>OX123188.2:66647576-67191576 GCA_944739405.2 Euclidia mi
TTGTGAAGTTATTTTTGGGGATACCGGGATGGAAGTTATCTCGAAGATATAGTGTAAACAATGTTTTTTTCGGAAAGTTTGCCGCGGACATTTTCTACATTGTAAGTTTGGTAGTGCGCATCCCACATTTTATGGGACGAACTTTAACGTTTCGGGGTAATCATATCAAACATTTTCCGAATTCAGCAGATTGGAATGTATTAAGTTTCATACTTTCAAAAGTATTGAAACGATTGCTTATAAAATAGTGTTACAAACCATTTTCTCTAGCACGTTGCTTTTATAAATCGTTTTTGTCAAAATGACACCAAATATATAGACGGTTATTAATACTAAGCTGCAACAATATATTACCGTGTAAAGGCCTATTCAAACCTGAGCGATATTCGCTGCCGCTGTGGGTAGAGGTACATACCGCGCGGTTTTCGCTCAGGTATTTAGTATCAAGTACCGCGGCTAGAGTGACCTGAGCGATATTCGCTGCCGCTGTGGGTAGAGGTACATATTGCGCGGGTTTCGCTCAGGTATTTGATATCAAGTACCGCGGCTAGTTCTTACCTCTCTGAGCGAAACTCAACTACCGCGCGTTATTCTACCCACAAGGATAGCGAATACCGCTTAGGTCTGAACAGTAATATTACCGCATACCCACTAGGTTTTCTCTGCCGCAGACGGTAGCGAATACCGCGTAGGTCTGAAGAGGCCTTAATGCCTTGAGAGCGCTAGGTAACGTGGCCTGTCAGCCCGTGTATCGGGTATAAACTATTCACGTATCGCGCATACAGTGCCACACACCAGTGCTAAGCGTGACGGCACTTGATTCATTATCTGAGTTTCCTTACACTAAGCTGTATATCTAGAATAATAGTTTGCACCATTACAGGCTAGCTGGCTGCCTGTGGTCAGAGCGACTGCCTCATTTCTCGTGTAATTCGGTGTGCTCTCATTTTCGTTTTAGTTCGTTTATCTACGCGATAGTTCTGCGCCATGCCTATCAAAAGGATTTTATGAGATAGCAGTAGAAAACCTAATTAAAGAAAATAAAGAACCCGCTTTAAAAATATTCTGAGTATAATTTCTTTTCAGAACTTCAACCCTCTGCACCTGGCTACAGAAAAAAAAACAACGAGTATATTAAGTCAGTCTTGTTCCGAAAAGTATGTACTAAGCCAATGGTAAAGTCGGTATAGAAGCTTCCTGGGCTAAATGCTAAGTGTCAGGAAAACACTGGCTTGTGATACACGGTGTATAGAGGGGAGGGGTTCGGCATCAGTTAGGTTTATAGTTCCTGAGAGTTACTTTATTATCCATACAAATGAATAATGTTAGGTAAGATGTATATATATATCTGAATAATAAAAACATGTTGTCGTATTTCTGCTATATATTTAAAATGCCATATTTATTATATCAATAAAGTTGTCAGGAAACCATCAGGGTAACATAAAATAAAAACGAGCAAATAATACGAAATATTTTTTATGTACCGATACAATAAGTACGGAGAAAGTCGTAATGTCGAAGCTGTTTTTATTTACGATAGATCTCAGTGCCTTTTAACTGTATATAAAACTGGCGTGTAGGTATGAAATGTGAAGTTTTAGTGCTGCGATTTATGTGTAATGTATTTATGTGAAAGGATTGGTAACATGACCACAGATTTTTTTTTTTCACAGTGCGGTGTTAGTTGGCTAAAGGTAGTGCCACGTTGACGAGTTGGATTTAACGAGGAGTCGGGTGACTGAAGGTCTGCAAAAGTTGAACGAAACTCATCCAGTTCGTGCGTTGTTCAGACGGCTTATTATTGATTGATAAATTTGCTACGCATGACCTAGTGTAGTGTGAGTTGACTTAATAGGTAAAATATAGTACATAAATAGTTATTTTTACTATTGTTTGACCGACTTCAGTATTGCAGCCGGTTGATTAAATTGTACTGCGTAAGGCAAAGGTCACAAATTAAAAGCCAGTCATGTTTTCAACTTGTGACCTTTGTGGTAAACTGTTAGATAAGAAAAGCCAAAGTGACAAATTTACAAACAAGAATTCGTGAACTTTAAAGTATTTTTGATTAGGAAGGTAGGTATTTGTTGCTAATTCCAGAAAACACATAAATATGTGTGTAACCCGCCTTCACTGGAATCGGGTAGACAATTAATCTAAATCTTCGTAGTAAAACTTTGTTGCCATTGCTTATTGCAGAGTTTAAAATTGGCGATCACGCCCAAATTGATGACTTACTTAATCGAAAAAGAAAATGATTGTTTGATATTTTCATACACTGCTTATACCGCTTTACTATTTTTGTATATGACTAGTCGAGGCCAGCGGCTTCGCACGCACATATTTTCAAATTTCCATTTTTGCCCGATCCCGTGGGAATTTTGGTAAATCCCGTCTTAGTGCCCCCCTACGGTCCTCAAGGAACATACATGCTAAATTTCAGCTTCTTGCTCCGAGTAGTTTCGGCTGTAGCTTGTCTGTCAGTCAGTCAGTAACGCAAGGATTTTATATATACTGATTATGTTACTGTAAAATCCTGAACGACGGTAAATCTTAAAGATTTTCTACAAAACCTTAATAACATAAATAACTGCCTCCGTGGTCCAGTGAATAGCGTATGCGTCTGCTGATGCGGAAGTCCTTGTTTCGATTCCCGGGACGGGCAAAAGTGATACTGGGTTTTTCCGAATTCTCAGTAACAGCACGGAGTCTGGTGATGTGCCCAGTAACGGCAATAGGCTCACTGCCTATTACGTGGGACCTAAAAATTCACGGCGAAATATGAGTGTAATGTTACACCTCTTCCTACCCCTTCGGGGATACAGGTATGAGTCTATTAAATATATATAATGATAATCTATTCTACCACATACTCGTAGGTACATACATCATCTAGTCCCAAACTATGCGGAGCTTGTATTATTTAGTGCCCGACAATCGAAAAATATACATGTATACTTTTTTGTGAAAACATACATATCATACATAGGAACACCCAGACCAAGACAAACATCCCTGTTTATGCACACAAATGTTTGACTTGAGTGGGAATCGGACCCGCGACCTTTAGCGTTGCAGTCGCTTACACCCCCGCTGCGCCAACCAGTCGACAATCAACACTGAATCATGAAAGGCTGAATATTATGTATTTTGATACTTGCAAAACTGTATTTGTAGCGAATATGGATTATTTGTTTTTTTTTTAATCGATTTAAACTTTTGCGATTTGTATACATCATACAAAGGGTCAAGGAACATATCGCAGCGGTAAAATACCGACTAAATACAAATTAACAAGTCTGCCATAGCTGAGCATTTGTTGGAGCCTAGACCAAACCACTGGATCGAATTACATCAACCAAAGGTCTTATCTACCGATCGTCACTATTACCTACTCCAGGATAGTACGTGAAGCGGTTGAAATCAAAAAGCATAAAAATTTCAACCGGATGGATACAGACCGTCTGCAACTTGGAATCTAGTAATCAACAAATGTGAACCCCGCCGCAGTAACACAGCTCATCAGTGTGTACACGTCATAAGTGTTGTGTGTCGACGTACCGACAGTTCGGATCAAAATAAAAAAAAACAAGTGAAGGTAGCTGTCGAAACCCGCGCTTCACAAGGACGACGCTGAGATGACATCCGTCCTGCCGCGACCATGGCTGTTGTAAAACGGCCGAAACGTCGGTAAAACAGAAGGTATTTATACCTTAAATTAATTAAGTATCGCGGATAAGACCCGTTTTTAATAAAATTGTATGGTGTATTATTTTAGCTTGGTACACATATGTAGTCGATTGACACACAACCAATGACGTGGGCGAACGGGGGCAAATATTTGTTTTTAAAAAGAGCACGCTCTATACCGACAAGGTGTATAATCCTCTGATATACATGGCGAATATACAAAGACAGCGGCTACGCTAGTAGCAGTGCAATATTAGTCTTCTATCTATATATGGATATAAAAATCAGTCCTTATTTACTTGGTCACGCATAAACGGCTGGACCGATTTCCCTAATTCTTTTTTCTTGTGTTCGTTAATGTCTTGAGATAGATCTTATAAAAGAAAAATCAAGAAAGATGCGAGGAAAGACAGAAAATTTAAGAAATCTTAATATATAAAATCCCTGCGTTACTGACTGACTGACAGACAGACACGCTACAGCCGAAACTACTGGTCACAAGAAGATGAAATTTAGCATGTATTTTTCTTGAGTACTGTGGGGTAGCCCTAAGAGAGGATTTTCTGGAAATTGCTCCCCTAAGAGGGTAAGGTAGGGGGTCAAAGTTTGTATGGAACTTTTTATCTCTCCAATGGATTGACTTCAAACTTTGTATATTGGTTCCTGAAACGACGATAGTGAACACCAAGAATTTGTTTCTTTTTAATGCCGATCCTCAGGGGGTAAGATAGGGGTCAAAGTAGGCTACTTATTATTCCTTTAATGGATTGACTTCAAGCTTTATATATTGGTTCCTCAAATGATAAAAGTGAACACTAAGAATTTGTTTCTTTGGAAATTCGTCCCCTAAAGGGGGTAAGATAGGGGTAGCACATAAAACACATCTGCTAAAGTTAGAGCGCGCCCAAAGAGAGCGGTACTAAAAGTAGGTTGGAGACTCCCGTACCAATTTCCTACCACAGAACTTTACAAAACCTGTAATGTACTCTCGGTGTGAAAATTATTTATTCTGAACCTCATTCTTACGACCCCTACAAATACCAAATACGATCCGTCGATGTTACATCACGCTCGTCGGAAACTTAAAGTTTGTCCCTTGATTTTGGTCAGAACTAGTCTAGGCCAAAGATGTTTCTACTTCCTGGGAAATTATTTGTACAATAGGCTAAACAAAATTCTAAATTTATACCCTTTGTCCAAGAATGAGTGTAAAAAGGCAGTAACTCAATGGCTATGTGACTTAGACTTTTACGGCACTGAAAATATAATTTCCACATTAAAAAAGATGACTATCATAAATACACATATACATACAACACACAATTCTTACACACTACACTTATACACACATACACACACAATCTCTCACACGCAACAGTAACACACATCCACAAACCTACACAGATAAACACACACTACTACGGTTTATAAATTACTAGACGATGCCCGCTGTTACACCCGCGTTATTTAAGGCCACTGCTTTGCTCCCGTCGCTCATAGCGTGATGTTATATAGCCTATAGCCTTCCTCGATAAATGGGCTATCTAACACTGAAAGATTTTTTCAAATCGGACCTGTAGTTGCTGAGATTAGCGTGTTCAACCAAACAAACAAACAGACAAACAAACAAACAAACTCTTCAGCTTTATATTATTATATTAGTATAAGATTTCTCTTATTTTTGTTTTTGTGACACTGTTACTACTGTGATAGGTGTAGATACTTAGCTAACTTTTGTAGTGTTTAGAGGAGAGGACTGCAGATCTGTTACACAGGTTTGGAACCTAGCTCAGACTCCAGCTCTCAACAAGGTTTCTGTTTTTACTGTATCTATAAATATAAGAATACCATTGTACCTTTTTGAGAGAAATAAACAATATTTATTATATTATTAATAGTGGTCAAAGTATGTATGAAACTTTTTATTCTTGCGCCTTTACGCCTAAATGAAGTTTTCATAGTGTGTGCGAGAGTTTTTATGAAACCTTAGTAAAATTCACATCTAAATCGATTCAGCCATTTTTAGGATTACTCTGAATAAATAGTCAGAGAGAAAATCAATCTAAATAAATTATTGGGGTACCGGAAACGGGTTAGCAACAATATGCAATACAGTTATTTTGAGATTACAGACAGTTTGACTATTTTTTGATAGTCTCACGCTTGTATCCCCGAAGGGTAGGCAGAGGTGTAATAGGAGTATATACAGAGAATAATAAGACTTCTTCGCTGGCAACACTAGCGTACAGCTGTCATTTCGCTACGTGTATAATAATTTAATTGATAAAAATAGATTTATTTTGTTTTCCTCATTAATTGTATGTCTAAATTAAAGTATATACCCATAAACCTTAGCAATAATTGTTTGTGTAACATAATATCAAAGGACTAGTGACTAAACAAACTTGTGGCGGACCAACTGTCAAAGTAACGGACAACTGATACAACATAAACAAGATTCAAAATCAACTGGAAACCCGGGGAGTATTGTTTTCATCATTATTTACTTATCCCTGTATCGTTTTATTCATATAATACTAACTAATATACACTATACATTTCATAAACACTGCTCACTGCACGTGAGCGACGTTATTTACAATACACAGCGGCACCGTTTATGTCTCCTTTTGCTTGACAATTTGTGGAAGCAAAATCGATGACGAAAAACATTTGCCTCAGACACCATATACTACATGACACACTATACACAAAACATAATTATTTATTATAAAATAAGTATATTAATTTAAGGAGTACAATAGTGTTACACAGGTCAATTTATAGAAGTACCTACCTACATTCCAATTTTATTTTATTGTTTTATAAATATAATATCAAACATATAAATTTTTTGTACCTATTCATTACTTTCATATTCCCCAATAGTTAGATTAAAAATAAGCTGTTCCCAAATTTATTTAATTGACTTTTCTGTTATTTTTTTATAATCTACCTACATTATTTCCTTCTCAACTTATATCCACCCATTTCTTAGTTTGTCTCTGCTGACTTTACTCACTCTTCCTTATATTTCAGGTGCTTACGGGGTAGGTCTGTTCAAATGATGACCCGCAGAATGGCAGTTGTGGAGGACAAATTACAGTCCACACTCAAGGAATTGGAATCCTCTAAAAGCCTGTCTAACCAGCTGCTACAGGAAAGAGAGGACAGCGAAGAACAAGTAAAGAAAATAGTAGACAAGAACACTGAACTCAAGGCACAGCTGGCTGAAATGCACACACACCATCTTGAAATACTTGAGCAACATGAACAACTTCGACTGACGGTGTCCAACTTCCAACAGTGCATGGACACTCATGAAGAAGCTCTGAGACGTGTTGCTGAACTGGAACGTGAATTGAGTGAAGCTCATAAAACCATCTCCAACATAGAAATAAATAAACACAGTCAACAGATTGCGAATACCTGTAGCCTATATTATGAGTTGGTTAGTAGTGAGCCTGATCATGTGTGCATTAGGGAGCCAGTTGTGACAATAGATCTGACCAGGGAGGATACCATTATTATGAGACCAAGCTTTTCTAGTCATAATAAACTTAAACGTTACATTAAAACTACTAAATTAATAAAAAAATGTCATAAATCTATTAGGAAATATAATGTGCATAGAGTTAATTTAAATCTTAGAAAGGAGCGCATAAACTTAGTTAATCAACTTTCTGAGTACTCTAGAAATTTGGAACATAGCAGATCAGTGTATGATATGGACACTCATCGCTTAAGGGAAGAGATATTACTTAGGGAAAGAACCTTAAATGAGATCTTCAACAAATACCAAGCTTCTCAACAAGAACTGAGCAAGCGTATAGTGGAGGCAGGTGAGCTCGTAGACTTGGTGAGGTGTAATGCAGAAATGTATGAGTCTCTGACCAATAAGCTCTCGTGTTTCTGTACTCATACTCTTGTACCAGCAGAGCCATTGAGTACCGTACTACCTGAGAATTTTTCTAACAATTCACAAAACTCACAGTCATTACAATCAAATTTAAATAAATCTAGGCTTCCAACATCTAAAACTTTTATTTTTTCTGATAGGCTAGGTCACAATTTTGGTAGTCTTCTCAGTGAATATACAAATCAGTGTGTTATAAATTATTGTAGGCCAGGGGATAGTTACTGTAGTTTAGTTAATCAGATTAAGTTACACCCCTTAGATGAGAGTAGTACTGCAATATTATTGTTTGGTAACAGTTTAACTGTAAAGAGACAGGATATCATAGAATGTGTTGAATTGTTGATAGAACTTAATTCAAAATTTAGTTGTAAATTTATTTTAGGTGCTTTACCTTACTCAAACAACTTAACACACACACAAAATATGCACATACACTCATTAAACATGTTATTGTATAACATAACTTGTCGTCATAGTGACGCAATATTGTTTTTTGACGCTAATAAATTTATTTTAACTAAAGATACAATGTATCTGCCATTTTATATTAAGCGACAAATTGCTAAGTTATTAGCATACAATTTACAGCAAGGCAGTGAGCCTTGTGTTGACAATTTATTTGATTGGGCTCGTACATGTACTAACAACGTTTTTATTGACACATATTGTGATTTAAACTCCAAGATAGGACAACAGTTAGGCTGCAGTATTTGAATATAGTACATCAAAACATGCAGGGCCTATCTGGCAAAGAGTTAGAGTTAAGTTTATTTCTAGAGAAATATGACGTTAAGGTTTTGTGATTAACTGAACATTGGTTAAGCACCCATGAGGTTATTATTATAAATGAATATTACACACTGCAGAGTTCGTATATAAGAAAGCAGGCTATTAGAGGCGGTTCTCTCATAATGACTTCAAATTTATTAAAATGCAAAGAACCTAAGGATATTGTAAATTTATCTATTGAGCGCACTATTGAGTTGTCCTGTGTGGAGCTAGATGTATATATTATAATTTGTGTATATCGACCCCCTTCTGGTGATTATAATCTATTTGAGACTGTTATGGAAGATGCTCTTAATAAAATTATAGGTAGTCATAAGAATATTATAGTATGTGGTGATTTTAATATTAATATTTTAGAGAATTCTTCACAGTGTACTAGATTTCTGAATCTTTTTAAGTCATTTAATTTAAGTAATTTATTCTGTGAACCTACTAGAGTCTCTGAAACATCTTCTACTTGTTTGGATAACATATTTAGTTCTTGTGTTGCTAAAAACCCAGTAGTTATTAGTTCTCTTCCTTCTGATCACCGCGGACAGATAGCTAGTTTTTCATGTACAACATATGATAAATCACATACAGTAGAATGTAGGCCTCAAACTACCAATCGTCTTATACGTTTTAAAAACAATATTATCCCTAAACTCAATCCCTCAATTTTGAACTCAGAAAATCCAAATACAATTTATAATTCACTTTTTGGAATAGTAAATAATGAGTTTCAAGATACTTTCAAGAGTAAAACTGTCACATTAAAGGGTACTACCGGATCTTTTAACCAGTGGGCCACTATAGGTATATACAGAAGTAGAGCCAAATTGTTTGAATTATATGGTATGAAACAACATAGATTTGACACACCTTTTCTAAATTATGTAAAAAACTACTCAAAAATGTTTAAACAAGTTTGTGTTATGGCAAAATCTAAATTTATTAGTAGCAAATTAAGCATTCAACAAATATAAAATCAAAAAATCAAAATCAAAATCATTTATTCATCTAGGTCACAATGTGACGCTTATGAACGTCAATTTTAAAATTAAATTACTTAATGCTTCTACATTTACATTTACTGCCTCGTTCGCAAAGCAATAGGTAGAGCCACGAGAAAGAACGGGCAATAAAACTCGAGGCCACTCTTTTAAATCGCCAATATTATGGTACATATTTTCATTTTTGTAAGGAGCTGCAACTGTTACACATTGTACTAAATTACTTGTAAATAGTAATCAGTTACAGACATAATACTTAAGCAATTAATGTAGTTACTAAATGATGTGTTTTAGTTAGCCTTCCAATGCGAATATTGTGTAACAGGAGCATCCACTTACGACTTATAATGTATACAACTCGTGACCATGTTCAGAACTATGGTGGAAATGTATGTTACAGAAGTGACGGTATATGAATACACAAAATTACAAAAACTTTAGTTCACATACCATGATAACGAGTTATCTTCATCTTACAGTACAGTAAATTTAAAAAAAAAATTGTGGAACAACAATGCAAATGTAGATGTAGTAAGTAGAATGACCTAATTATGATAAACGAATAATAATTTAAAAGAACTAGAAATGTTATATAATGATAAACTGAAAAATGCTAAGTATCTATATAAATTCTAAATAAGTAGTAGATCATGAGTTGTCTAGTGTAAGTGACCATCTATCCTTGTCACTGAAATAATCATTAATAGTATAATAACCTTTCTTAATAAGGCAGTCTTTTATTTTAGCTTTAAATGTACTAAATGGTAATTCTTAAAGACTAATTGGTATTTTATTGTATATACGAATACCTAGCCCTACAAAAGAATTATTAACTTTATGTAAACGATGATAAGGGGCATATAACCTATGCTTGTTTCGAGTATTTATATTATGTATATCACTTTTTGAGGTAAATAAACTTATATTTTGCCTAATGTACAAAATATTAGCAAATAAAAATTGCGAGGCTACTGTAAGAATTCCTATAGACTTAAAGCGTTCCCTAAGAGTATTTTTTGCACCTAACATGTATATTGCTCGTACCGCTCGTTTCTGTAGAACGAAGATATTCTGAATATCCGCTGCTTTGCCCCATAACAAAATACCGTAGGACATAACACTGTGAAAATAGCTAAAATATACTAAACGAGCCGTGTCGATGTCAGTAAGTTGCCTAACTTTTCTGACGGCATACGCAGCAGAGCTGAGCTTTCCTGCTAGACATGCTATATGTGCACCCCATTGTAACTTATTATCTAATGTAATACCTAAGAACACTGTAGAGTCTACTGTGTCAAGTTCCTCCCTATCTAGCATAATATTAGGTCCCAGTTGTCTAACGTTAGGTAAAGCAAATTTAACGCATTTAGTTTTCCTAGAATTAAGTACTAGGTTGTTTGCTGTAAACCATCATGTAACTTGTAATAGTGCATTATTTACATCATCAAATTGATTTCTATTCCTATCTACTTTAAAAATAAGTGAAGTCCTATCTACTTTAAAAATAATTAAAGAAACTTGGAAAATTATAAATAATGAAACAGGAAGAGCACGACCACGGGAAAACCAATTTGAACTAAAAGAAAACAATTTATTAGTCACCAATCAAACTCAAGTAGCGCATATATTCAATAGTTTCTTTGCGAGCATACCTTTAACAACTACTAGCTCTTTACAATCATCATCTTTAGATGCTGGAAATTTTTTGCTTAGCAGTGTACCTGAATGCAAGAGCGTGTTTAGATTCGAGCACGTTACCCCGCGAGATATATCGATCGCATATAATTCAATTATTATCAAAATATTAAAAATACCGGCGACTTTTGGGGCATTTCAATTAAAATTTTAGGTACTATAGTTGAGACTGTTGCGCCTTACCTCTCTATAATTTTTAACTAATGTTTTGACTTAGGCGTATTTCCGGATTTGATGAAATTAAGTAAAATCATACCTTTATTCAAATCTGGCAGTAAAAATGACGTAAATAACTTCAGGCCCATCTTTATCTTGCCGGCATTTAGTAAAATATTTGAAAAGATTTTATTAAAGCAGCTACAAAGACACTTTAATTTAAATAGTCTGCTTCATAAAGATCAATACGGATTTACTAAAGGTAGATCCACTACTGATGCGGTTGTTGCTCTCATAAAACACGTTTATAATGCTTGGGAGTCATCTAAAAATGCTATCGGAGTATTCTGTGACCTCTCAAAAGCATTTGATTGCGTTCATCACGACACACTATTGCGTAAGCCCCGCCACTACGGCGTAGAGGAAACCGCACTTTGTGTTGTCGAGTCGTACCTGCGGCAAAAATTTCAGTGCGTCGATGTAAATGGGACTACATCCTCTAAATTACCTATACAGTTCGGCGTTCCGCAATGCTCTATTTTAGGTACTTTTCTAGTCCTTGTATATATTAATGACTTACCTTTTTATTTAAAAAATATCTGTGATGTCGTACTTTTTGCAGATAATACGTCACTTATTTTTAAAGTAGATAGGAATAGGAATCAATTTGATGATGTAAATAATGCACTTATACAGGTTACACAATGGTTTACAGCAAACAATCTAGTGCATTCTAAAAAGACTAAATGCGTTAAATTTGCTTTACCTAACGTTAGACAACTGGGACCTAATATAAGGCTAGATAGGGAGGAACTTGACACAGTTGACTCGACAGTGTTTCTGGGCTTAACACTAGATAATAAGTTACAATGGGGTGCACATATAGCATGTCTTGCAGGTAAGCTCAGCTCTGCTGCGTATGCTGTCAAAAAAGTTAGACAGCTTACTGATGTTGACACAGCTCGTCTAGTTTAATTTAGCTATTTTCACAGTGTCATGTCCTACGGTATTTTGTTATGGGGCAAAGCTGCGGATATTCAGAATATCTTCGTTCTACAGAAACGAGCGGTACGAGCAATATACATGTTAGGTGCAAAAGATACTCTTAGGGAACGCTTTAAGTCATTTCAACTCGTGGGTTGTTGTGGACACTACAGTAAAAACTTTTGCTCTTGCATTTCAATATATTAATATTTATTTTAATCACAGTTAAATGTTTGTTAATGTTTTCATATAATTTGTAAATATATACTCCACCTGCCAGAGCGTTATCTCCTGTATTAAAGCACTATAATCATCATGGAATCCATACAACACACAATCGAAAGTTTGAACACAATGTTTCACCAGAAGATGTCACAATTCGAGGATAAACTGCAAAGTAATGCCAGCCCTTCATCCAATATTGCTAGTTTGGCTGCAGAATTTGGTGCATTCCGGGAATTTGTAACTGCAGCGCTGAAAGGTTTGCAGCTGCAAGTCCAATTGCTGGCGCGTAGCGTTGACCATTTGGAAAGGCAAGGCCGTCGCAAGATTCTTCTTTTTCATGGCGTTCCAGAAGAGAAGAGGGAGGACTTGGTGCAAACCATTGTGAATGTTGTGAAGACGCACATGAAAATCGACGATTTCACTCCCAACAACATCAAACGTTGCCACCGAATGGGTAGACCTGCAACTTCGTCGCCACTCAAGCACCGCCCCATACTCATCAAACTCCAGCATGTGTCAGTTCGGGACAAACTATGGTTTTCTAAAACCAAACTCAAAGGCACTGGTATCACAGCCTCGGAATTCCTTACAAAAGCCCGCCATGACGTCTTTGTAGCAGCCCGGGAGAAAATGGGAGTCTCAAAATGCTGGACTAGAGAAGGCATAGTCTATGTCCTCGGGATGAACGGTGAGCGTCATCGAATAAACTCTTTGGCCGATCTACAAAATGTATGCCAACTCAACGTTGCTGACCAGTCGAAACAAGTACCATCTACTGCGAAGAATGAGCTGGTCAAAGCTAAAAGAGCTGCAGCGACACGGCAATAATCCTGGATTATTCATTTCACTCTTTGTTATTAGTGCATCCCAAGGTGGGTGGTTTGTTCTATCCTTGTTTAGTCGGACGGTACTCGTATCATTTTGTTCACTTCAAAAATTCAAAGCAAATTCTAATATTATAATTTTGTAAAGTAATGTACGGTACCTATTTAGCAGATAATTATGACTTTGTTTTTATTATTAAATACTGACTAGCTATCGTGTTATGACTGAGTTGTGTCACTTTTAACATTTCACGTCATGTTCTTATACTAACGTTTCGTTATTGCGCAGCAATATTTTTAAACTTAATGAACCATAATTATAGTTTTTAAAGTGACACTTTCGTCATTGCTATTATAATATCTTTAGTTTGTAACTAGTTCGTATCAAAATTACATCGCTGTTTATTTTTAAGATTTTATATTTATACTGTTAAATTTAGTAGCCATCCTACTTGGGATTTTAATTATTTATATTATACTTGTGTTTTACGTATTTTTACTGTGACAACTAACTGGCAGGTGGACTCTGTATTGAATACAATACAAAGTTTGATTTTGTTAAATTTATATAGGTTCTGTATTATTATATATTATATTTATTTTTTTTTGGTTAAAGATATTTATTTAGTTAATATTTAAAACTTTATATATTTTATTTTATATTTAATTTTATTATGGATTGTAACAGTGATAGTGACGACTTTTTTTCTGCAAAAAGTGACGATGGCAGTTACGTTTGTGTTCCTTCATTAGCAGATAACCTCCAATCTGTATTTTCTGATGTTCCAAGAAACTTTAATGTGGTGCATAGCAATGCACAGAGTATTCCCGCTCACTTCCACGATATGCTGGCAAACTTAGACTGTAAGAACTTACACGCTATTCTTGTGTCTGAATCATGGCTTAAGCCATGCCTTCTTTCGAATTCCTACTCTCTGCCCGGCTTCCAACTAATCAGAAATGACCGCACTGGATGTGGTGGCGGCGGTGTAGCAATTTATCTTCGATCCTTTTTTGCCTGTAATGTGGTAAACGTGTCTTCACAGCCGCCTTCACCCAATGCTGGTGAACATCTGTTTCTGGAAGTCGAGCTACATCATACTAAAATCCTTCTTGGTGTTTACTACTGTCCCTCCTTACGTATTGACTTTTTTTCCTCCTTTGAGAATCTCTTACTTAATCTTTCTCCTTCTTACAGTCAAACTATCATTATGGGTGACTTTAACACTTGTCTTCTTAAGAATGACTCACGTTCTTCATCTCTTAATTCTATTTCAGTATCTTGCAATCTTAATATTCTACCTCTTAATGCCACCCATCACTTTCCCAATTCTACTCCCTCACTTCTAGACCTCATTTTTGTTTCCTCGCTTAACCACGTCGCTAAGCACGGCTAATTCTGTGCCGACGAATTCTCTTATCATGATCTAATCTTTCTCTCTTACAAAATTCGCCCTCCTAAGGCAAAGCCAAGAATTCTTCTGCAACGCAATTTTAGTGGTATTGATACTGAACGACTTTGTGATGACGCATAGGCAATCGACTGGAGACGGCTATTAACAGCAGAAACCATTGACGATAAGGTTGACATATTTGAAAAGCAGATTACTGATCTCTATAATTATCATGCTCCCTTACGGTCAATTAAATTAAAACATCATCCAGCGCCCTGGCTTACCAATGAAATAAGGGTACTTATTCATAGGAAAGCAGTGGCAAAATCAAAGTACCAGTCTAAACCAACTGATTCAAATAAGGAAAAATATTTAAAAGCGCGAAATCACTGTAAAAGGGTGTGTAGGGATGCACAACGCCAGCACATTCATAACTCCGTATAAAACGGTGATCCAGCTAAAGTATGGAAATTCCTCAAATCACTTGGCGTTGGAAAGCAAAGACAAACGAATGCTCCTAATAAAATTGATATCAATATGCTTAACCAGCACTTCTCCGCTTCGTCTAATTATGATAGGACAACAAAAATTAACACTTTAAATTATCTTTCATCGCTTCCAACTCCTGATTATACTCCATTTGTCTTTAGTCAATTTACTGAATGTGATGTTAAGAAGAGCATCCTATCAATAGCATCCAACGCAGTTGGAAGTGACGGTATCACCCGTAATATGATCCTTCCCATCCTTGGTGAAATCCTATCGATCATTTGTCACATCCTTAATTATTCCATCTCCAATGGTGTTTTTCCAACTGCTTGGAAAAATGCTTAAGTCATCCCTTTACCAAAAAAGCTTAATCCTGAATCCTTCTCTGAATTTCGTCCCATATCCATATTACCTTTCCTTTCCAAAGTCCTCGAACGCCTTATCCATAACCAACTGAATGCTTTCCTATCTAGAAATAATATCCTGAATCCCTTTCAATCTGGCTTCCGACCTGGACATAGTACCTGTACCACCCTTGTCAATATTACGGATGATATCAGGAGAGGCATGGAGGATGGCAATCTCACAGTGCTCTGTTTACTAGACTTTAGTAACGCTTTCAACACTGTAGACTTTGACGTTCTCCTTGCCAGGTTATGCTCTCTTAACATATCTCCATCGGTGATTGACTGGTTTCGTAGTTACCTATTTGGTCGCCGTCAAAGAGTCCGTCTGGATGACACCTATTCCACCTGGTGTGATATCTCTGCCGGCGTACCACAGGGCGGCGTTTAATCTCCTTTGCTTTTCACAGTTTTTATTAATACTATCTCCAACCATATTTCTTCTTCCTACCACCTCTATGCTGATGATATGCAAATTTATTATCAGACTAAGTCTGAAAACTTACCACATGGTATTACAATTATTAATAACGATCTGGATCGAATAAGTGATTGGACAAATAGGTTTGGACTAAGGGTTAATCCTACCAAGACCCAGGTTATTGTGGTTGGTAGTTCTAGATATATTTCCAAGATCGACTGGCCAACGCTTCCCCTCGTATCTTTTGATGGTGTTCCGATTCCTTTTAGTGAAAAAGTGAAGAACTTGGGGATCTACATTGACAGAACACTTTCTTGGACATTCCAACTACAAAGCACTAGTCGAGAACTTTTTGCTGCTGCCGCATCATTGAGAAGGTTACGCAACTTTCTCCCAATTGCCACTAAAATAGCGCTTGCGCAATCTATCCTTCTTCCCATTCTTGACTATGCCGATGCCAGCTATCTAGATCTCAATGAGGACCAGCTGGAAAAACTTGAGCGACTCCAAAACTTCTGTATACGGTTCATATTTGGTTTACGTAAATATGACCACGTCTCTGAATTTCGAAACATGCTCAAATGGCTGCCAATCCGCTTTCGCCGGAATACTCACTTTCTCTGTCTCCTATATAATGTACTATTTAATCCGTCTTATCCCCTATATCTCAAGGAAAGATTTGTATTCTTGCATGACACACATTCGAAGTGCTTGAGATCATCAGAAAATCTTAAGTTGAAAAATCCTGTGCACTCTACTGTGTTCTTCGACAAATCCTTTACAGTGCTAGCGGCAAGACTATGGAACTCACTACCAGAAGATATTAGACGATCAAAAACACTGCCAATATTTAAAAAGCTCGTAAAAGAACATTACCTGTCACTGTAACAACAACCAATTCTGTTACATGTATGTAAAATTTACATAATGTATGTATATATGTATAATATATGTATATATTTATTTATTTATGTACTTGTTATAATATATGTATTATGTATATATTATTTATGTATGTATGTAATTATATCTAAATATTGTTTATATTAATTTAGTTTAGTTAGGTTAATTTTAGATTTAAGTAGCTAGTCTTAGTCTTAGTATTGTACGCCCGCATACTACCTGTCCATTTAGACGATACTGTCCGTCCATGGTTGTCTGGCAGAAATCGCATTATGCGATAAGACCGCCCTTGTACTACCATTAGTATATAAGTAATTAACTGTACTTGTTCTGTAACTACTGGTGTACAATAAAGAATTAAATAAATAATAATAAATAAATAAGTCTATAGGGATTCTTACAGTAGCCTCGCAATTTTTATTTGCTAATATATTGTATATTAGGCAAAATATAGGTTTATTTACTACAAAAAGTGATGTACATAACATAAATACTCGAAACAGGCATAACTTATATGCACCTTATCATCGTTTACATAAAGTTAATAATTCTTTTGTAGGGCTAGGTATTCGTATCTTAATATATAAAATCCTTGCGTTACTGACTGAATGACAGACACGCTACAGCCGAAGCTATTCGGCGTAGGAAGCTGAAATTTGGCATGTATGTTCGTTGGCGACCGTAGGGGTGCACTAAGAAGGGATTTCCCGAAATTCCCACGGGATCGGCCAAAACAGATAAATTAAAAAAAAATGCAGGCGTAGCTGCTGGCGTCCTCTAGTATACAATAAAATACCAATTAGTCTTTTAGAATTGCCATTTAGTACGTTCAAAAGTAAAATAAAAGACTGCCTTATTAGGAAAAGGTTATTATACCATTAATGATTATTTCAGTGATAAGGATAGATGGTCACTTACACTAGCCAACTCTTGATTTTTTTAATTTATATAGATGCCTTACTTTTCAGTTTTTTTTTAAATATAATATCTCTAGTTCTATTAATTTAATATTCATGCATTATTAGGTCATTGAACTTACTACATTTACATTTTCATTGTTGTTCCACAAATTTTATTAAAATTTGCTACAGTGTTAGATGAAGGTAACTCGTTATCATGGGCTGGATACTAACGTTTTTGTAATTTTCGTGTATTCATATACCGTCACTTTCTGTAACATACTTTTCCACCATAGTTCTGAACATGATCGCGAGTTGCCTACATTATAAAGCGTAAGTGGATGCTCCTGTTACACAAGATTCACATTTGAAGACTACTACAGCACTTAATTTAGTAACTACATATTTGTTTAAGTATTATGTATGTTCTTATTTACTATTTACAAGTAATTAATTACAATGTGAAACAGTTGCAGCTCCTTACAAAAACAAAATATGTACCATAACACTGGCGATTAAAAAGAGTGGCCACGAGTTTTATTGCCCGTTCTTTCTCGTGGTTCTACCTATTGCTTTGCGAATGGGCAGTAAATGTAAACGTAGAAGCATTATTAATTTACTTTAAAAATTTGACGTTCATAAGCGTCACGTTGTGACCTAGATGAATAAATGATTTTTTACTTTGACTTTGACTTTGAATATTACACCCACATTTCGCCATGTTGCATATTAAGTCCCACGTAATAGAGGGCGAGCTTCTTTTTACTTTGGAACATCATTGGGGCGAGCCTATTGCCGTTACCGGGCACGTTGGCAGACTCCGTGCTGCTACTGAGAATTCGGCAAAACTCAGTAATACTTTTGCCCGACCCGGGAATCGAACCCGAGACTTCCTGTTTAGCAGACGCATACGCTATCCACTGTACCACGGAGGTAGTCAAATATTATTTATTTGTATAATCTGTCTGTTTATAAAATCCTTGCGTTACTGATTGACTGACAGACGAGCTACAGCCGAAACAACTGAGCGCAAGTAGATGAAATTTAGCATGTAGATTTGTTCCTTGAGGAGGGTAGGGGTGTTGGTACAAAATATTTTATCTAATCGTAATTTACGCGTGCGAAGCAGCGGGCAAAAGCTAGTCTAGAATAAATTAACAAACATTGCTACTTTTAAACATAATAAAAAGGAATTGTTTACTAAATGACAAAAACTTTTGGTATAAAATAATCTAAATTTAGAACAAACATAGCTGTGCTAGCAAATTGAACATAAACTCGCTGAATCTCTTTGTGTCATGTTGTCGCCTAATACCTATAGGTAGGTAGGTATAATAGGAAAACAACTGAGCGACTGATTGTCATATTAATGCACTACCCAAACTACTAAGATAAGGAACTTAAAACCATGTTTATTTTTATAATGTAAGTGACCAAGAAATTATTGTTGGAAGTTCGTCTCTTAGAGCGATTTCAGACTAGCTTTTGATTCGCGCGTATAAGCTCGTTTATGCGCTAGCTGCGAGACGATATCACTACCCAATCAAAACAAATATCAATATGTCCGTTTACGCGACTCTGGTGTTTTGAAGCGCGTATGCTGAAACGACCGTATACGCGCAGGTAAATATGCTAATCTGAATCTGCCCTTAAAAACTGTGGCAAATTTTGTATGGTCAGGTGATTGATCGATCAACGCAGAGCCGTCAGCACTGGATCAGTCTAACGTAGTTGCCATATTAGGATTGAGTCTTATCCTACTATGGCATTAAATCCTTTCTATTTTCGTACGAAAAGGACGTACCTACAGACACTGACAAATTGTTACGAGATTTTACATAATATATGTGAGTGCAGGGAAATACTTCTTGTATATACATATGTAGGTAGGCTATGCACCGCCTGATCTCCACAAATTGAATTGATGTTGATGGAATGATATGTTACGTCAGTAAAATAAATATAATATCGTATTGGACGGACTAATGGGAGCATTAGTCTATTTATCATGACTAATTTTTTGAATAGCATAGAGTATTGCTTAACTACATATAGTCACATGTAGGTACAGTATGAATGTAATAAGCTAGAGAGCTTGATATAATCCTATTGTACCTAACTAGAAATATAGTCTATGAAAGAGTTCACAAGACTAATTTTGTACAGATTACAATTATGTATTATATCTACAGATAATAAGATGCTGAAAACTACATATTTATTATTACTAGCCGACGTTTCAGTTTCTTTACAGGAACCGTGGTCACAGCAGACTGAGGTGATATTTTTCTTTGTCTTGAACTTAAAAGTTATCTCAAAGTACCCGAACTTTGTTTAACTATTGGTGTTACTATCTACCCAGAATGAAGTTCCAGTGCCTTGATGTCTTCTGGTGACTTTGTCCTTCTTGGGTTTTGTTAGCCTGATAACTGGGTCCCAAGCTGGAGGAAAAGCCCACAAAACATCTTCCCTATTGAAATTAGGGTGTTGTTTAATTTCAATAGCGTCACGGATCATCCTTGAAACGGTGTTCTTTTGCGAGTATCTGTGTTTAATTCGTTTCTAGTTCATTCGGTTTAAACGTTATATCTTTAAAACCAATATATTGCGATAGAATCCGTTCACAATATTTTGATTTCAATGTGTAACATTCGCGTAAACCCAAGAAAATACGAGATAAAATCCTATTGATAACTGCATGGTACCTACCAACATTTTTACTTAAAACTACACACAGACTCAAGCTAGCTTTAGTGCAAAAGGAATATTAAGCAGGGGTAGTTTGAATTCACCAGTTTTGGTGTAGGCTTCACGTAATAAGGTAACCCATTTCTATTTATCACGAATCCCGAACTCCATGATGATATTGAGAATTCCCAACTGAAATCCCAAAGGCACTTTGCCGGCCCTACCTCAGAGTTGTTAGCGTAAGATTTATTCACAACTAATCTGGTATTATGCCGACTAAGTTGAACACAGGTATGCCAACTGAATAGCCACTAGGTGCCTACAGTTATTATAAACAAACTATTTGTTATTGATAACGATCTCACTCGTAATTAAATTGGCACAGTAGGCACTCGATAAAGGGATAAATTGTTTTGTATCTGCGTCGATCTTAATTAATGGACACTGGCTGAACTTGCTATTGTTATACGAAAGTAATTTATTTATAGCGCAAGAATTCATTCTCGTGAAATACACCCTTATTTATGGAGTATATCGACCGATGTAACTTGACCTTTTCTTTGTATAGGCGTGGTAGCTAAGGCTAGGTCTACATATATGTGTCACAACTCGATCACGTCTTGATCGCCATTAGCTACAATTATTTCCCGCGAAATGTATTATGTTCATGACACCTTTTAGTAGCTGAGGAGACGGCGTCATAACATAGAGCGATGTGGAAATGATTTCACTCATCGCTGTCGTGTGTCGTGTCACCCGTCGATGAAGTGGCAGTCGCACTTGCAAATGTTTATTTAGATCTCGAACTATTTATAGGTAAGTCTCAGTAGTTCTATTTACGTCCTGTACTTGCCACTGATTTTGAGCGCAAGCTAACAATGAAGGCGTTGTTGTATAGAAGCAAGAAGCTGAAATTTGGCACGGTTGTTTCTTGGGGTTCGTAGGGGTGCACTAAGAAGGGATTGCCCGAAATTCCCACGGGATCAGTCAGAAAAGGTTAAATTTAAATAAATGTGCCGGCGTACCTGCGGGCGTCGTCTAGTATACAATAACAACGTAAGTGGGCACTTTAACTGATAGTAGGTACACTAATTAACCAATCATATTGGAACATAGGTACTCTCGAGTCTATAAAGCTCCGCTAGCGTTGACAAATTCCTTTCGACCCAATTGGCATCGTCAACATCAACGCCAATAATGTATGTAGGGGTGAATAAACTTAGAAAAATAAAAAAGGTATACGTGCACTTAACAAACTGTGAACGTACGGCGATAAATTACGACATACTTAACTATATTTCATCACAATGTATTCGCAAATAAGTAGCATTACCAATATTACCATAATACATATTACATGCACAGCACCTGTTACTGGAAGTCGTCTAGATTTTAACTCGCTTGCTTAAATTTTAAGGGGTACACTTCTACCGTTTTGGTTATATAATTTTTTATGAAAATTTTCGCAAAGATTTTCATGCATATTGAAATTTTAATATGAGATAGTCTATCAATGTAACGTAGGCGAGCAATATTAGAGAGTGGAGCGGCTGAGGCAATACAATTCACGATAGCGAACGTGGAGCATAATAACGGCACGGAACTAAGAACGGGTGCATTTTACGCAGGATAGAATTTTGAAAATATGGCTCCTCATAATACCATTATATTCGTATGACGTTTTATGTTATCGGTTTTCTTTATAAACATGATGAGATGCAATATAGACTCAGAGGTCATGATGGTAAATGAATTTGTAGACATGGCAATATGTAAGTATATTCAGTACGAAATTTGATTGCAATTAAAGTATTAAGGTGCTTTTAATGTACAAAGAAATTAAAATACATACATTCGTCTCTGTTTTAATAAGTTTATATAACAGCATAAGACTAAATTTCCTTTCATTTTCTAAAATAATTAGGAATATTGATTGTGCTTAACTTTGACGGCGCTTGTACACGGTAAGAAAATACGCCGGGCCTATGCAAGAATTCGTGTCGTAACTAGACAATAACTGTGTACACTGCTCGCAGCGGTGCATGAAAAAAATCTTGTCTGCGCAAGACACGACGCGACGCGGCGAATGTTGTTGCGGAGCGGTGGGGGGGCGGAGTAGTAGGTTTCACACAGCCAGGTAAGTAGTGATCTGTGGGTAGTTTTTCTTGTGCGTTTGGTATGGACGTGTATTGCAGCGTAGAGTACAAAATGGCTGATGAGTTACTTATACCTTTAGTAGAGGTAAACTGGTATTAATCCACAAATTTTTCCTCATGTTGTCGCATTAGACGGTAAAGGATAATGAACAACTCCAACAACACCAAACTCATTTTTCTCTTGAATAATTGGATGAACCCAGTAAAGTTTCTCATTTTTTGTTTCCTTTTTCATTTTGTTATAATAATAATATGCAATTATACAATATTATTTAGCGGGTCTTAGTCGCGATAATTTACTTATTTAAAGGCATAAATACCTCTGTTGTTCTCCTACGTTTCTACCTAGTCCCTCCGCGACCACAACCGTTGCAAGCCGATAGAAACGTAGGAGAACAACAGAGGTATTTATGCCTTTAAATAAGTAAATTATCGCGACTAAGACCCGCTAAATAATATTGTATGATGTATACAAATCACGAAAGTTTAAAATCGATTAATATGCGATTATCAATCTTTCTTGCTTTGTAGTTAACATTTTTATAAATAAACGAAAATTATTATCAGACTTGTTATTACTTGCGCGCCCTACGCACGACTGACGACTGCACGAAAAAAATCTTGTCGTGTACACGTTCCGATTGGTCTTGTCTGCGGAAGACACGAAAAGTTTTCGTGTGTAGAACAGACAAAATTCTTGTCGTGTATGCGAAGAATTTGTCTTGTCTGCCGCAGACACGGTAAATTTTCGCCAAGTACAAGCGCTCTAAATTATAAATGTTTTTTCAAGAATTTCAAATGACTTTTTTATGATGCTAGAGCATATATGTAGTTCATAGTTTAGGTCGAGTCTTAGCTGAATAAAAATTATCATTCTCTTACTAGTTTTTTCTAAAGCATTTTCTTAAATTTTGTTTGATACAAATCTCGAATAGAAATAAATAACAAAATTCTTCAAATAGTTTATAAGATAGGTCTCAGTCTAGGATTAAGTCTGGTATTATATTTTGACTTGGTTTTATAATGAGGCACTTTGACATTAGTAAGCTCTTGACTGTTGTGCAAGTAGAGTCTTATTCAATACGATACCAAGATATCATCAAGCGTCACACCAAGACGAGAAATTATATCAAACAGCAGGTATCTTTGTCCAAATAGGTTTTGTTCTAATTTGTGTATACATATTTTACCTTGTGTTAGTGAATGCATGTATTCAGGAGTGTGTGCTGATTTTTATGTTTTACTAGAGGACGCCAGCAGCTACGCCTGCACATTTTTCTTTGTTTATCTGTTTTGACCGATCCCGTGGGAATTTCGGGAAATCCCTTCTTAGTGCACCCCTACGGTCCCCAAGGAATATATATGCCAAATTTCAGCTTCCTGCGCCCCATAGTTTCGGCTGTAGCGTGTCTGTCAGTCAGTCAGTAACGCATAACGTGCTTCATTGATTCTAAGCATCACGAGGGGTTTTGTTTTACCATATGTCTCTGAAATTACCCCTTATACTTATTTATTAGAACTATGATAAATATCAAATAGTTAGAACGTGTTTCAACTCACGAATATCTAGTATCATAAAACGTAAACTGTGAGTTCATGTAGTGAGTGAAGTGTGTCGATATCGAGTTCAACATAACAGTGAAATTGATGGCATTGGTGCTGTACGTAATAAACGAGTAAAAAAGAAAGTAGACCGATTTTTGTGCTCATGTCTTTCAGTCCCCAGTGCTTCAGTACCTCTGTAATGAACACTTTAGATTATTTATATTTGATCTACAAAAGGATCGAAATACCTAGTTTTCGAAACAAAATTCCCGATAGACCATTTAAAACAATGTTAATGACCACGAAGCTTTCAATTTCTGTACTGTATTCCTAGCAAAAAATCTTGGGACTCTCCGTAAAGGAACCATGAATTCAGACAAGGTTGTGTAGCCCCTTCAAAATAGTAATCTTATAATCTATTATTAAACATACTGCCAGGAAGCGATAGTGTACAGGTGCTCATGAGGTATCAGTACCAAATAACGTACCGCACGGAATGACCAAAATTTATCACATTAACGTTCAAAGCCTCAAATAACTCGGTTCAGGAATTATGGCCAGTTCATTAACGACGTCAGGTAAACATAGTGGAACATTACGTCATTAATATAGCCTGTTTACCGGTGAATGCTAAATAAATTTGTAATTATAGCACATACAGTCTCGCTACTATCATTAATATCTACACACACACACACATATATTTGTAGTTAGTAGTATTATATTACCTGTCCTCTATTACGCATCTGCCGCGTCCGACTTGCCCACATGCATTAGCCTCATAAATTTGATGCGTCACTCTACGTAAACATTCATCAATAACCTATGTTTACTTATGGGCTAACAAGCGTCGTAAATGCCATGTGTGTAGCGTGTCTAGAATTGGGACTGCCGTTGCTGTACGACATTTTCAAAACCTAAGCTGTCCTCTGTTCAACCTAACACATGAAGAGACCGAAAGACTGTTTGAGATTGACTTCTAACCGGCTCCATGCACTGGTGCATCACGTGATGGTTAAAAAAAAAGAAAACTACATTACACTTTCTCATTTCAACACTTACGAAACACGTCCTTGTACACATATATACACTCACAAACTCACACACAATCACACAATCCAACACGCATGCTGTCTGTGCTGCATTTTGTTTGCATTTACAAAATTTAATTTTATCCTAATAAGTTCATAATTGTTTATTTTCTATGCAAAACATCTCTGTACTAAGTTTTAACTAATTTTATATTCTTTGTTAACACTAAGTATAATTCTGACCTGTAAACCTATTTGTGGGGTATGGCGTCGGTGTCTGTAACACAGTTTTCACTAGTTCAGACACCGTCGTTAAAGTCTATCTTTCACATGTACCTATTATTTTATAAATATATTGTCTTTACATGTTTAAATTAAGACAGAAAATATGTGCAAAATGTAATTGCATGAAATAAACATATTATTACGTTTCTCTTTTTCACAGCTTTTCTTCTAACATTTGGTGTTAAAAGAATAACCGGGCCTTTAGGAGGCTAATGGTCTATCCTCACACAACCGGGCCGTGGACGGGACGGGGACGGGACGTGGACGGGACGGAGCGCAGAAAAGAATCTTTGCATACATTTTATATGGACTCGTTCACACACGTCCGTGGACGGGCCGGGGACGGAGCTTCCGTGCCGTGTCAGTGCGCTGTCAGTGCCTTGACCGGGGCCATGACGTGCACGGGCCGGGGACGGGTGCCATAGATATAATATATTTAGCACTAGATGCGCTAAGTGCGACGTGACATCCAGAAGAACAATATTATAAATACATCTATTAAGCACTAGATGCGCTGTGTTCGATGTAATCTTCAGAAGAACCACATGGCAGTGAATTGTCGTTAAGGCACAATCACGCTTTACTTAGTCCTTAGCTTCCTTAGTTCACAAACTTGAGAGAGTAATTATCGAAAAAAGATAATCGATTTTTCTGAAAAACAATCGAAGCTTAAATTGTTATTTTATAATATTTTGCAGGTAAGTAACTACTTGTTCTAATAAAATGTTATAAACGCGTGTATTAGTAAATATAACTAAATAATATTTTTTTTCTGGGCCAGTCTATTATGAATAAAAAAGGACGAGTCTATTAACTATTATGCAAACTATCACTTTCAAACGCGAGTGAAATGACGCATGAAAAAAAAATACCTACAATTAAGCACATTTTATTTTTAAAAATCCCGTTGTATATTCTTCAGTCCAATATTTATTTTGTCACTTCTATGACAGACGTGACAAAGATTGGAAAGATTCTGTATTTTAATGAAAGTTGTATCTTTACCATGGGTTACCCTGTAACCTAGTTGTGATCACAATATTATTACACGTTATAGGTTGAAATAGATATACTTACCGCACCCCACCCCACGTGTCGACACCCGATGTGAACGGTGCACATATACAACACCCCACGCTACAACAAGCTTCGCTTAAAATCACTATTTACGAAACTATGACCTAATTTCCTAAATAGTGATTTTGAGGAAGATTCTCATTTATAGTGAGGCATTATTTCTATTATAATGATAACGGTATTAGCCTGAACTCAAATCGTATAATGCGGGCTTACATTTTAATAATTAAAGTAGCTAATGTTGTGATTTTAAACCAACACTAAAAAAGTATCATCATGACAGGAATGTTTTCAACTGACATGACGCATGGCGTTGTGTGTTAACTAGAAACTCATTGCTTGTCAAGCGTCGGATGGCGTGTATTTCCCCTCCATCGTCAACTCGCCGATCTGGATTGAATTGATGGTGACGCGTGGGGTGGTGTTGGGTGGAGTGTTGTATATCTGCACCTCACCATACTAAATATATGGGATTGATTAGTCTCAACATGCGTGGGTGGAGTGAGGTAGGGTGGGGTGTTGTAAACCATAAAGGAAACTTAATATATTCTTATTTCAATGTAAGTCTATGGCCAATTACTAACAACTACGTCGTATTGACAATAGATGACAGCAAGTTGCGTTATAACATCTGTATCACTATGGTGCTTATATGTAAAAGCGGGTCTTTGTCGTGGCCGTATCGTGAAATTGGTCATTTTATTAAATGATCGCATTTCAAGAAAAGTCTTATAATTATCCATTGGTAATTTCATGATTTGCATTGGTCAGATCTATGATAACAAATCGTTTAATCAACAAACTTCATAAAATGGTCAATCATAATAGAGAAAATCGCAACATAATTACATTTTAAGGTAACGAGTCAAATAAAGTAAAAACACCGAACCCGCGTAAACGGGCATATTTCGGCATGTTCGCTCGAAGTGGTAGTGACATCGTGTCAGTGTCAACATAGACTCTGACGGCTCAAGCTTATACGAGCTTAGATGTGCATCAACGCTCGTACGAGTGGAATAATTAAAAAAAAAAGTCGTAACTTTGAGCCTCAATATCTCCTGAACCAGGAATTTCCCAGGTAGGTACTACAGACACATGCAGGGTGCGTATGAGCATGAGGTTTTGATTTTGTAATAATTCCAAAATCGTGTTTTGAATGATAAATTTAAACTTTCTTCCCAACATCATCATCATCATCATCATCAGCCCTTTATATTGTCCCACTGCTGGGCACGGGCCTCTTCTCACTATGAGAAGGGTAAGGCCATAGTCCACCACGCTGGCCTAGTGCGGGTTGGCAGACTTCACATGTCTTTCGAGAACATTATGGAAAACTCTCAGATATGCAGGTTTCCTCACGATGTTTTCCTTCACCAATTAGCAAGCGATAATTAACAATTAAATTTTAATACGCACATAGCTCCGAAAAGTCATTGGTGCGTGCCGTGGATTCGAAACCGAGACCCTCTGCGTAGCAGTCTGTCGGTCTCTTCACTCGGCTATCGCTGCTTCTCCCAACAAACATAAACAAATTTTCAATATTTCTCTAAAATAAGCAGCTTTAAAGTTCTCCAAACGCAATGGACGCGATACAAGTCATCAGCTGAGCTGTGGACAAGTGCATTACCCCCTCGGCCGTGCGACCACGTGATCATAAACTGCTGTCGTCGTCGCGTAGATACGGCCGGTGCAGGTACAGTGCATTCCTGGCGCCAATTTTTCCTGCAAGCGCTCGCTATACATTGCGGCTTATAAAATGTGTCTATTTCTTTAAGCTTAAAAAATATTTCGTCGCCCAGGTATTCTTTTCGCGTAGTAGGACTTGGTATGATGTGCAAAACGAGTAGACTTCGGCTTGGTCATGGGTCTTGAGGCCCTGTATATATAAGTGATGACACTAAATTAGTATATGAGATAATTCCGTTTTAACCGATATAAATTCCTCGTTTCAAATATTTGTCACTTCTAGGATATCATATATCCATAGACACGCTATGACACATGATATAACTAGTAAATAATTTGGCCATAGATTAATACTGAAATAAAACAGATGTGACAAAGATTTGTCGACATGTATTAAGTACTCATACAAAATTGGCAAAATTTTAATTTATGTTTGTAAACATGGTTGATTGGAGTTTTAGACTGCTATAAAATAGGACTTGGGTTTGATTTTGAGACTTGTTAATGTTGTTGTCTTCTTGAAGTTCTGCAGATAAACATTATAGGGATAACTATATATGAGGTAAAAAATGTTGTGAAGTGGTAATGTGAAATAAATTGCTGCAATTACTAATTATGAAAGGCATCTAACCTAACCCTTCATATTCATTCCATATTAAATGAATTATTGGGACATAGAAACGTAGGTAGTACCTACAAACAAAATAGAAGAAGGATCACTGGTAGAAATTAACTTCCTGAAACTTATTTATATTCTTCGAAGTATTTCATCAAATCATCATACAGCGAGACGTGCGACGGTAATGTAGTGTTAGAAATACTATAAAATGTATGCTGGTTCACTTTCATGCTAACTAACTTCATCAACATATTGGCCAATAAACGTCCACTGCAGGACATAAGACTACGTCTTGGTAGACTTATGTCGACGCTTACTTATAAACTGGTTATAAATCTTGTAGTATTTATTATGATGCTTTTCTGATTTGCATAAGAATTTATATAGTTCATAATAACTGCAAATTAACTTAACTTTCTTATTAATCTATGACCCAAACCTGTCATAAGTTTGACAGATCGCAGTGGACTCGCCCATTTTTGTTTGTATTCTTTGAGTAAAGAATATACATGGAGAGGGCAAATGGTACATAATTATGGAAAATTATTGTTTTTGCCAAAATATAACATGTACAGCAACTGTATGCGAGAATTCCTAGAAATGAAACGTTGAATAAAATAATATTATTTATAAATAAAATTAATCAATCAATTTTGATTTTCTTATTCTCTTATGGTATTTCAGTGTGGCAGTGTGTTTCATTACGGTATAAATGGCGCCATTTATGTCCGTTTCTTTCTCACCTACCAGAGAATATTTTGTTTCATGTTTAGTTTGTCTTCATGTCAAGGGACGTTTTTTGCTTTACCTTGTTTGCCCGCATTTTCATAATGGAATAAACTAATCTGGACAAAGATTTAAACAGATTTAACTAAAGTAACTTACTGCAAATATAAATTTACATATTTTTACAAAATTAAATTTTAATTTTTTACAAAATCGTAGGTATGCACGCTAATTTCGTAGGTAGGCATGTCCAATCCATGTTATTCCCAGATCGGTGTTTTGTATTGGACTTGCCCAAGAGCAAATAGGTAGTGACAGATGAAAGGTCCCGGCTAGGGCTTGCAAATGTTCTAAATTTTTATTCGAATACTTATTTGATATTTTTATATTCAAAAATAATTTCTTTATTGAACTTCATAACTATAGGCCTATATTCCTGGCAACCATTACAACTAAGGTGCTCGATAGTTTGCTGGATATATACATGGCCCCTAAAATTTGTCTGCACGTTGCGTAGTTTAATTAGTTTAGTTTTGTTTTAAACACAGACCGTCCGGTACTATATAGTTAGAAACACATGTAAACCCGGTTTTCTTAGACCTTCATAAGGCATTGGACCTTAAACCTCTTGTTGTTTCGTTGTTGTTTTTTGTGAGAGATTGTGGCCAACTCTAGTGTTGGAGTTTTCTTCATAGCCTAACGATTCCAATCCTGAGACAAGAACCTTGACCGACAGCTTTACGTACCCTCCGAAGCAAGATAGCGCTCAGATGTAAATGCCACACGTGATCACCCATCCAAGTGGCGATATGTGCAAGCGTTTCTTAACTTGGCCGATCTGTATGGGGTAAGTTAAAAACTGAGAGTGAGGTAGATACTGGTATGAACTATGAGGTAGGTACGTGAATGCTACAATATTGGTATGCAAGTCCAATAAACACTGTCAGGCGGGCTCGTACAGCTCTGCGTGAGGAATATGGGCTGAAAACTGGGGTGACGCAAGAGGAAATCACCTCGCCACGCCTTTATATATATTTTTTTATTATTTATAAATCAGCTAATTGTTGTACTCAGCAAGGCTGGTGTCGACTGTCATGATGATGGAGTTGTTATGAACAACATCAGCTATAGAGTACGGACGACATGGTCTTGCTGGGCCCAACAATCGGTTCGATGAGATGCATATTAAAGTTGCGGGCGCTTTTGGAAATCCACTCCAACCATCTAATAACGGCAAGTCGAAGCCGAGGCCCTGACTTGAGCACTGACAGCTCGCCACAAAGCTGCCCTGTGATTTGTAAGCTTTCTTTTCATCCTGTGATGCTGTTTTTGTTTATCATAAGATGAAGGTGATGTTTGAAAGCTGTCACTCTGCCCTCCGATTGCGTTAGTCTCATGTTGAGATAATTACTGCCCCCCGAGATGTTTATTATTATTATGATTCTTTTTTCTCGGTTATTCTTCTTATTATTATTAGAACACCTCCTTTTAGGGCTTCATATGCAAAAAAAAACAAAACCTAATATAATTATGTTAAGAATGTCAACTAAATGTGTTTATTGGTGCATGTATTTAGGACAATTTTGAGAACGTTGTTCGAACTAGAATCGGATATTGCAATTTCCTTTGGAATATTTGACACAAATCATAATTCGAATAATTCAAATATTAAAATGCAAGCTCTAGTGACAAACCGTCCACGCTCCGGTTGCACCCCTGACGTGTGTGAACGAAATATCCCGGCCGGGACCCGGCAGCACGGTGACGGCCCGTCCCCGTCCCGTCCACGTCCCGTCCACGGCCCGGATGTGTGTGGATAGACCATTACACGGGGATATGGATCCAACGCGCAGAGGCCCGTAGGCAGCTTTACTCTAAAATGGGATAGGTCACACGCCGCAGAGCTTGATTACAGCTAAAGACTAGCCGCAACACATGCAAAACTATTGTAATATGTGGAGCCTAATGTAATTGTTTTATGGGAATGGGTGTTTGATGGACTGGTAATAAAAACTATAGATACAAACGGCACCTGCCTGATACTCTAATAGCATCCATCTGCGAGGCAGGTGGTGACTCGCCAACTCACTAGATGGGCCCTCTTTTAGTAGCCGCCAAGGCCAGCAAAGTCTGCCATAAAGATAGCCAGAGGGCAACACCGATGCAAGTGGCTAGGGGTGTCGAGCGGTGCGGCACCGGTTTCGCCATCGCGGGTCTCGTGACAACGGAGACCCGTAGCGGGTTTCCCCGTAGTTACGCCCTTGACAATGACACTTCCACCCCCGAGCTAGTAGCTGTTGCGGCTTCCCTCTGGCCGGCCGACCAAGGCAAGCCAGAGTTAAGAGTCCTACGGGCGCTCTTGGACATCCACTCCAACCAGCCAATAAAGGCAAGCCGAAGACGAGGCCCTGACCGACTCTCTGAAGTATTCGGGACCGCAATGTCGCCACACACATTCAGCTCGCCACAAAGCTGCCATGCGGTTTGTTAGCTTTCTATTCATTCTGTAATACATTTTATGTTTATATCACAAGATGAAGGTGGTGTTTGAAAGCTTTTACTTTGCCCTCCGAGATTACGTTAGTCTCATGATGAGATAACGGCTGCCCCATTGAGGGTTTGTTATTATTATTATTATTTATCTTCCTTTTTATATTATAACGATAGATAGCCACTGCTTAGCCTCTAATTTCTATCACGTACTTATAATAGCCTGAAGCCTGATTGCACAGTTTAGTGGTTTCCCATATGAAGAAAGCAATATTTGTAACTTGAATATGCACAATAGAACTCTTTATACGTGCTTTAACAACAGTACAACTGAACATTATAATAATAGGTTTGACTACTAAAATAGTTTAACATTTTAGCAATATTAAATAATTATTTATTGCCTACCTACCCCTTTTAGTACATTGTGCGTTTTATATATAGGCTTATGTCAACATAATAATATTCTATTCTTAACCACACCTGGCTTTATTAAGCGTCTACAGGTGTAACTTCTACATTGAAAGATGTATTTATATCTCGAAACTAATTAAGTCATCTTATGTTTTCAAATGAGGAGTAATTTAATGTAATGTAGGAAGCGTCTCACATTGTACGAGAGTCAATCTGTAGAGAGGAAAATTAAGAGAAGATTATTAAATACGTAGGTACCTATTTCTCATGGTTATGTAGGTATTTACCAGCTATAGAGTAATTCTTTTTTTTAATAATAATAATAAATATTGTTTATTTCTCTCAAAAAGGTACAATGGTATTCTTATATTTATAGATACAGTAAAAACAGAAACCTTGTTGAGAGCTGGAGTCTGAGCTAGGTTCAAAACCTGTGTGACAGATCTCCAGTCCTCTCCTCTAAACACTACAAAAGTTAGCTAAGTATCTGCACCTATCAAAACAGTGTCACAAAACCAAAATAAGAGAAATAATTTATAAACCGTAGTAGTGTGTGTGTTTTGTTTTGTGTAGGTTTGTGGATGTGTGTGAGTGTTGCGTGTGAGAGTTGTGTGTGTATGTGTGTATAAGTGTAGCGTGTGAGAATTGTGTGTTGTATGTATATGTGTATTTATGATAGTCGTCTATTTTAATGTGGAAATTATATTTTCAGTGCCGTCATAGTCTAAGTCACATAGCCATTGAGTTGCTGCCTTTTTACACTCATTCTTGGACATAGGGTATAAATTTAGAATTTTGTTTAGCCTATTGTACACATAATTTCGCAGGAAGTAGAAACATCTTTGGGCTAGACTAGTTCTGACCGAAATCAAGGGACAAACGTTATGTTTCCGACGAGCGTGATGTAACATCACGGATCGTATTTGGTGTTTGTATGAGTCGTAAGAATGAGGTTCAGAATAAATAATTTTCGCACCGAGAGTACATTATAGGTTTTGTAAAGTTCGGTGGTAGGAAATTGGTACGGGAGTCTCCAACCTACTTTTAGTATCGCTCTTTGGGCGCGCTTTAACTTTAGCAGATGTGTTTTATGTCTTCCTCCCCATGCAGCGATGCAATACTGCGTGACCGATTGGCAAAGTGCTAAATAGGTGAGCTTGAGGACCTGAATGTCGACTACGTTGTTGAGAGCTTTGAATACAAATATAAGTTTTCGCAATCTGGTGGTTAGTATGTCAATATGTGAGTGAAAAGAAAGAAGATCATCTATTTGTACTCCAAGATATTTAACATAGTTGGTTCGAGACAAAGCAGGGCAACTACACGACGGATGGGCCAGGACATTTCAGGAGTGAGCAACGAGAGAATGGGAAGATGACAAAGGCTTGCCTTGTAACGTATGTCCGGTACTTACCGCGTTTGCGTCACAGTACCGCCCATACGCTCGGCCAATCAGAGAAGGCCATCGTCCGCGCTCGTGAGTTTTGCCCATATTTGGTTACGCGCCGACACGAACTCTGATGGAGGGCCCAGTATATATAGGGGCCGACAGAGAGACCGGCATCCCAAATTATTGTTACCGTGCCTAACTACGTGCTACTACTACTTCATACGCGTATCCTGGTCCCAGCTGTGGGTATGTTACTACATTTACTGCGTACTGCCCATCTCTCTACCTGCTAGCTGAGGCCGGCTGACGCCGCCTGCCTGACTCTATTGGTTGTGGCTCTCCTAATGCTGCTTTCCTTCAGGTTCCAGGTTTACCTTAAGCTCCGGTCTACGCTACCTAGACCGCTACACCTGCTGCATCGCTTTCGGCGTCACCTCTGCCGAAGAGTCTGGCCTGCCCCGCTCATCACCCACACACCGCCGGCACCTGCCAGCTGAGCCAACGGCCTGCGAGGATCTGCCGCTACGCGCAGCCCTTCGAGCAACCTGCCCTGCACACTACCGGAGGGAACAGCGTGGGAGACTGCAGCCCTTAGTGTTCAGGCCAGTGTCGTGTTGTTGGTCGGTCATACTCGTGCAAGGGAAGTGAGACCATACTCGGCAATAAACGCATCTAGGACCTCTTCTGCGTTTTACTACCAGAACCCGTTACAGTGGCGCCTACGTGGGTTATTGTCTCGCTTTCCGTGCTCGAGTTCTCTTCTAGCAGGTCTCCATTATTGTAAGCGAGGAGGTGCGGCTACAGTGAACCGGTACGTATTGTTGTACTAATTGTCTACCTTTTAGTGTAACTACCTACTACGTACTAGTTCGCAATTTTGAATTCTAACGTTTTTTCTAATTAGTACTAACGGTCGAACTTTTACGCCTAATCGTAAAGTAGGCCATTTGTAAGGGCGGAACGCTTGCGCACTAAGTGTAGTGTGTAGTATATACTTACGCAGTTTATTTATTACATACACAATGGGCTCACACCCCATAAAATACTTTCTGTTAAATAAAAGCGAGTTAGCTTACGAGGTTGCGATTAGAGGTGAGGAGCCGGCTACCTCTGTCCTAGGTCTGCGGAAGCAGCTCCCTAAATTACTGGAAGCCATTCCAAATGATGACATTTTGGAGTCGGGTCTAGCCATAGCGGTGGACTTCGAGGGCGCTAGCGAGGCCGTCTCTGAGCTGGCCAAGCGAGTGAATTTATTAACCATTTCTTACGACGCGAACCTAGCTAGGAGGTCTACCGCACTGCACAACCACATATTCCACAGACTACGTAGGATGGAACGTCCTACGGCGTATTCAAAACGAATTACCGAATTGTGCAGCCGGTTCGACAAACTCTCGGCGGAGCTGTCCGCCACTGAGCAATCAGCTGTTCGCTCCGCTGATGCTGTGGCAGAGGTCCAACCTGCGCCGTCTACCTCGACGCAGGCAGGGTTAGCCCCAGTATTGCATTGCGAGCATTTGAGAGTTAGCGAACTGTCTAAGCTAAAATACGACGGTACGGGATGCGTCCGAGCGTTCCTACAACGCGTAACCGAATACCAAACCGCGCGTAATCTACCTTCCACTAAAATGCTATCGTATGCCTCCGAAATATTCACCGGTAACGCACTTCACTGGTACCGCGGCCTAAAAGAATATTTCACTACATGGGAAGAACTCACAACTAAATTAATAGACGATTTCACACCGTACGATTATGACTACCGGTTACTAAATGAAATCTGCCGACGTACTCAAGGTGCTACCGAAACTATAATAATTTATCTCTCGATAATGAATCAGCTGTTCGCTAGGCTGTCACCGTCAAAGTGATTGTCCGAACGCGAAAAGTTAGACATTCTATTGCATCATAGCCCAAAAAGACAGGCCTGCTCGATTTGTCAAAATTCCTGGCAATTTTTGCCAAGGGTACGTCATCGGGAAAATATGATGGTTCTCAAACTTTTCGTATCACAATTTACCCACAAGTTTGTGGGTAAATTGTGAATTGACAAAGTTGCTTCAATTATCATAATATATAAAGGTACATACCTATGTTATGTTATACCTATTCGAAATAAAAAGTAAAGGCATATTATGAAAGAAAATATATAAAATAAAAAAGGAAAATAAATCAGTAAAATCAATGTAGGTAAATAGGAGCTTCTAATAATCGATATTAATTAGGTGGTATAGCTTTTTTTTTTTTATTATGCGTAATTATGCTTTTATTTAGCTTTCGTAATCGTATATAATATATGTACGCAGATCTTAACATCGATTTTATAATGTCATTTTTGTGGGAAGCTTTTTTTTATGTCTTGATAGATGACATTTGCCACATACGTAAATATATAATTTTTATAACACAATGATTTTTCGTGGTAGGTACCTACTCAATATTTTTTATCCAATATTTTAAAAACATCCAACAGTTCTTTACTTGGATATATTAAGTTGCCCGATATATTAAGTTAACCCATTTACTTTTACAATTCTTGTATATAACACATCACCATGAAGATAGAAAAGTTTGGGAATATCAGTTAAAAATGAGTAAACGAGTGAACACGAGCGACTTTTTAATGTGTTGGAAAGAGAAAAGTTTTCAATAGCTGAGTACTTTGAATCTGTCAATGCTGTCACCGGAGTAATGTTGCCAGTACTGTAAATATATTGTACTCATTTAAATCGATAGGTTATTTGTATAAAAATATAAGGCCAGTAAGATTAGCATTGCTGAGCTCAAAATGTTATTAAATCGTAACAAATAACTATGAGATATGGACTTGTATGGTATTTTGTTCTTAAAAGATCTCCAATTAGATAATATTTACCCTAAACAGCTTTTTTCAAAAAATGGCAATGAAAATGTGACGTCATTTTGACGTCATTTCGCCGACCCACGGCACGCTGTCACCGAAGTGAGCAGGCCTGTCTTCTTAGGCTATGTATTGCATAACATACGTCCATGCTACTCGCTAGTGCTAGCTCCGTCAATATCTTCAATAGACAGTATAGCAACACTGCAGACATTATGTTTAAACTACGAACGGATGAAATGTTTGAACTCTCAATTCCGCGAACCGTATTATAGTAACGACACGTTGGCACCAGACCTAGCTTACACCAGTCACAAACCTAATAACCGAGCGCGTAATAATTCCTTCAATAATTATCCCGTTGCCACTATAGAGGGTACGACCGGAAAACCCGAATACACTGAGAACAACGAACCTAGCAATCCTAAGTCTAAACCTAGCTCTGTCGCTCTAGTCACGTCCAAGTACTGCCTGCGCTGCCGTATCAATGATCACAGTTTGAATGAGTGCAAACGCGATCGGTTTGCAATTTGCTTCAAGTGCGGCCGTAGGGATGTGACATTCCCTAACTGCCTGAACTGTAAATCTTCGAAACCAAAAAACTAGTTGGTCAGGGTCGGGGCGTGTCAAAGCCTAAATTAGGTTCTACAACCTATTCAACCAATTTTGACAAAGATGATTGGAGAAATTGGCTAAACACTCTAAAAGTGTATTTCTCTAGTTATTCCGTCGCCTCGATCCTGGATAATAAACCTAAAAATGACCTACGGCCCTATGTTAACGTAACAATTAACAGTTTACCTATTTGTGGATTGCTCAATTCCGGTTCAGCCATTACAATTTTAGGTAACAACTCCCATATGGAGCCAATGACTAAAACCGGGTTAGAAATACAGCAGTGTCACAACACTAATTCCATTCGGTCCGCGGGTGGAAATATATTGTTGCCGCGCGGTTTTATCAACTTACCCACTACTTTTAATAATCAAACCCACTTATTGAAAGCTTATATTATTCCAGAAGTTACAAGTAATTTAATTTTAGGCATCGATTTCTGGAAACTATTTAAATTACTGCCTAACCATATCGCATCCGTATGCATGTCTAAAACATTGCCGTGTAGTGCGTTAAGTGAAAATAAGCTAAGTAACACGAACGTATTGCAATCTTTTAGTGAGTTGAGTGAGTCACAACAAAGAACGGCTAAGTTAATTATAAAGCAATACGAGTTGATTCCTACTGGAAAAACCGGGTTAGGACGAACTCACTTAATAGAAAATGCAATAGACACTGGCGATTCTGCGCCGATACGCCAAAGATATTATAGGTTACCGCCGGCGAAATTAAAAATAATTATTGACGAATTAGACGAAATGCTTGCATTGGGAGTGGTAGAAAAATGCGAAAGTCCGTGGTCGTCACCAATTTTACTAACGCCTAAGAAGGACGGTAAACTAAGGTTTTGTTTAGATAGTCGGAAACTTAATTCTATTACTAAAAAAGACGCGTACAAACTACCATAAGTATCCGAAATTTTAGACAACCTTAGGAACGCTAGATATCTAAGTAGTATAGACTTATCTAAGTCCTTTTGGCAGATGCCTCTTCGTGAATGTGATCGTGATAAGACTGCGTTCTATGTGCCTACTAGAGGAACATTTAGATTTGTGACTATGCCGTTTGGTTTAACGAATGCACCTGCGACACAACAGCGTTTGGTGGATCACTTGTTTACGAACAGTCCTGAGTTCGAAAACTCTGTATTCGTTTTTTTAGATGATATCGTGCTTATATCGCCATCTTTTAATGCTCATGTGTTACTATTAAATAAAGTATACGAAAAATTAAAATCGGCCAACCTTACCATTAACTTAGAAAAATCTAAATTCTTCCGTGATGAATTGAAGTACTTGGGCTACGTAGTAAACTCTAAAGGATTACAAGTAGACCCATGTAAGCTGGAAGCCATTCTTCAATATGCTACGCCTAAGAATAAAAAAGAAGTCAAAAGGTTCTTAGGCATTGCATCATGGTATCGGCGATTTATACCTAATTTTAGTACTATTGCCGGTCCTTTGAACAAACTTACTTCTACCGGTAAGAAAGCTGCACCATTCCAGTGGTCGGTGGAAGCTGATGACTCGTTTTGTAAACTAAAACAATTGTTAAGCTCCGCACCAATATTATCGTGTCCCGATTACGAGAAACCTTTTCAAGTTCACACAGATGCGAGTGCGAGCGGCATCGGTGGGTTACTTACACAAGAAATAGATGGCGTGGAACTACCTATCGCTTACATGAGTAGGTCACTAAATGCACAGAAACAAAACTACAGTATAACAGAATGGGAGACATTAGCAGTTCTAATAGCCCACGAATATTGGCGCTGTTATTTATATAACGGGTTAAAGTTTGTTGTGTATACTGACCATTCCGCACTGAAATGGTTCCTAAACTTGAGCAACCCGACTGGTAGATTAGCTCGGTGGTCGGTTCGTCGGTCAGCCTTTAACTTCGAAATAAAGCATCGGCGCGGCGCAGGTAATATTATAGCCGATGCATTATCACGATCCCTACCTGTAAATATATTTAACGCGAATAATAATAACGTGAATGACCCTAATGTTGACACTGATCAATGGTATTCAGCCACCTACAATGGTTGTTTATCTTTGCCTAATGACTATCCAGACTATTCTATTAAAAATAATAAATTGTATCATTTGATTAAATCTAGGTGTATGCTACGTAAGGAGTTCGAATGGAAAGAAGTACTACCTTCTTCTGATCGAAATAATGCCATATTAGAGAACCATGCTGAACCCACTTCGGGGCATTTCGGTATATTTAAAACTTACAAGCGCTTAGCACTGCGTTACTATTGGCCCAAAATGCACGATGACGTAGTTAAGTTCATAAATTCTTGCGACACTTGTATCGCGCACAAACATCAGAACCATGCACCATTGGGAACCATAGGACGACCCAAAGTGTGTTCATGACCCTTCCAAACCATTAGTGTAGATTTGGTGGGGCCACTACCCGTCACAAGAAAACAAAACGCCTACATCTTCGTAGTAACTTGTTGTTTTAGTTAATACTGTCTTCTTTTTCCTATCAGGCGCGCAACTGCTGCAATAATAACAAATATTTTGGAAGAAAAAATATTTTTAGTTCATGGTATACCATCTACAATTATATTGGACAATGGTAAACAGTTTGTCAGTGCTACTTTAAAAGCTATGTTGCGCAAGTACAAAATCCCTAATCTTCATTATACTCCTAAATATTCCCCACATGCTCAATACGGTCGAACGCTATAATAAAACCATTGGTTCTACCTTACCGGCGTTTGTAGGAAATGACCAGAGATTATGGGACAAATACTGCAGTTAATGAAGTCACGGGCTATACACCTAGTTTTTTAGTCTATGGACGTGAATTAGTTCCATGCGGCTCACACTATGTCGACACGGACGCTGATGATATAGTATACATACCTAGGGACGATTACGCAGAAAACATAGGTCACTTATCAGGCATATTTGACAAAGTTCAGGCACTCCTCATTCAAGCTCATGCTAGGAATTCCCAAACGTATAATTTACGCCGTAAACCAGCTGAGTTTAATGTGGGAGACACTGTGTGGAAAAGGACTTTTTATCAGAGCGACAAGGATAAGTCCTTCTGTAAGAAACTAGCCCCTAAATTCGTGAAGTGCACAGTGATTAATAAAAAGTCGCACCTCGTTTACGAGTTGTCGGACGCGTCTGGAAATTTTATTGGGTTTTGGCACATAAAGGACCTAAAACCTATACACTATGGTGCCTAACTATTTGTTACAAACCGTAGAAGACTTTCCCTTCCTTCTCTCTATATGCCGTCTTAGCTTGGACAGTAGCGGACTCATAGACCTAACGCAGCTAGTCGGATTTTCCTTGTTAGCCACGTAAAATCCTCTCCTAAGGCGGGCGGTATTGTAACGTATGTCCGGTACTAACCGCGTTTGCGTCACTGTACCGCCCATACGCTCGGCCAATCAGAGAAGGCCATCGTCCGCGCTCGTGAGTTTTGCCCATATTTGGTAACGCGCCGACACGAACTCTGATGGAGGGCCCAGTATATATAGGGGCCGACAGAGAGACCGGCATCCCTAATTATTGTTACCGTGCCTACGGTACTACTTCATATGCGTATCCTGGTCCCAGCTGTGGGTATGTTACTACATTTACTGCGTTAGCGTACTGCCCATCTCTCTACCTGCTAGCTGAGGCCGGCTGACGCCGCCTGCCTGACTCTATTGGTTGTGGCTCTCCTAATGCTGCTTTCCTTCAGGTTCCAGGTTTACCTTAAGCTCCGGTCTACGCTACCTAGACCGCTACACCTGCTGCATCGCCTTCGGCGTCACCTCTGCCAAAGAGTCTGGCCTGCCCCGCTCATCACCCACACACTGCCGGCACCTGCCAGCTGAGCCAACGGCCTGCGAGGATCTGCCGCTACGCGCAGCCCTTCGAGCAACCTGCCCTGCACACTACCGGAGGGAACAGCGTGGGAGACTGCAGCCCTTAGTGTTCAGGCCAGTGTCGTGTTGTTGGTCGGTCATACTCGTGCAAGGGAAGTGAGACAATACTCGGCAATAAACGCATCTATGACCTCTTCTGCGTTTTACTACCGGAACCCGTTACAGCCTAGAGTGGTCAAGGAAAAGTTAAAATAATGAGTTTTTCCAGTACTGAGGGTGAGACGATTCCTAGCCAACCAATTAGTGACTGAGTTAAGACTGGACTGAGCACTCGCGAACGCTGATTCCCAAGTATCACCATAAGATGTGAGAGCAGTATCGTCGGCGTACGTAAATATAGTGTTATTATGTAGCTGAGATTGACAGAGGTCGTTAATATATAATAAGAATAACGTAGGTCCCAAGATACTACCTTCTACAGGTGTAACTTCTCGCTGGGACTCCATTTTTAACAGGAAGCTTATCGCTACAGTAATTACCGATCCTAACACATTGTCGCCTGTTGTCAAGATAGGTTTTGAAGAGGGATAGTTGAGTACCTCTGATCCCGACTTTTTCGAGCTTTGCGGAAAGGATAGAGACTGAAACTGTGTCAAAAGCCTTACCAATATCCAAGAAAACACCTATAACTTTTTGTTTGTGGTCAAGCTTAGCTACTGTTACGTTGGTTAGGTCTAGGACTGCGTTACTCGTAGATCCAGACTGAAATCCGTATTGTCGTGGGGAGAAAACTTGGGTGTGCTCTAGAAATTTGACGAGCCTGTTATTCATTAATCTTTCCAGTAGTTTGGAAAGAGTGGGTAAAATAGAGATGCGTCGATAGTTATGCGGCTGGTCTCTATCACCTCTTTTGTGTATAGGGTGAACCACTGCAAGTTTAAAAGCTTCTGGAAATGTACCCGTTCTAAATGAAAGATTACATGTGAGAATGTAATAGGTGGTATCAGATATTCTTTAAATCTTTTGAGGAACATACCGGATATGTTGTCGCTACCAACTGTACAATCACTTCTCAAGTTCATTATAAGAATCTCAAGTTCAGACTCATCTGTTTCTAATAAGGCAAGTGTATGTTGGTTACTAAAGATTATGTAACGGGTCTGAATCGTGTTAATGAACGAAAAGAAAGATGAAATACCTTTCTATTTTTCCGACGTTTCGGCATGGGTTACACCAGCCGTGGTCACGGGATGACTGATGTTCGTCAGCGCTGCCTCCGAGAAGTGCGGGTTTTGGAAACTACCCTCACTTGGTCTTCACAATTATTAACATTTATATGTTCGGAACTGTCGGTACTTCGACACACGGTATGTTGGTTATATAGAAGGATGTCTAACGGTTGCGAACAGCGATTGACAGTGGCTGCATTATCGGCTTGTGATCGTCCAATATCAGCGATGTATAAGTTAACTTCGTTCACCGAGCGTATTAGGTCAGATGATGAAAGAAGTGCGAGAGGCTGCTCTGTGTTTTTGACTGTGTGCGTGATAGATTTTATGGCTTGCCAGACTTTTTTAGTATTACTCTTTGCATTATCTATTTGACGTTTATTATATTTTATTTTAGTAGACTTAAGTAAGTTAGCACAGTAGTTCCTATACCTTTTAAAAGTTATTATTAAAATCTCGTCATTTGGGTTATTTTTTAGTTTTAGATGTAAGTGATCCCTTTTACACAAGCATTTTTTTTTCGAGATAAATTACGGCAATCCTTTATCATACAAATCGAGGAATGAGCTGTGGCAATTTGGTCTAAATCCTTAATTATGTCCTGTATACAATTGAATTTTTGCGTCGAATTGTGTAACTATGCAGTTTGAGTGACGTTGATAATTATAGTTAATAGGTACAATAAAAACTCTCATCCCAGGAATAAATAAAAATATGGAGTGATAAACTGAAACTATCATCGTATTGTCGAAATAGCAAGTAAGACAACTGTGGCATATAGACGGGTGAATATTGTTGTTGCGGCAAGTGATCTGTAACATAATTATATTTTAGTGTGACTGTAATTGAGTATGAGTAAGTGAATGTATACGTGTAATAAATTGAGTAAATGTGTAGAAAAATGCTAAAATAATGGTAAAAAATGTGGTTTTAAATAGAACATGCAAATAGCTTAAGATATGGTATGAAGTAACATAGTCATTGTTGCTTTGACAATAGCGTAAGACACTTTTCTGATATTATATGAATTGGTTTCTCGCCTGCGCTTCTACGCACTAAGATCTTTCCGTTTCAGTACCAACATGCGTAGTTGAGGATCTTAGCAAGTTGACGGGTAGTATACGACAGTTTTTTCATAGCCGGTGGTAGGTGTTCGTAAATTTTCAGAAAAATTCACAATTTTTCAAAATAAATTATCCAGGTAGGCAGTTTGTGACAAAAATAGTTCCAAAAAGAGAGAGTATGCCGGGGTTCGGACTCGTGTGCGCCTCTACTGCAAGCGCCTCCTTAGTGGGTACGACTGAGCAAGCTTTATTCAAAGTGTTGAAATAAACCACTATTTTGCAATAATCAGCAGCAAGATAAAGCTTAAGTTGTAGTTGTCGCCATGCTTATGAGGTTAAAGTCCAAATCCAACAACTTCTATAAATATCTACCGACAGTTTGCATATTCAAATCACTTATTTATCAATTTTTTAATGATGTTTTCATAATGTTTTTGCACACAATTGTCACTGTTATGTTTATTTACACTGTGTAAACTTTTATTTGTACATAAAGTCACTTTTGACACTGTTTTTGTAATTAAAACTGAGACAGCTAGTAATACGCGTGCGTGGGCGGTGGTGTCACGGACGAGAGGGGAAACTCGAAGGAAATTCGAAGTAAACGATTCGTAATAAACAAAAACAAACACAACAAAGAACTAGTTCAACAACCTTATTGTTAAATACAAACAGCCCGTCCAACTTCTATTAACTAACTAACTGTAAAGAAATAACTTTTAAAAGTTAACAAGGAGAACTGTGAGACTGAACTATTAAACAATAAAATGGTTTTGTACATTTGGTCTCCAATATCGAAGGCAGAGTATTAGTGCTTAAATCCTTTTAATCTACAACGAAAGAATGAGATGTGGTTATTGGAAATGGCAATTTTGTAAAGGTTTGTGAAGATTGTTAACTGAATAAGGTCGGTTGTACTATCGATTTTGATTGTGACTCAAAAGACAATCCAATTACAGGAGATATAGCGGAGACGCTCTTATAAGATTGCAATACAACGTTCGTTAAATAAAAATGTGCGCAGAAATGCACTGGTTACTTTGTTTCTTCGACTGCTTAATTGGCGTATTGAACTATTTTCGAATTACCAATGTAATGGAATGCGTCTAAACGACAATATATAAATTTTTAGATTTATAATTTCAAAGGACAATGCCCATTTTGCTATATCCTTGGGCCTGACGTTACAGTTATGAAATTAACATTATTTTTTAGAGAATTATGCCAAGTCTAATGTAAATTAATTTCATTTAAATTGGCAATGGCACATCTTTGCATTTGAATTCACAGTCGAGTTAGGTTAGAATTAGCTTGATTATGACTTTATGATAGTTTTAAAATAAGATTTTATTCGATTGCTTTGTAAATAGATAATGATAATAGATAGTGATGATAGTTTTACATGCAGAATCGTCATATTATGTTTACCTATACAGTATATACATACTTACTGTTTATTACCTATAAGAATGGAAGTCAAAACTTAATAATATTAAAAATATATTTTAATTATTGGTGCTCAAAAATACTTGTTAATAATGCTTTGCAATACTGCTGATATTGCAATGCTTTTTAGCATATTGCAATATAATCTGATACTTAAAAAGGTAGTTTTGGAATAGAAAAATAAAACATCTTTTTCTTATGTAATTAATTCATATATTATTTTTCATCTTCATATATAATCAAAGTATCGTCTAGGAAGTATGCAGGAGCTAAAATATCTTCTGGATATCTGGCCCAACTTAAATACCAGATTATTGACATTGTATGCGCACAACAGCCTACTGTGCGTCTGCCAACAATGCAATTACAATAATACTGCAATATTGCTTGCCTGCCAGTTAGAGAACTGTCTACTAAAATATATATAAAATAAATCCTTTTACTTATATGTCGAGATTGTATTTTTCCTCGCAGTAACCATGTGGTATTTGATGTAGACAGCTCTCTTAACAAACTATGATCAACCTCTCTGCACACTTCTATCACATAGGAGCCATCTGCCCTTACATGTTCTCCATAATAAGAACGTGCTTGTCGGATTTGGTATGTACCTAATGAAATTAAAATCAGTTCATTATATGTAAGTCGGGGAAAATCTGTTACAACATCATTATTTATAATTGTTGGATTATAATTAGCTCTCCTTTTAATTAAATTGTTTTCTAACACATAATTGGCTAATCTATTTTCAACATACATATTTTGATTTAAGAGCTGCAGAATTTCCCCAGCATCATCACGGTCAGTTAAAACAGGGTGAAATGAATTTATAAGAGCAGCAGCTACTTTAAAATCTTCCATTAGATGTCTGGATGCAAGGTTAACAAAGTCCTACCGTAGAAGTTTATAGTCTCTTTTGAATCTACCATTAACAACTTCTACAACCCAGCGGCAGATTGTAACTGCTCTTGACTTATTTGCCTCTATTGTTCACAGTTGTCTTTCATCCTGTTCTAACGGCAGGTACATACGTACGATAACCACACGCGTTAAGTAAAGGCAAGGCATCCCAAAATCCCCTATCCAGTACAAATGCATCACCACTTTCAAAATAATTTCTCATGACAGTTCCATCTTTAAACTCTTGTTTCATAATGACTGCATCTGATGTGGTAGCTGGATAGGGGCCCAAAACATCAATAATGCACCCAGCAGTACATACCATTATAAATGGTTTCACTAAGTTTCTGTATTTGTGAAGGCTATAAGTATTTTTTTGATATATATAATTGGTGCTTTTTTGAACATATATATATATATGCTCCATCGCAAATAACAACAGGTTTGCTTTCACCATTGTGATTCCCAAATAATCCTCGAGGAATGGCCTAATGTTCTTGCACACAACTGTTTTTTTATTAATATGATTAAGCCCTAAATGATGAGGTACATAATTAATTGTTAGTGATTCTCTAGCTTTTTAGCTTGATAAGCCTTTCTAAAGTTGATCTTGCCATTTTTAAGAAACTGGCCAATCTTTCATCAGAATCACCCGTGTGAAGTTTAATTAAATATGCAGCTAATGCTGTTACACCCCTTGACATGCGTGCTAATGTAGGTACTTGGTCAAGCAGTTGCTGAAATTGACTTGTGGTAAACTCAATCCAATAGTAAAATACATGGTCTTTGATGCTATCTATGTCATCGAAATTGAGTAACACAGATGTGGGAGATTTTAAAGCAAGCATATCTTGTACATGACTTGCAGTGAAAGTATTCCCATTATTATTCGAAAGACTTATTAATAAATGTAAATTTTCTACAGCATACAAATGATAATCACAAAGTCTATTATTGGATGGCACATAATAATTGTGCATATTCAAAAGATTTCTCCTCATAGAAGAAAGCACCCTATTGCGTTCTGTTCTATTGCAACCTTCTATAAAACATCTACTTTCTGTTTGAACAGGCCTCAGATACTCAGGCAACACTACTGTACCTTGAGGTTGATTAGCAGTTGGTGGCTGTTCAATAATTGGAACAGCATCTGATGGCTGGATTGACACAGCCAATTATTGCGTAGGAGGTTCAGTTTCTGATTGGTGGATTGTCACAGCCAGTTCTGGGGTGAAAGATTCAGTTTCTGATAGATGGATAAGGTCTGATCTGTCGTTTGGTAATGTAAGTATGCCAGATCTCGAGGTAGAAGGCTGCGATATGTATTGATAGGCAGCTCTGTCTGCCCTTACCCAGCAAGAATGACATACTTCACTTAGAGCCCCAACCTAAAACAAATACCATTAACAAATTAATCTCTTTAATCTGCTTTCTTCATATTACATATATTTTGTTGCCTAAAGAAATATCATAATATAATGGTTTGCCATAATGAGCATTAAGGAACCACTAGTTCTAATTTAAATAAATGATTCTCCTACCTATTACCTATTCTGAAATAAAATAAAAATGTACAGAAAATATAAACTATTAAATAGAACTTACAGTTCGTGGTAATATCCATTCTGATATAACATTCAGCACTCTTTGCTTTCGTTTAGTATTAGAATGTAATCGATGAGAACGTTTGTTCCTTAATATTCCATTAATTTTATTATAAGACCTATCCTGACTATACAATAGAATTTATTTACATACATAAAAAAGAAATGGCCGTGTGGTTGACGGCATAGAATACAAGTGTCACCACCCCCTGTCTTCCCGTGGGTGTCGTAAAAGGCGACTAAGGGATAACACGATGCAAATACCATCTGCGTAGAGACGGAAAACTCGACATCAAACCCTATACGACTGCCTCATTGGTCTCGCGGCATAAATGTGCGCGTGGGATCGGGAGGTCCCGGGTTCGATTCCAGGGCCGGGCAGTGTTGTTGGGTTTTTCTGTCACGAAATTCTCAGTGGCAGCATGGAGTCTGGAAATGTGCCCGGTACGGCAATAGGCTCGCCCCTTATTACGTGGGACTAAAGTATATCTGGCGAAAAGTGGGTGTAGAAATACACCTCTACCTACCCCTTCGGGGATAAAAGGCGTGACGATATGTATGTATGTATAGAAAAGAAATATTGTTACAAGCTGGGGTTCGACGATAAATTATAACTCACTATGCCACTTAAACTGAACTTTATTCACTAACACAATAACGCTAGATACACACACTTAATTTTCACTCCACTAATAAAACACACTATTCACACCACTAGAAGAATACTAAACACTTCCGACTTATTTCTCTTCGCTTCTTGTTTATCGCTCCGATATTCAATTGTAACTGTGTCCGTTCCGTTCGCTGGCGCTCTATTTATACTGGCCGGATAACATCAATAGCGCATTCTAGATGCTTCTACAAAACTGTCGAAATAATCTTGAACAGTCGATTACTCGATACAGCAACGCCATCTAGTACAGAGTAGCTGAATTACCTTTAAACCACCGATACATTCAATCTCTTCTAGTACCCCCCTACCTAGTATTCACCGATAGATGGCGTAACACTGCCCCCCTCTTAAACGTGTTCGTCTCGAACATCGTTGGACCCATGGTAACGAGCCAACCGGTCCACATGAACTATCTTCGGTGCACCTCGCGACCCCTTCTGGATTCGATAGGTGACGTCGTTCATCCTGGTAATTATGCGATATGGCCCGTCCCATCTGGCTTGTAACTTAGGCGATTTGCCTTTGCTTCGTACTGGGTTATGAAGCCACACCAATGATCCCTCATCGAAGCCTTTGTTGTTTGCCTTCCGGTCGTAGCGAGTCTTCATCTTTTCAGACATCTGTTGTCCTGACTCCCTGATGTGCTCGTATACGTCGTTCATCTTGTTGCGTAGCTCGGTCGCGTAATCCGTTATATTGCGTGGAGATTCTGGCGTAATACCGGTGATTAAGCCTGCTGGTAAACGTAATTCTCTGCCGAAATTGGCAAAAACTGGTGTTACTCCTGTGGTTTCGTGGACCGCACTGCGATATGACAGAAGGAATGGTTGGATGTGCTTGTCCCAATCTCTTTGTTTGCTCTCCACGACCTTCGCCAGGTACCTTTCCAGTGATTGGTTAAATCGTTCAACCATGCCATCTGATTGCGGGTGATAAGCCGTGGTCCTGGTTTTATGTGCACTCATCATGCGACAAGTCTCCTTGAACACCTCGGATTCGAAGTTCCGGCCTTGATCGCTGTGGATTTCCAAGGGTACCCCGAATCGACAAAAGACTTCATGCACCAGCTTGTCGGCCACTGTGGTAGCTTCTTGATTTGGGATTGCAAACACTTCAGGCCACTTCGTGAAGTAATCCATCACAACCAAGAAGTATTTGTTTCCATCCTGGCTCTCGGGAAACGGCCCAGCGACATCCAAGGCTATGCGCTCCCATGGGGCTCCCACATTGTACACCTTTAATGCACCTCTGCTTCGAGTATGTGGCCCCTTGACAGCCGCACAACTTGTGCATTTGCGGCACCAACACTCGACGTCATCCCGACAGTGGAGCCAATAAAACCGCTCCCGGTTCTAAGTAAGGGTCTTCTTAACTCCCATGTGACCTCCCGAAGCACCATTGTGATAGAGCTGCAAGACTTCCGGCACCGTAGTTTTGGGCACTACCATTTGCAAATGGCATTGGTTACCGCGAGCGTTTTCCCATTTGCGGCACAGAACTCCATCCTGGACGACCAAGCTTTCCCATTGTACCCAATAACTCTTTGTGATAGGGCTCATTGCTGCGATATCACTCCATTTGGGCCTAGGAGCGCCTGATTTCTTCCATTCAAGAATCGGCTGTACATCCTTGTCATCTTGCTGAGCACTCTGCAAAGCTTCTCCCATTCGTCGCTTAGATCCGTCTTTAACATCCTCACTAGCGCTGCCTGCTTTGCTTCCGTCGGCTACCGTGCTTGCACTCGTTGGGACACGGCCTACGCGATAGGGCATCTGCGTTACCATGGGACTTGCCGCTGCGATGTTGTATTACAAAATCAAACTCTTGCAGTAGTTCAATCCATCTAGCTACTTGTCCTTCTGGGTCCTTAAATTGAAGTAGCCATTTCAGCGCTGCATGGTCGGTTCGCAGGTGGAATTTACGGCCTAACAAGTATTTGTTGAAATGCTGCAACGTCTTTACTACAGCCAAGAGTTCCCGCCTGGTGACGCAGTAGTTTCTTTCGGGTTTGGATAAGGTCTTGCTGAAGTATGCTATAACAACTTCTTGATCACCCTTCTTCTGTGACAGCACGCCGCCAATTCCGGTGTTACTGGCATCTGTGTCAACTATGAATTCATGCTCATTGTCAGGGTAGCCTAGAATAAGTGCAGTACACAGATGTTCCTTAAGCTTCTGGAATGCAACGTCACAGCTCTCATTCCAACAGAACTGCACTCTGTCTTCGGTGAGCTTATGAAGAGGTCGAGCAATGTCAGCATAGTTCTTCACAAACCGTTGATAGTAGGAGCATAATCCGAGGAATGCTCTGACCTGCGTTTTGTTCTCTGGAACTGGCCATTCCTTCACGGCAATGATCTTATCCGGGTCAGTTTGAATACCGTTCTCCGAGACCACATGTCCTAGAAAGTTCACTTGCCGTCTGAATAACGCGCATTTCTTCGGACTCAGCTTCAAATTAGCTCCTCGTATCTTTGACAGCACTTGCTCCAAGTTTCGAAGGTGATCCTGGAAGGTGCGCCCCACGATGATGATGTCATCCAAGTAGACCAGGCAGGCGTCTCCAATCAGTCCCATAAGCACTCGCTCCATCAGTCTCTCAAAAGTAGCCGGAGCGTTGCACAATCCAAATGGCATGACGTTAAATTGCCACAATCCTTTGCCTGTGGAGAATGCCGTCTTCTCTTTGTCTCGAGGATCTATTTCCACCTGCCAGTAGCCACTTTTTAGATCTAATGTAGAAAACCACTTCATCCCCGTCAGCGTATCCAGTGTGTCATCGATCCTTGGCAGTGGGTAGCTGTCCTTCTTCGTGATGTCATTTAATCGGCGGTAGTCTACACAGAAGCGCATGCTGCCATCCTTCTTCTTAACTAACACCACCGGAGAGCACCACGGGCTGGACGAAGGCTCGATTACGCCTTCTTTCACCATACCGTCGATCATAGCTTCCACTTCACGTTCCCGTGCCACTGGCACACGTCTTGGTCGCTGGCGAATCGGTGCTTCACTTCCCGTGTTTATTTTGTGCTGGACTAGTGCTGTCTTTCCTATGTCGGCATCACTGGTCGAGAAAATATCGGCGAACCGGTTTAACGTCTTCTTAGCCTTGGTCTTCTCTTCTTCTGACAGGGTACTTTGGCAGTCCTCCAAAAGTGAAGACACGCCAAATCGTGCACCCTGAACCTTGGCGCTGGTAGGTTGCTCTTGACATCTACGCATCCAAGTCGCTCCTTCATAGGTGCCGAATTCCGTCCCTTTCTTGAGCGACACTTCCTTGTCACTTGCATTCAGTGCGCGTACTGATGAAACTTTGGTACCCCTTACCAAGGTTCGTGCAATCTTCCACGAGGCCTCTTTCTCTAGGCCTTCGATTAGTACGCAGCGGTTCCCTCGACCAGAATTCCCTGGTAGACAAACTGGTACAACCGTTTTCGACCGCGGGTGAAGAATGACATTCTTCAGGCAGTACACTTTTCCTGAAGTTGCACCTTCCATGAAGACTTCTTCCGAGCCACACTTCAAGACTCCCTGGTTAACATCGATCTCGCAGCGATACTTCCGCATGAAGTCTAGGCCCAAGATGCAGTCGTCCACTATATCGGCGACGATGACTTTGTGACGGTAAATTTTGTTGCCTAGCTTCAGATCCACCTCCATTTCACCTCGGACGGTTATGTGACCGGTAGCTGTTCTCAGATTCACACATTCATTGTTCCTGAAGCAGCCCCGAAGAACCCGTCTTGCCAAATGGAAACCGATGACTATCCGAGAAGCACCCGTGTCCAATGTCAGCTTGCATGGTGTTCTGTTAATTTCGCCTTCGATGATCAGGCTGTTCCCGTCGCATGATTGCGAGATCGAGATACTTGGGGCTCTTCCATTACCAGCCAGCACCCGCCCCGCAGTCCTGGCTTCTACTCGTTTCCCTGCTCTCGCTGCCTGGCAGGCACATCAGGCGACCCCTTTGGTGGAGACAAGGTGTCACCAGGCTGCCTACGCTTTGGGCAGCTCAAGCGGATATGGCCTCTTTCTCCGCAGTTGTAGCACCGAGGTGACGACAAGACTTCCTTGATGCGGTGACCTCGGTCGTCGCGTCGCACTGCTTCCACCTCCAGAGCGTGGGCTAAGACGTCCTTGAGGTCCTTGAAGTGCCCAAGCCTCACTGCTACTCTTACCTCCAGGTCCCGGATCCCATCCGTAAACGCCTGTACGAGGTTCCCGGCAATAAGCGCAGGAGACGACTAGTATGCCTTCCTGACCAGCTTTTCCACCTCTAGAGCCCACTGCTACAGAGTTTCTCCGGTGCGTTGCGTCCTGTCCTTCAGCTGAGCACGATACACATGTTCGAAGTGCGCGTCTCCGTACCTCGCCTCCAGCGCCTCCAGAAGCTTCTCGTAGGTGACGTCTTATCCAAGTGCCTCCAACACTGTCAAGGCCCGGTCGCGAAGGCCCAAGGTAAGGGCGGTTAAGGCCTGTTCTTTATTCCACCCATTTGATCGCATCACAGCCTCGAACTGGATCTTGTATGCCGACCATGATGACGAGCCATCAAATGGTGGAACCTTAAATCCACGAGGTGAGGGCGCTACAGCCGCTGGTGTCACTTCGAGCCCACGCAACTTCTTCTCCACTTCAGCAACACAGGTCTCGTGGTGGTCGTGTACACGCATCTCTATAAAGGCGACGCGAGTCTCAAGCTTGTCTTGTACGAGCATCTCTACGTCGCTGATACGGGCCTCGTGCTGCTGAAGTTCCTCCTTGACCACCTTCAAGTCTTTCCCTACAGCGGCGCTGAGATCCTTCATAAGCACCACCTGCTCCTCTAGGCGGCGCGCGTGCTCCTCCTTGTCGCGCTGGAGCTGTTCTTCTAGGCGGCGCGCGTGCTCCTCTTGACGGCGAGCCTGCTCCTCCTTGTCGCGCTGAAGCTGTTCCTCCAGGCGGCGCGCGTGCTTCTCTTGACGGCGAGCCTGCTCCTCCTTGTCGTGCTGTAGCTGTTCCTCCAGGCGGCGCGCGTGCTCCTCTTGACGGCGAGCCTGTACTGTTGACGGCGAGCCTGCTCCTCCTTGTCGCGCTGTAGCTGTTCCTCCAGGCTGCGCGCGTGCTCCTCTTGACGTCGAGCTTGCTCCTCCTGACGGCGAGCCTGCTCTTCCTAACGGCGGGCCTGCTCCTCCTGACGGCGGGCCTGCTCCTGCATGAACGCCATCAGAGCCGCGATGTCTGGCACCGTCACGGGTGTGTGGCGCTTGCAGGCTCCACTGCAGCCGCGGAGTCGCCTGGTCCACCAGGCGATGGAGAAGGAACGTCTCCGAAGCGTCTCTGGTCCAGGTCTTGCTGGCGCTGGTTCCTGGTACGCACACCTTCAGTTTCTTCCTTCGGCATAACCGGCATAATTTATCCCTTTCTTCTGACACCAATTTGTTACGAGCTGGGGTTCGACGATAAATTATAACTCACTATGCTACTTAAACTGAACTTTATTCACTAACACAATAACTAACATAATACATATTATTATGTACATTATAAACTATTTCAAACGGTTCAATGTTTAGGTAGATTGGACTACTTAACTCGATAGTATGCGACATGGCGTAATCTTCAAAGCGAAATACAGTAAGAAATCATATGTCTGTCTGTCACAGTGGCATCGGTCCCGTCGCATGACATATCAATCTGTGGAAAAGTTCGACGTAGACGGATTATTTTCGGCTGAGTTGCAGGACATTGATTTGTGACGGATAAAACAACACACACAACTACATAATATGTTCTACAAAGGACGCTGTTGTTTCTGTAGCAAAATACTTAGGGTAAAATTTTATTTAATAATGTACTTAATCGAGTGTATGTTGGAAATCATATGATATCTACGACGTTATTTATTTTCCTATGGTAAGTTAGGTAATAAAGTAGAAGTTTGTCTTAAAATTCATACGTACGACTGCGACCACGTACCGGACGACGCAGTAGGGGCAGGCCTTCCGCAAGGTGGACCGGCGATCTGGTTAAGATCGCGGGAAGCGGTTGAATGCGGGCGCCTTAAAATCGGTCTGTGTGGAAAACCTTGGGGTCCAGCAGTGGACGTCTCTAGGCAGCCATGATGATAATGATGACATACGTACATAGATATAATATTATTATGCCAATACACAATTTTCAACTCTATAAAACGAATTTAAGGTAACGAAGAATACTCCTTTTAACCTAAAACATTATCTTATCCATAGATGCGCTACTAGCTCATAAAAATAGGCATTTTGTTCCATATAGAATAAAAAAATACTGTGATGTAAGCATATGCTTAGCAAAAAAAAAGGCACAATACAATTCAATCTAGTTATGATAATATAAACGGCAAATTTTTCTTGAGATAAACCAAAGGAAAACATGCGCATAATAAGATCTGTAATCAGGGAACATTTTAGATTTTTTTCTGTTAGCATAATCATATTCCTAGCGGGTTTTTATTCTGTCAAACCTAAATTACATTTGTTAATAAAATTACTTGATGATATTATTTTAGAGTTAATGTTAGATATATACGCTTTGGTTTGCCTTAAGGAAAATGTTCCTCTACAACCAATTTATATAACAGCTTCACATTCTTTATAGCAATTTGGCGATCTAAAACAGTTGCAAGTCTTCTTTCAGCTTCTTCTCATAAAACTTTTTATCATATAATCCATACTAATGTAGCGTCTACATACCTGCACGTACCGACTGTATATTTTCACGTAGGTAGATGAAACACACTGTTCACCGATAAGTTAAGATTGTAATAGGCACGCATTATCATAGTCTATAAGCCATATTGTACCCAAAATAAATCAGACGTTATAACACCTTGTCTCGTTATTTTTATTGCCATAACCATCTGGCATAAGATATAAATGCAAAAGTGCGTTTGCTTGATTGGTCTTCCACCTCACAAAAGAGCGTTGTAATGGTATGATTTTAGGCTGGAGTTCGCTTTTGTGTGGAGATAGTCAGGCAGCTTGAGAGTGAAATAGGCTAATTTTACTACGATAACCGACCCTAACGCGGGTGAAGTATAGTAAATAGGTGATAATAGTAGTTGTAGCGGGACCCCAGTAGAAGGTCTTCCACCAAAATAAAAATAGGATAGCCTGGTGGAAAATTGGGCAGTCTTGGAGTACTTTCTAGAGTCATTTATTAAGGTCTAGAGGAGGGCGGACAGAAGACGCAATTAGCTGTAAGAGTCAAGTTCATACATACAAACATCGCCATCAATGATTTCGACTTAATTTAATACGAAGGTACAAAGATCCTTGCCCTGGTAAATAGGCAGCAATATTGCCGATTTGCCAAGGCTGATAGGCATCCGGCGAAAAAAGACATTGGCAGATAAAAGTGAACTACTTGCCAATGTTTGTTACATTGACTAGTATATCATCTGTTCTATCTTAGATTTATTTGAAACTAGCTGTTCCACGCGCTTTTACCCGCTTTCTGAAGAAACTACTTTGCGTACCCGATTTATTTATAGCCTAAGTTACTCCTTGGTACATCAGCTATCCGCCAGAGAGAGTTCCGTCAAAATCGGTCCAGCCGTACCAGAGATTAGCAAGAAAAACAGACAGACCGAAAAACATTTAAAAAATGTCATTTTTCTGTATATGTACCAGTGTATTCATCCATATGCATTTAGTAAAAAGCGGTCATTTTTATATTACAAACAGACACTTCAATTTTGTTTATGTGTATAGATACCCAGTTTTGTTGCAAGTTTGGTAATACGTGATACATTTAAATGAAGTTTATTATCCATAATAAGATACAATACACCCTATGAAACAGGAGGGTGCCTTAGCAAACAGGATAAATGCTAGTGCGTGAAACAGGATAAATGCTAAGGCACCGTGCCTTAGCATTACTCCTGTTTCACGTTGCTGTTTCCATCTTAGATCCTCATTCATTATAACTATATGTGTTTGTGCGTGTGCGCTTTCGGGTCCGAAAGTCGAGTGGCTTCTTGCAAGTCATGGGATCGTGCAAAATTTATTGTTTCTGGCCACCAAATGACGTTCGAGATGTGTACAAAAATTTGACGTAAAAGGGAATGAACTATTGATTTAAGTGCTTTTATATATATATTACAAAAGAAAAACCGCCTTTTTAACGTTTCATAAAATCGGATCAAAGCCCAAGTCTGTGGGCTGTGTGACTACAGTCCTATATTTAACTTAGCTGTAGGGTTTTAGAAAGTCTTAGCACCAATTTATGAAATTATGCTAGCAGAACCAAATTTAATGAATACGATGACCTTTTCATTATGTCGATGATAGTGAAAATGTTGAGTATCTACATAATATTACAAAAAATCTAAGAACTTTAAATGTGACCTTTAGGAGTAGGCGAAGACATAATAAGAAGTTTGTTCAATACAAGCTTCTAGTAAGATTAAGTGTATAAAGCTAATCTATTATGTAGATAGTCAAACGAGTATTTAGTAAGCGTTTGTCGAGCGGTGTATATTAGCATGCCGAGGTATATTATCATATATGACGCGGCAGTCTCATTTAGCACGGGATCTCTCGAATGAAATGGAAATATAGGTGTGTGTGTGTGTGTCGGCGCTGGGAAGCCAACAAACGGTGACGGGCACGGGGCAACAGTTTCATTTCCTTTCGCACATATTCACGAGGCAACGAACAATATCTCAGTAACAATGGCTTCGTAATTTGGACGAGATGGCGCCCGCGGGACAATAAGTCAAGTGACTCATTATTGTGGAGAACAGCTTCGGCCAGAAAAATCATTCTTCTCGCCTTGCGTATCCCTGCGAACAATGTGTGATGTGTGCGTGTGAACCGACTACAACTGACAAACTACATGTGCACTCATTATTATATAATACAAGTCAAAATGCAACTTGCGTAGCGGAAAAACGGTCTACATACACACCGACCCATTGTCCCTTAAACGATAAGTCGGTTTTATTCAACTGTATTGAGAGCGTGCCCGAGACGTGCCTTCCCCTGTAAAACATTACCTGACGTGACTGCGCCGCGCTATAGCTTGTTCTTGGCCGTTTTTTGCTAAATATATGGATCGTTTTATTCTTTCAGCTTTGGCGCTTTCCTCGAAAACCATATTTATAAAATGGATAGATTACTTCCCAGACATGCCTCCGTATTGTTCGTGTTTTGCGTTTGATTCCATCTGTTTGAGTGCTGTAACGAGTTCAGTTTATTGCGATTTATTTTGTTCGTGACATTTAAAATATATGATGCCATTCGTGTTTAACGTACCAGTTTTTGACGCTCTCCGTTACCTATTTGATCAGATGTATTGTTCGTTGATCATGGTATATTACCAGCCTCAAGGGAAGGGTTGTTATTTCAGACGTATTTTTGGTAGAGGCATTGTGAGTTGTACATATTGTCTGTTTGGGACAATGCGAGTGACGGCAGGTAATCTGCGGTAGGGCAAACAGACGTCGTTTGTAATTAGCCATCTCACGTCGCCGCGACAAAAGGCAGACAAGCTCTGGCTTTGAGTCGTGTTCCGGCGAGGCGCACGTCGCAAGCCATGCGTGCAGAATGGTGCTACGACACGTAGCGGTTACGTCGAGTCGTAGCTGTCTCGACCGCTACGTATATGCGTGAATAAAATAAAAATACGATAATTATTTTGCAGTACGTTTTACGTCACTTGGTACAGAAATAATTAGATTGTTATTAGTTTCTGAGACTATGTAGTTTATATTATTGTAGGTCCACATACATGAAGAACATGCTTTTGGTAGTACTAAATTCGCTTCTAGTGTCTAGTCGTGTATGTGTGTGACCTTCAGACCTGAACAGTAACACATATTTTTAAGTACCTTTATAATTTACATCGCAATATAAAACAAATATAAATGTTAATATCAATAAAACTTAGCTTTTTGTAGTACTAAATTCGCTTCTAGTGTCTAGTCGTGTATGTGTGTGACCTTCAGACCTGGACAGTAACACATATTTTTAAGTACCTTTATAATTCACATCTCAATATAAAACAAATATAAATGTTAATATCAATAAAACTTAAGTAGATAGCAAAATTATTTTAAGACAATATTTCATGTGTTACTATTACATAAAGTATACGAAAAATTAAAATCGGCCAACCTTACCATTAACTTAGAAAAATCTAAATTCTTCCGTGATGAATTGAAGTACTTGGGCTACGTAGTAAACTCTAAAGGATTACAAGTAGACCCATGTAAGCTGGAAGCCATTCTTCAATATGCTACGCCTAAGAATAAAAAAGAAGTCAAAAGGTTCTTAGGCATTGCATCATGGTATCGGCGATTTATACCTAATTTTAGTACTATTGCCGGTCCTTTGAACAAACTTACTTCTACCGGTAAGAAAGCTGCACCATTCCAGTGGTCGGTGGAAGCTGATGACTCGTTTTGTAAACTAAAACAATTGTTAAGCTCCGCACCAATATTATCGTGTCCCGATTACGAGAAACCTTTTCAAGTTCACACAGATGCGAGTGCGAGCGGCATCGGTGGGTTACTTACACAAGAAATAGATGGCGTGGAACTACCTATCGCTTACATGAGTAGGTCACTAAATGCACAGAAACAAAACTACAGTATAACAGAATGGGAGACATTAGCAGTTCTAATAGCCCACGAATATTGGCGCTGTTATTTATATAACGGGTTAAAGTTTGTTGTGTATACTGACCATTCCGCACTGAAATGGTTCCTAAACTTGAGCAACCCGACTGGTAGATTAGCTCGGTGGTCGGTTCGTCGGTCAGCCTTTAACTTCGAAATAAAGCATCGGCGCGGCGCAGGTAATATTATAGCCGATGCATTATCACGATCCCTACCTGTAAATATATTTAACGCGAATAATAATAACGTGAATGACCCTAATGTTGACACTGATCAATGGTATTCAGCCACCTACAATGGTTGTTTATCTTTGCCTAATGACTATCCAGACTATTCTATTAAAAATAATAAATTGTATAATTTGATTAAATCTAGGTGTATGCTACGTAAGGAGTTCGAATGGAAAGAAGTACTACCTTCTTCTGATCGAAATAATGCCATATTAGAGAACCATGCTGAACCCACTTCGGGGCATTTCGGTATATTTAAAACTTACAAGCGCTTAGCACTGCGTTACTATTGGCCCAAAATGCACGATGACGTAGTTAAGTTCATAAATTCTTGCGACACTTGTATCGCGCACAAACATCAGAACCATGCACCATTGGGAACCATAGGACGACCCAAAGTGTGTTCACGACCCTTCCAAACCATTAGTGTAGATTTGGTGGGGCCACTACCCGTCACAAGAAAACAAAACGCCTACATCTTCGTAGTAACTTGTTGTTTTAGTTAATACTGTCTTCTTTTTCCTATCAGGCGCGCAACTGCTGCAATAATAACAAATATTTTGGAAGAAAAAATATTTTTAGTTCATGGTATACCATCTACAATTATATTGGACAATGGTAAACAGTTTGTCAGTGCTACTTTAAAAGCTATGTTGCGCAAGTACAAAATCCCTAATCTTCATTATACTCCTAAATATTCCCCACATGCTCAATACGGTCGAACGCTATAATAAAACCATTGGTTCTACCTTACCGGCGTTTGTAGGAAATGACCAGAGATTATGGGACAAATACTGCAGTTAATGAAGTCACGGGCTATACACCTAGTTTTTTAGTCTATGGACGTGAATTAGTTCCATGCGGCTCACACTATGTCGACACGGACGCTGATGATATAGTATACATACCTAGGGACGATTACGCAGAAAACATAGGTCACTTATCAGGCATATTTGACAAAGTTCAGGCACTCCTCATTCAAGCTCATGCTAGGAATTCCCAAACGTATAATTTACGCCGTAAACCAGCTGAGTTTAATGTGGGAGACACTGTGTGGAAAAGGACTTTTTATCAGAGCGACAAGGATAAGTCCTTCTGTAAGAAACTAGCCCCTAAATTCGTGAAGTGCACAGTGATTAATAAAAAGTCGCACCTCGTTTACGAGTTGTCGGACGCGTCTGGAAATTTTATTGGGTTTTGGCACATAAAGGACCTAAAACCTATACACTATGGTGCCTAACTATTTGTTACAAACCGTAGAAGACTTTCCCTTCCTTCTCTCTATATGCCGTCTTAGCTTGGACAGTAGCGGACTCATAGACCTAACGCAGCTAGTCGGATTTTCCTTGTTAGCCACGTAAAATCCTCTCCTAAGGCGGGCGGTATTGTAACGTATGTCCGGTACTAACCGCGTTTGCGTCACTGTACCGCCCATACGCTCGGCCAATCAGAGAAGGCCATCGTCCGCGCTCGTGAGTTTTGCCCATATTTGGTAACGCGCCGACACGAACTCTGATGGAGGGCCCAGTATATATAGGGGCCGACAGAGAGACCGGCATCCCTAATTATTGTTACCGTGCCTACGGTACTACTTCATATGCGTATCCTGGTCCCAGCTGTGGGTATGTTACTACATTTACTGCGTTAGCGTACTGCCCATCTCTCTACCTGCTAGCTGAGGCCGGCTGACGCCGCCTGCCTGACTCTATTGGTTGTGGCTCTCCTAATGCTGCTTTCCTTCAGGTTCCAGGTTTACCTTAAGCTCCGGTCTACGCTACCTAGACCGCTACACCTGCTGCATCGCCTTCGGCGTCACCTCTGCCAAAGAGTCTGGCCTGCCCCGCTCATCACCCACACACTGCCGGCACCTGCCAGCTGAGCCAACGGCTTGCGAGGATCTGCCGCTACGCGCAGCCCTTCGAGCAACCTGCCCTGCACACTACCGGAGGGAACAGCGTGGGAGACTGCAGCCCTTAGTGTTCAGGCCAGTGTCGTGTTGTTGGTCGGTCATACTCGTGCAAGGGAAGTGAGACAATACTCGGCAATAAACGCATCTATGACCTCTTCTGCGTTTTACTACCGGAACCCGTTACAGCCTAGAGTGGTCAAGGAAAAGGTAAAATAATGAGTTTTTCCAGTACTGAGGGTGAGACAATTCCTAGCCAACCAATTAGTGACTGAGTTAAGACTGGACTGAGCACTCGCGAACGCTGATTCCCAAGTATCACCATAAGATGTGAGAGCAGTATCGTCGGCGTACGTAAATATAGTGTTATTATGTAGCTGAGATTGACAGAGGTCGTTAATATATAATAAGAATAACGTAAGTCCCAAGATACTACCTTCTACAGGTGTAACTTCTCGCTGGGACTCCATTTTTAACAGGAAGCTTATCGCTACAGTAATTACCGATCCTAACACATTGTCGCCTGTTGTCAAGATAGGTTTTGAAGAGGGATAGTTGAGTACCTCTGATCCCGACTTTTTCGAGCTTTGCGGAAAGGATAGAGACTGAAACTGTGTCAAAAGCCTTACCAATATCCAAGAAAACACCTATAACTTTTTGTTTGTGGTCAAGCTTAGCTACTGTTACGTTGGTTAGGTCTAGGACTGCGTTACTCGTAGATCCAGACTGAAATCCGTATTGTCGTGGGGAGAAAACTTGGGTGTGCTCTAGAAATTTGACGAGCCTGTTATTCATTAATCTTTCCAGTAGTTTGGAAAGAGTGGGTAAAATAGAGATGCGTCGATAGTTATGCGGCTGGTCTCTATCACCTCTTTTGTGTATAGGGTGAACCACTGCAAGTTTAAAAGCTTCTGGAAATGTACCCGTTCTAAATGAAAGATTACATGTGAGAATGTAATAGGTGGTATCAGATATTCTTTAAATCTTTTGAGGAACATACCGGATATGTTGTCGCTACCAACTGTACAATCACTTCTCAAGTTCATTATAAGAATCTCAAGTTCAGACTCATCTGTTTCTAATAAGGCAAGTTTATGTTGGTTACTAAAGATTATGTAACGGGTCTGAATCGTGTTAATGAACGAAAAGAAAGATGAAATACCTTTCTATTTTTTCGACGTTTCGGCATGGGTTACACCAGCCGTGGTCACGGGATGACTGATGTTCGTCAGCGCTGCCTCCGAGAAGTGCGGGTTTTGGAAACTACCCTCACTTGGTCTTCACAATTATTAACATTTATATGTTCGGAACTGTCGGTACTTCGACACACGGTATGTTGGTTATATAGAAGGATGTCTAACGGCTGCGAACAGAGATTGACAGTGGCTGCATTATCGGCTTGTGATCGTCCAATATCAGCGATGTATAAGTTAACTTCGTTCACCGAGCGTATTAGGTCAGATGATGAAAGAAGTGCGAGAGGCTGCTCTGTGTTTTTGACTGTGTGCGTGATAGATTTTATGGCTTGCCAGACTTTTTTAGTATTACTCTTTGCATTATCTATTTGACGTTTATTATATTTTATTTTAGTAGACTTAAGTAAGTTAGCACAGTAGTTCCTATACCTTTTAAAAGTTATTATTAAAATCTCGTCATTTGGGTTATTTTTTAGTTTTAGATGTAAGTGATCCCTTTTACACAAGCATTTTTTTTTCGAGATAAATTACGGCAATCCTTTATCATACAAATCGAGGAATGAGCTGTGGCAATTTGGTCTAAATCCTTAATTATGTCCTGTATACAATTGAATTTTTGCGTCGAATTGTGTAACTATGCAGTTTGAGTGACGTTGATAATTATAGTTAATAGGTACAATAAAAACTCTCATCCCAGGAATAAATAAAAATATGGAGTGATAAACTGAAACTATCATCGTATTGTCGAAATAGCAAGTAAGACAACTGTGGCATATAGACGGGTGAATATTGTTGTTGCGGCAAGTGATCTGTAACATATATTTTAGTGTGACTGTAATTGAGTATGAGTAAGTGAATGTATACGTGTAATAAATTGAGTAAATGTGTAGAAAAATGCTAAAATAATGGTAAAAAATGTGGTTTTAAATAGAACATGCAAATAGCTTAAGATATGGTATGAAGTAACATAGTCATTGTTGCTTTGACAATAGCGTAAGACACTTTTCTGATATTATATGAATTGGTTTCTCGCCTGCGCTTCTACGCACTAAGATCTTTCCGTTTCAGTACCAACATGCGTAGTTGAGGATCTTAGCAAGTTGACGGGTAGTATACGACAGTTTTTTCATAGCCGGTGGTAGGTGTTCGTAAATTTTCAGAAAAATTCACAATTTTTCAAAATAAATTATCCAGGTAGGCAGTTTGTGACAAAAATAGTTCCAAAAAGAGAGAGTATGCCGGGGTTCGGACTCGTGTGCGCCTCTACTGCAAGCGCCTCCTTAGTGGGTACGACTGAGCAAGCTTTATTCAAAGTGTTGAAATAAACCACTATTTTGCAATAATCAGCAGCAAGATAAAGCTTAAGTTGTAGTTGTCGCCATGCTTATGAGGTTAAAGTCCAAATCCAACAACTTCTATAAATATCTACCGACAGTTTGCATATTCAAATCACTTATTTATCAATTTTTTAATGATGTTTTCATAATGTTTTTGCACACAATTGTCACTGTTATGTTTATTTACACTGTGTAAACTTTTATTTGTACATAGTCACTTTTGACACTGTTTTTGTAATTAAAACTGAGACAGCTAGTAATACGCGTGCGTGGGCGGTGGTGTCACGGACGAGAGGGGAAACTCGAAGGAAATTCGAAGTAAACGATTCGTAATAAACAAAAACAAACACAACAAAGAACTAGTTCAACAACCTTATTGTTAAATACAAACAGCCCGTCCAACTTCTATTAACTAACTAACTGTAAAGAAATAACTTTTAAAAGTTAACAAGGAGAACTGTGAGACTGAACTATTAAACAATAAAATGGTTTTGTACATTTGGTCTCCAATATCGAAGGCAGAGTATTAGTGCTTAAATCCTTTTAATCTACAACGAAAGAATGAGATGTGGTTATTGGAAATGGCAATTTTGTAAAGGTTTGTGAAGATTGTTAACTGAATAAGGTCGGTTGTACTATCGATTTTGATTGTGACTCAAAAGACAATCCAATTACAGGAGATATAGCGGAGACGCTCTTATAAGATTGCAATACAACGTTCGTTAAATAAAAATGTGCGCAGAAATGCACTGGTTACTTTGTTTCTTCGACTGCTTAATTGGCGTATTGAACTATTTTCGAATTACCAATGTAATGAAATGCGTCTAAACGACAATATATAAATTTTTAGATTTATAATTTCAAAGGACAATGCCCATTTTGCTATATCTTTGGGCCTGACGTTACAGTTATGAAATTAACATTATTTTTTAGAGAATTATGCCAAGTCTAATGTAAATTAATTTCATTTAAATTGGCAATGGCACATCTTTGCATTTGAATTCACAGTCGAGTTAGGTTAGAATTAGCTTGATTATGACTTTATGATAGTTTTAAAATAAGATTTTATTCGATTGCTTTGTAAATAGATAATGATAATAGATAGTGATGATAGTTTTACATGCAGAATCGTCATATTATGTTTACCTATACAGTATATACATACTTACTGTTTATTACCTATAAGAATGGAAGTCAAAACTTAATAATATTAAAAATATATTTTAATTATTGGTGCTCAAAAATACTTGTTAATAATGCATTGCAATACTGCTGATATTGCAATGCTTTTTAGCATATTGCAATATAATCTGATACTTAAAAAGGTAGTTTTGGAATAGAAAAATAAAACATCTTTTTCTTATGTAATTAATTCATATATTATTTTTCATCTTCATATATAATCAAAGTATTCGTCTAGGAAGTATGCAGGAGCTAAAATATCTTCTGGATATCTGGCCCAACTTAAATACCAGATTATTGACATTGTATGCGCACAACAGCCTACTGTGCGTCTGCCAACAATGCAATTACAATAATACTGCAATATTGCTTGCCTGCCAGTTAGAGAACTGTCTACTAAAATATATATAAAATAAATCCTTTTACTTATATGTCGAGATTGTATTTTTCCTCGCAGTAACCATGTGGTATTTGATGTAGACAGCTCTCTTAACAAACTATGATCAACCTCTCTGCACACTTCTATCACATAGGAGCCATCTGCCCTTACATGTTCTCCATAATAAGAACGTGCTTGTCGGATTTGGTATGTACCTAATGAAATTAAAATCAGTTCATTATATGTAAGTCGGGGAAAATCTGTTACAACATCATTATTTATAATTGTTGGATTATAATTAGCTCTCCTTTTAATTAAATTGTTTTCTAACACATAATTGGCTAATCTATTTTCAACATACATATTTTGATTTATGAGCTGCAGAATTTCCCCAGCATCATCACGGTCAGTTAAAACAGGGTGAAATGAATTTATAAGAGCAGCAGCTACTTTAAAATCTTCCATTAGATGTCTGGATGCAAGGTTAACAAAGTCCTACCGTAGAAGTTTATAGTCTCTTTTGAATCTACCATTAACAACTTCTACAACCCAGCGGCAGATTGTAACTGCTCTTGACTTATTTGCCTCTATTGTTCACAGTTGTCTTTCATCCTGTTCTAACGGCAGGTACATACGTACGATAACCACACGCGTTAAGTAAAGGCAAGGCATCCCAAAATCCCCTATCCAGTACAAATGCATCACCACTTTCAAAATAATTTCTCATGACAGTTCCATCTTTAAACTCTTGTTTCATAATGACTGCATCTGATGTGGTAGCTGGATAGGGGCCCAAAACATCAATAATGCACCCAGCAGTACATACCATTATAAATGGTTTCACTAAGTTTCTGTATTTGTGAAGGCTATAAGTATTTTTTTGATATATATAATTGGTGCTTTTTTGAACATATATATATATATATGCTCCATCGCAAATAACAACAGGTTTGCTTTCACCATTGTGATTCCCAAATAATCCTCGAGGAATGGCCTAATGTTCTTGCACACAACTGTTTTTTTATTAATATGATTAAGCCCTAAATGATGAGGTACATAATTAATTGTTAGTGATTCTCTAGCTTTTTAGCTTGATAAGCCTTTCTAAAGTTGATCTTGCCATTTTTAAGAAACTGGCCAATCTTTCATCAGAATCACCCGTGTGAAGTTTAATTAAATATGCAGCTAATGCTGTTACACCCCTTGACATGCGTGCTAATGTAGGTACTTGGTCAAGCAGTTGCTGAAATTGACTTGTGGTAAACTCAATCCAATAGTAAAATACATGGTCTTCGATGCTATCTATGTCATCGAAATTGAGTAACACAGATGTGGGAGATTTTAAAGCAAGCATATCTTGTACATGACTTGCAGTGAAAGTATTCCCATTATTATTCGAAAGACTTATTAATAAATGTAAATTTTCTACAGCATACAAATGATAATCACAAAGTCTATTATTGGATGGCACATAATAATTGTGCATATTCAAAAGATTTCTCCTCATAGAAGAAAGCACCCTATTGCGTTCTGTTCTATTGCAACCTTCTATAAAACATCTACTTTCTGTTTGAACAGGCCTCAGATACTCAGGCAACACTACTGTACCTTGAGGTTGATTAGCAGTTGGTGGCTGTTCAATAATTGGAACAGCATCTGATGGCTGGATTGACACAGCCAATTATTGCGTAGGAGGTTCAGTTTCTGATTGGTGGATTGTCACAGCCAGTTCTGGGGTGAAAGATTCAGTTTCTGATAGATGGATAAGGTCTGATCTGTCGTTTGGTAATGTAAGTATGCCAGATCTCGAGGTAGAAGGCTGCGATATGTATTGATAGGCAGCTCTGTCTGCCCTTACCCAGCAAGAATGACATACTTCACTTAGAGCCCCAACCTAAAACAAATACCATTAACAAATTAATCTCTTTAATCTGCTTTCTTCATATTACATATATTTTGTTGCCTAAAGAAATATCATAATATAATGGTTTGCCATAATGAGCATTAAGGAACCACTAGTTCTAATTTAAATAAATGATTCTCCTACCTATTACCTATTCTGAAATAAAATAAAAATGTACAGAAAATATAAACTATTAAATAGAACTTACAGTTCGTGGTAATATCCATTCTGATATAACATTCAGCACTCTTTGCTTTCGTTTAGTATTAGAATGTAATCGATGAGAACGTTTGTTCCTTAATATTCCTATAATTTTATTATAAGACCTATCCTGACTATACAATAGAATTTATTTACATACATAAAAAAGAAATGGCCGTGTGGTTGACGGCATAGAATACAAGTGTCACCACCCCCTGTCTTCCCGTGGGTGTCGTAAAAGGCGACTAAGGGATAACACGATGCAAATACCATCTGCGTAGAGACGGAAAACTCGACATCAAACCCTAAACGACTGCCTCGTTGGTCTCGCGGCATAAATGTGCGCGTGGGATCGGGAGGTCCCGGGTTCAATTCCAGGGCCGGGCAGTGTTGTTGGGTTTTTCTGTCACGAAATTCTCAGTGGCAGCATGGAGTCTGGAAATGTGCCCGGTACGGCAATAGGCTCGCCCCTTATTACGTGGGACTAAAGTATATCTGGCGAAAAGTGGGTGTAGAAATACACCTCTGCCTACCCCTTCGGGGATAAAAGGCGTGACGATATGTATGTATGTATAGAAAAGAAATATTGTTACAAGCTGGGGTTCGACGATAAATTATAACTCACTATGCCACTTAAACTGAACTTTATTCACTAACACAATAACGCTAGATACACACACTTAATTTTCACTCCACTAATAAAACACACTATTCACACCACTAGAAGAATACTAAACACTTCCGACTTATTTCTCTTCGCTTCTTGTTTATCGCTCCGATATTCAATTGTAACTGTGTCCGTTCCGTTCGCTGGCGCTCTATTTATACTGGCCGGATAACATCAATAGCGCATTCTAGATGCTTCTACAAAACTGTCGAAATAATCTTGAACAGTCGATTACTCGATACAGCAACGCCATCTAGTACAGAGTAGCTGAATTACCTTTAAACCACCGATACATTCAATCTCTTCTAGTACCCCCCTACCTAGTATTCACCGATAGATGGCGTAACACTGCCCCCCTCTTAAACGTGTTCGTCTCGAACATCGTTGGACCCATGGTAACGAGCCAACCGGTCCACATGAACTATCTTCGGTGCACCTCGCGACCCCTTCTGGATTCGATAGGTGACGTCGTTCATCCTGGTAATTATGCGATATGGCCCGTCCCATCTGGCTTGTAACTTAGGCGATTTGCCTTTGCTTCGTACTGGGTTATGAAGCCACACCAATGATCCCTCATCGAAGCCTTTGTTGTTTGCCTTCCGGTCGTAGCGAGTCTTCATCTTTTCAGACATCTGTTGTCCTGACTCCCTGATGTGCTCGTATACGTCGTTCATCTTGTTGCGTAGCTCGGTCGCGTAATCCGTTATATTGCGTGGAGATTCTGGCGTAATACCGGTGATTAAGCCTGCTGGTAAACGTAATTCTCTGCCGAAATTGGCAAAAACTGGTGTTACTCCTGTGGTTTCGTGGACCGCACTGCGATATGACAGAAGGAATGGTTGGATGTGCTTGTCCCAATCTCTTTGTTTGCTCTCCACGACCTTCGCCAGGTACCTTTCCAGTGATTGGTTAAATCGTTCAACCATGCCATCTGATTGCGGGTGATAAGCCGTGGTCCTGGTTTTATGTGCACTCATCATGCGACAAGTCTCCTTGAACACCTCGGATTCGAAGTTCCGGCCTTGATCGCTGTGGATTTCCAAGGGTACCCCGAATCGACAAAAGACTTCATGCACCAGCTTGTCGGCCACTGTGGTAGCTTCTTGATTTGGGATTGCAAACACTTCAGGCCACTTCGTGAAGTAATCCATCACAACCAAGAAGTATTTGTTTCCATCCTGGCTCTCGGGAAACGGCCCAGCGACATCCAAGGCTATGCGCTCCCATGGGGCTCCCACATTGTACACCTTTAATGCACCTCTGCTTCGAGTATGTGGCCCCTTGACAGCCGCACAACTTGTGCATTTGCGGCACCAACACTCGACGTCATCCCGACAGTGGAGCCAATAAAACCGCTCCCGGTTCTAAGTAAGGGTCTTCTTAACTCCCATGTGACCTCCCGAAGCACCATTGTGATAGAGCTGCAAGACTTCCGGCACCGTAGTTTTGGGCACTACCATTTGCAAATGGCATTGGTTACCGCGAGCGTTTTCCCATTTGCGGCACAGAACTCCATCCTGGACGACCAAGCTTTCCCATTGTACCCAATAACTCTTTGTGATAGGGCTCATTGCTGCGATATCACTCCATTTGGGCCTAGGAGCGCCTGATTTCTTCCATTCAAGAATCGGCTGTACATCCTTGTCATCTTGCTGAGCACTCTGCAAAGCTTCTCCCATTCGTCGCTTAGATCCGTCTTTAACATCCTCACTAGCGCTGCCTGCTTTGCTTCCGTCGGCTACCGTGCTTGCACTCGTTGGGACACGGCCTACGCGATAGGGCATCTGCGTTACCATGGGACTTGCCGCTGCGATGTTGTATTACAAAATCAAACTCTTGCAGTAGTTCAATCCATCTAGCTACTTGTCCTTCTGGGTCCTTAAATTGAAGTAGCCATTTCAGCGCTGCATGGTCGGTTCGCAGGTGGAATTTACGGCCTAACAAGTATTTGTTGAAATGCTGCAACGTCTTTACTACAGCCAAGAGTTCCCGCCTGGTGACGCAGTAGTTTCTTTCGGGTTTGGATAAGGTCTTGCTGAAGTATGCTATAACAACTTCTTGATCACCCTTCTTCTGTGACAGCACGCCGCCAATTCCGGTGTTACTGGCATCTGTGTCAACTATGAATTCATGCTCATTGTCAGGGTAGCCTAGAATAAGTGCAGTACACAGATGTTCCTTAAGCTTCTGGAATGCAACGTCACAGCTCTCATTCCAACAGAACTGCACTCTGTCTTCGGTGAGCTTATGAAGAGGTCGAGCAATGTCAGCATAGTTCTTCACAAACCGTTGATAGTAGGAGCATAATCCGAGGAATGCTCTGACCTGCGTTTTGTTCTCTGGAACTGGCCATTCCTTCACGGCAATGATCTTATCCGGGTCAGTTTGAATACCGTTCTCCGAGACCACATGTCCTAGAAAGTTCACTTGCCGTCTGAATAACGCGCATTTCTTCGGACTCAGCTTCAAATTAGCTCCTCGTATCTTTGACAGCACTTGCTCCAAGTTTCGAAGGTGATCCTGGAAGGTGCGCCCCACGATGATGATGTCATCCAAGTAGACCAGGCAGGCGTCTCCAATCAGTCCCATAAGCACTCGCTCCATCAGTCTCTCAAAAGTAGCCGGAGCGTTGCACAATCCAAATGGCATGACGTTAAATTGCCACAATCCTTTGCCTGTGGAGAATGCCGTCTTCTCTTTGTCTCGAGGATCTATTTCCACCTGCCAGTAGCCACTTTTTAGATCTAATGTAGAAAACCACTTCATCCCCGTCAGCGTATCCAGTGTGTCATCGATCCTTGGCAGTGGGTAGCTGTCCTTCTTCGTGATGTCATTTAATCGGCGGTAGTCTACACAGAAGCGCATGCTGCCATCCTTCTTCTTAACTAACACCACCGGAGAGCACCACGGGCTGGACGAAGGCTCGATTACGCCTTCTTTCACCATACCGTCGATCATAGCTTCCACTTCACGTTCCCGTGCCACTGGCACACGTCTTGGTCGCTGGCGAATCGGTGCTTCACTTCCCGTGTTTATTTTGTGCTGGACTAGTGCTGTCTTTCCTATGTCGGCATCACTGGTCGAGAAAATATCGGCGAACCGGTTTAACGTCTTCTTAGCCTTGGTCTTCTCTTCTTCTGACAGGGTACTTTGGCAGTCCTCCAAAAGTGAAGACACGCCAAATCGTGCACCCTGAACCTTGGCGCTGGTAGGTTGCTCTTGACATCTACGCATCCAAGTCGCTCCTTCATAGGTGCCGAATTCCGTCCCTTTCTTGAGCGACACTTCCTTGTCACTTGCATTCAGTGCGCGTACTGATGAAACTTTGGTACCCCTTACCAAGGTTCGTGCAATCTTCCACGAGGCCTCTTTCTCTAGGCCTTCGATTAGTACGCAGCGGTTCCCTCGACCAGAATTCCCTGGTAGACAAACTGGTACAACCGTTTTCGACCGCGGGTGAAGAATGACATTCTTCAGGCAGTACACTTTTCCTGAAGTTGCACCTTCCATGAAGACTTCTTCCGAGCCACACTTCAAGACTCCCTGGTTAACATCGATCTCGCAGCGATACTTCCGCATGAAGTCTAGGCCCAAGATGCAGTCGTCCACTATATCGGCGACGATGACTTTGTGACGGTAAATTTTGTTGCCTAGCTTCAGATCCACCTCCATTTCACCTCGGACGGCTATGTGACCGGTAGCTGTTCTCAGATTCACACATTCATTGTTCCTGAAGCAGCCCCGAAGAACCCGTCTTGCCAAATGGAAACCGATGACTATCCGAGAAGCACCCGTGTCCAATGTCAGCTTGCATGGTGTTCTGTTAATTTCGCCTTCGATGATCAGGCTGTTCCCGTCGCATGATTGCGAGATCGAGATACTTGGGGCTCTTCCATTACCAGCCAGCACCCGCCCCGCAGTCCTGGCTTCTACTCGTTTCCCTGCTCTCGCTGCCTGGCAGGCACATCAGGCGACCCCTTTGGTGGAGACAAGGTGTCACCAGGCTGCCTACGCTTTGGGCAGCTCAAGCGGATATGGCCTCTTTCTCCGCAGTTGTAGCACCGAGGTGACGACAAGACTTCCTTGATGCGGTGACCTCGGTCGTCGCGTCGCACTGCTTCCACCTCCAGAGCGTGGGCTAAGACGTCCTTGAGGTCCTTGAAGTGCCCAAGCCTCACTGCTGCTCTTACCTCCAGGTCCCGGATCCCATCCGTAAACGCCTGTACGAGGTTCCCGGCAATAAGCGCAGGAGACGACTGGTATGCCTTCCTGACCAGCTTTTCCACCTCTAGAGCCCACTGCTACAGAGTTTCTCCGGTGCGTTGCGTCCTGTCCTTCAGCTGAGCACGATACACATGTTCGAAGTGCGCGTCTCCGTACCTCGCCTCCAGCGCCTCCAGAAGCTTCTCGTAGGTGACGTCTTGTCCAAGTGCCTCCAACACTGTCAAGGCCCGGTCGCGAAGGCCCAAGGTAAGGGCGGTTAAGGCCTGTTCTTTATTCCACCTATTTGATCGCATCACAGCCTCGAACTGGATCTTGTATGCCGACCATGATGACGAGCCATCAAATGGTGGAACCTTAAATCCACGAGGTGAGGGCGCTACAGCCGCTGGTGTCACTTCGAGCCCACGCAACTTCTTCTCCACTTCAGCAACACAGGTCTCGTGGTGGTCGTGTACACGCATCTCTATAAAGGCGACGCGAGTCTCAAGCTTGTCTTGTACGAGCATCTCTACGTCGCTGATACGGGCCTCGTGCTGCTGAAGTTCCTCCTTGACCACCTTCAAGTCTTTCCCTACAGCGGCGCTGAGATCCTTCATAAGCACCACCTGCTCCTCTAGGCGGCGCGCGTGCTCCTCCTTGTCGCGCTGGAGCTGTTCTTCTAGGCGGCGCGCGTGCTCCTCTTGACGGCGAGCCTGCTCCTCCTTGTCGCGCTGAAGCTGTTCCTCCAGGCGGCGCGCGTGCTTCTCTTGACGGCGAGCCTGCTCCTCCTTGTCGTGCTGTAGCTGTTCCTCCAGGCGGCGCGCGTGCTCCTCTTGACGGCGAGCCTGTACTGTTGACGGCGAGCCTGCTCCTCCTTGTCGCGCTGTAGCTGTTCCTCCAGGCGGCGCGCGTGCTCCTCTTGACGTCGAGCTTGCTCCTCCTGACGGCGAGCCTGCTCTTCCTAACGGCGGGCCTGCTCCTCCTGACGGCGGGCCTGCTCCTGCATGAACGCCATCAGAGCCGCGATGTCTGGCACCGTCACGGGTGTGTGGCGCTTGCAGGCTCCACTGCAGCCGCGGAGTCGCCTGGTCCACCAGGCGATGGAGAAGGAACGTCTCCGAAGCGTCTCTGGTCCAGGTCTTGCTGGCGCTGGTTCCTGGTACGCACACCTTCAGTTTCTTCCTTCGGCATAACCGGCATAATTTATCCCTTTCTTCTGACACCAATTTGTTACGAGCTGGGGTTCGATGATAAATTATAACTCACTATGCTACTTAAACTGAACTTTATTCACTAACACAATAACTAATATAATACATATTATTATGTACATTATAAACTATTTCAAACGGTTCAATGTTTAGGTAGATTGGACCACTTAACTCGATAGTATGCGACATGGCGTAATCTTCAAAGAGGAATACAGTAAGAAATCATATGTCTGTCTGTCACAGTGGCATCGGTCCCGTCGCATGACATATCAATCTGTGGAAAAGTTCGACGTAGACGGATTATTTTCGGCTGAGTTGCAGGACATTGATTTGTGACGGATAAAACAACACACACAACTACATAATATGTTCTACAAAGGACGCTGTTGTTTCTGTAGCAAAATACTTAGGGTAAAATTTTATTTAATAATGTACTTAATCGAGTGTATGTTGGAAATCATATGATATCTACGACGTTATTTATTTTCCTATGGTAAGTTAGGTAATAAAGTAGAAGTTTGTCTTAAAATTCATACGTACGACTGCGACCACGTACCGGACGACGCAGTAGGGGCAGGCCTTCCGCAAGGTGGACCGGCGATCTGGTTAAGATCGCGGGAAGCGGTTGAATGCGGGCGCCTTAAAATCGGTCTGTGTGGAAAACCTTGGGGTCCAGCAGTGGACGTCTCTAGGCAGCCATGATGATAATGATGACATACGTACATAGATATAATATTATTATGCCAATACACAATTTTCAACTCTATAAAACGAATTTAAGGTAACGAAGAATACTCCTTTTAACCTAAAACATTATCTTATCCATAGATGCGCTACTAGCTCATAAAAATAGGCATTTTGTTCCATATAGAATAAAAAATACTGTGATGTAAGCATATGCTTAGCAAAAAAAAAACCGGCCAAGTGCGTGTCGGGCCACGCGCAATGTAGGGTTCCGTAGTTTACCATAATGGCCATTATTAATAATAACATCTGTTTCACATGGTACTAAAAACGGGCCCACATTGGGCGATGGTAACTGAAGAAAGAGTTATAAAACCCAACTCCACAGGGGAAGTTGGAAAAAATGTTATCTATCTGAGTACCACCACGTGTAGAGGCAAGCGGCGGTAATAAAGATTTATAACCTGCATTATGTAATAATTTGAATACCGCAGTATTGACATTACAGAGATAGTCTTCATTAAAATCTCCAAATATTATGCAAGGGTTGTTATTTAGCGGTAACAAACTCAAGTCAGGGCATTTACACGATCTATACAAAGCTATAATCTTCACATTGTTTAGTTCCAGAGGTACCGCTTCGCAGTGTTCACCTCTGACAGAGTCGCTGTAAGCTTGCGGGTTACAACATTGATGATGATCTTTTGCCCATGCACATACTCTAAAACCAGGGTTCGCAGAATACTGTTTAGGGCCATCTGACAGTAACGGCGCGCAGCTTTCGGGTGCTATTTATAGGCACGAGTTGCGCCCGCCCACTGAGCACCGAACTAGCTAGGTACCTACTGCATGCACGGAACTGACTAAGGCACAAGCCGCAGAAGAAGTATCCTCTAAGGCGACTGAGTGAGATATTTTATTTTTAAACTAGCTGTGGCCGCGGCTTCGTCCGCGTGGAAGTCGGTATCCTTTAAGCACAGATTTAACAAACAAGAATTGTTCACAATTTGTTCTGTAGAATTAGCCTTTAAGTATCCCTTTCTGTGGCCTTGATAATGTAAAATAACATAACGATCGGTTGATGAAACTCACACTCATATTTAAGTTTCTTACTTACCTACTGTATTAGAAAAGTAGGTACCTAGTTGGTAACCTGTAGGTACTCGCCACCTAAATTTGTACTTGTAGCTCTTTCTTTTAATAAATACCTACTACCTGGCCTGATCACATAATTATTAGTTAATTTGAAATCTTTGCACTCAAAAAGTAACACTTGAATAGTAGGTAATTAGTCTACTATGTAATATACCTAAGCTGTAATGGTGTGCAATAAAGAATACAGTATTCTACTCTACCGACCAGTTGCAATCCGACGCCGCGCCCGCCGCTTTCATTTTATTTGAAAACCGTAAACGACTCTAACAACTATTTGCAGCGCACTGTCTTTTGTTAGTTAAGTCACAGATAATATAATATAATCGCGATAATTTTATCTACAACGCCTCTGTGTACACAACATTTTTTGTGACGTTGTCCGGAGCGTGGACAAACAGTTTGCCACATAAAGTTGACCATGCGAGAAACAGGGGCTCGTAAGATTCACGCCAGCAATTTTTAGCGTCTGCACATACATTGGTAACTATGTGTTTCGGACTCAATTTGGGCAGAAATTTGTTACAGTTTCTTTTCTAATATTTATATTGGCAGCGCTGGATCTTAACACCGACTTTAATTTAGCCAGTGGTGCCATCTAAGGGCAAAAGTACCGCTAAGATTATAATATTTTAAGTAATACTAGATGGCACCTCTGGCAAAATTAAAAGTCGGTGTTAAGATTCGGCGCTGACAATATAAATATTAGAAAAGTAAATAAAACAATATTTTGCCCAAATTGAGTCCGAATCACACAGTAATCAATGTGCATATAAAAATAGAAAAATACTAGGTACGTATCCAGTTATGTATTGTAAACATAAAATGTGGTTTCCAAGATATACTACTACTATACATACGTAGTACCGTAGTACATTACATACCAAAGTACGTATATCTTTAAGATTAAGCCAGCGCTCCCAATGTAAAGTCACAGAAATAGGTATTTATAAGTAAACCGACGATTACTCGTAAACTAGTGATGTCTACTTAGCCGTGATAGTTTTCCTTTTAAATTCGTTATATGTACTATATTTGTGATTTTTTTCACCTCTTCGAAATCAATAGTTTAGCCGGCAGAGGGGGGGGACACTTGAATCTAACAATTTTTTTCACTTCAAAGCTTGATATTTCACAAATTAATCACTTGATCGAAAAATGATTTGAGAATACTAATAATATTTTTTTAAAACCTATCCAATGATACCCCACATAATGGGGTACTCAACCAAAAAAAAATTCAACCCCACTATATATGTAGGGGAGATACCCTTAAAAAAAATATTTTCCAAAATTTTATTCTACAGTTTTGTTGCAATATTTTATGTCTATATTCATGTCAAATATCAGCTTTCTAGCACCAGGCGTCTTTGAGCTAGGCTGCGGACGGACAGACGGACGGACATGACGAAACTATAAGGGTTCGTAGTCGACTACGGAACCCTAAAAAGGCACAATACAATTCAATCTAGTTATGATAATATAAACGGCAAATTGTTCTTGAGATAAACCAAAGGAAAACATGCGCATAATAAGATCTGTAATCACGGAACATTTTAGATTTTTTTCTGTTAGCATAATCATATTCCTAGCGGGTTTTTATTCTGTCAAACCTAAATTACATTTGTTAATAAAATTACTTGATGATATTATTTTAGAGTTAATGTTAGATATATACGCTTTGGTTTGCCTTAAGGAAAATGTTCCTCTACAACCAATTTATATAACAGCTTCACATTCTTTATAGCAATTTGGCGATCTAAAACAGTTGCAAGTCTTCTTTCAGCTTCTTCTCATAAAACTTTTTATCATATAATCCATACTAATGTAGCGTCTACATACCTGCACGTACCGACTGTATATTTTCACGTAGGTAGATGAAACACACTGTTCACCGATAAGTTAAGATTGTAATAGGCACGCATTATCATAGTCTATAAGCCATATTGTACCCAAAATAAATCAGACGTTATAACACCTTGTCTCGTTATTTTTATTGCCATAACCATCTGGCATAAGATATAAATGCAAAAGTGCGTTTGCTTGATTGGTCTTCCACTTCACAAAAGAGCGTTGTAATGGTATGATTTTAGGCTGGAGTTCGCTTTTGTGTGGAGATAGTCAGGCAGCTTGAGAGTGAAATAGGCTAATTTTACTACGATAACCGACCCTAACGCGGGTGAAGTATAGTAAATAGGTGATAATAGTAGTTGTAGCGGGACCCCAGTAGAAGGTCTTCCACCAAAATAAAAATAGGATAGCCTGGTGGAAAATTGGGCAGTCTTGGAGTACTTTCTAGAGTCATTTATTAAGGTCTAGAGGAGGGCGGACAGAAGACGCAATTAGCTGTAAGAGTCAAGTTCATACATACAAACATCGCCATCAATGATTTCGACTTAATTTAATACGAAGGTACAAAGATCCTTGCCCTGGTAAATAGGCAGCAATATTGCCGATTTGCCAAGGCTGATAGGCATCCGGCGAAAAAAGACATTGGCAGATAAAAGTGAACTACTTGCCAATGTTTGTTACATTGACTAGTATATCATCTGTTCTATCTTAGATTTATTTGAAACTAGCTGTTCCACGCGCTTTTACCCGCTTTCTGAAGAAACTACTTTGCGTACCCGATTTATTTATAGCCTAAGTTACTCCTTGGTACATCAGCTATCCGCCAGAGAGAGTTCCGTCAAAATCGGTCCAGCCGTACCAGAGATTAGCAAGAAAAACAGACAGACCGAAAAACATTTAAAAAATGTCATTTTTCTGTATATGTACCAGTGTATTCATCCATATGCATTTAGTAAAAAGCGGTCATTTTTATATTACAAACAGACACTTCAATTTTGTTTATGTGTATAGATACCCAGTTTTGTTGCAAGTTTGGTAATACGTGATACATTTAAATGAAGTTTATTATCCATAATAAGATACAATACACCCTATGAAACAGGAGGGTGCCTTAGCAAACAGGATAAATGCTAGTGCGTGAAACAGGATAAATGCTAAGGCACCGTGCCTTAGCATTACTCCTGTTTCACGTTGCTGTTTCCATCTTAGATCCTCATTCATTATAACTATTTGTGTTTGTGCGTGTGCGCTTTCGGGTCCGAAAGTCGAGTGGCTTCTTGCAAGTCATGGGATCGTGCAAAATTTATTGTTTCTGGCCACCAAATGACGTTCGAGATGTGTACAAAAATTTATCTTGACGTAAAAGGGAATGAACTATTGATTTAAGTGCTTTTATACATATATTACAAAAGAAAAACCGCCTTTTTAACGTTTCATAAAATCGGATCAAAGCCCAAGTCTGTGGGCTGTGTGACTACAGTCCTATATTTAACTTAGCTGTAGGGTTTTAGAAAGTCTTAGCACCAATTTATGAAATTATGCTAGCAGAACCAAATTTAATGAATACGATGACCTTTTCATTATGTCGATGATAGTGAAAATGTTGAGTATCTACATAATATTACAAAAAATCTAAGAACTTTAAATGTGACCTTTAGGAGTAGGCGAAGACATAATAAGAAGTTTGTTCAATACAAGCTTCTAGTAAGATTAAGTGTATAAAGCTAATCTATTATGTAGATAGTCAAACGAGTATTTAGTAAGCGTTTGTCGAGCGGTGTATATTAGCATGCCGAGGTATATTATCATATATGACGCGGCAGTCTCATTTAGCACGGGATCTCTCGAATGAAATGGAAATATAGGTGTGTGTGTGTGTGTCGGCGCTGGGAAGCCAACAAACGGTGACGGGCACGGGGCAACAGTTTCATTTCCTTTCGCACATATTCACGAGGCAACGAACAATATCTCAGTAACAATGGCTTCGTAATTTGGACGAGATGGCGCCCGCGGGACAATAAGTCAAGTGACTCATTATTGTGGAGAACAGCTTCGGCCAGAAAAATCATTCTTCTCGCCTTGCGTATCCCTGCGAACAATGTGTGATGTGTGCGTGTGAACCGACTACAACTGACAAACTACATGTGCACTCATTATTATATAATACAAGTCAAAATGCAACTTGCGTAGCGGAAAAACGGTCTACATACACACCGACCCATTGTCCCTTAAACGATAAGTCGGTTTTATTCAACTGTATTGAGAGCGTGCCCGAGACGTGCCTTCCCCTGTAAAACATTACCTGACGTGACTGCGCCGCGCTATAGCTTGTTCTTGGCCGTTTTTTGCTAAATATATGGATCGTTTTATTCTTTCAGCTTTGGCGCTTTCCTCGAAAACCATATTTATAAAATGGATAGATTACTTCCCAGACATGCCTCCGTATTGTTCGTGTTTTGCGTTTGATTCCATCTGTTTGAGTGCTGTAACGAGTTCAGTTTATTGCGATTTATTTTGTTCGTGACATTTAAAATATATGATGCCATTCGTGTTTAACGTACCAGTTTTTGACGCTCTCCGTTACCTATTTGATCAGATGTATTGTTCGTTGATCATGGTATATTACCAGCCTCAAGGGAAGGGTTGTTATTTCAGACGTATTTTTGGTAGAGGCATTGTGAGTTGTACATATTGTCTGTTTGGGACAATGCGAGTGACGGCAGGTAATCTGCGGTAGGGCAAACAGACGTCGTTTGTAATTAGCCATCTCACGTCGCCGCGACAAAAGGCAGACAAGCTCTGGCTTTGAGTCGTGTTCCGGCGAGGCGCACGTCGCAAGCCATGCGTGCAGAATGGTGCTACGACACGTAGCGGTTACGTCGAGTCGTAGCTGTCTCGACCGCTACGTATATGCGTGAATAAAATAATAACTATATAAAACAGGACCACGGAGACCCACCGGCATCGGGCACAGGGACCAAGCTACCGGTGGTTAGGGCTCCAGAGAGAGGAACCTCCGAACGATGCGTGTCGTGTCCAGCAATACTGCCTTCTGTATAGAGGACTTGATCCAGCCGTCTAACGAGAGCCTCTTGAGGTGGTGGTCGAGGCTCTTGGCAATAAGACCATTTACGGTCACGATTATCGGTACAATGATCGCCGAGTCAACATCCCACATGTCGACAATCTCGTGAGCCAGGTCCAAATACTTAATTTGTTTATCTTTTTCGGCTTTCACGAGATTCTCGTCATGGGGTATGGTGACGTCGATGATCATTGCAAGGCGGTCTAATCGGTCTATCACCACTATGTCCGGCTTGTTAGCCGCAATAGTTCTGTCAGTAATGATAGACCGATCCCAGTACAGAGTAGCACGAGCATTTTCAAGAACTGGGTCGGGCACATACCTGTAGTACGGTACTTCGGAGTCGACAAGTTGGTACTTTAAGGCAAGTTGCTGATGGACAATCCTGGCTACTTGGTTGTGTCTATGCAAATATTCGCCGTTGGCAAGACGAGAACAACCGGATACTATATGTCTGAGCGATTCACCAGGCTGGTGACATGCCCGACATATGTCGACCGTCCCATCCCTCAGAATATACTTCCGGTAGTTGTTCGTCATGATAACTTCGTCCATAATTGCAAATACAAAACCTTCTTCTTCTTTTATTATTATTATTATTATGTTAAACACTTTTTAACTATATTTTTCCACCGATTATTTACAAGGCAACACAAACCACCATTCAAATATTCAAATAGGCCATTGCAGTACCTACACGTTTATAATCAAATGAAAATATTTTAAAATCCATTATTATTATTATGTGTTTATTTCATACTACTGGATAGCGATCAATATTTATAATATATTAAAAGAAAAACTTTTAGTAATTTACTTTTGTAGATGGCTTGAACGTGAGCAATCGTTTTAAAACGATTGTTCACGTTCAAGCCAAGTTTGGCCGGTCTCCATTACAAATTATGTCGTATGCCGTTTCACACTCGGATATATATTCCAATTGTTTATTTGTTATTGCCCCGTAAATGTAGTTTGTCGCTTGCACATCTTTGTCTTTCCATTTTTCCTTGTCATCTTTGCTTAAGATTTTTCTCGTAATGACTTCTTGAAATTTTTTGTATTATAGAAACTTTGTTAATCTAATTTTTCAATTTGCATATTCCTTGCCGTCGAATATTGGCACACACACACACACACACACACACACACACACTTGTCCACACACACACGTACACATACAAACACACACACCCACACACACACGCACTCGTCCACACACACACGTACACATAGAAACACACACGCGCGCGCGCGCGCGCGCACACACGTACACACGTACAAACACACACACACATAATACATACAAACATACTAAGAACCAATATATGTATACGGGTCAAACTGAAAAATAGTCGGGTAAAATATTTACGTTCTTCTAAGTGTAACAAATACTTTTTTCTGAAAACCGCATAAAAATCGGTTCAGCCAAACTCGAATTAATCGTGGGCAAACTTATATAATATATACGGGTCAAACTCAGAACCTTCTTTTTTTGAAGTTGGTTAAGGGCCTAAAACCTTCTCCTAAGTGTAACAAATACTTTTCTGAAAACCGCATCAAAATCGGTTCAGCCAAACGCGGGATAATCGCGGACAAACATACATACATACATACAGGTCAAACTGAGAACCTCCTTTTTTTTTAAGTCGGTTAAAAATACTTTGTAGCTCGACTAGATAAAAATAATAATTCCAATCTTTCATTACATGTACACACCTAATAGAATGATAAAATACGTGACGGGTCAAGTAAAAGGTGAAACGCCTTCTATTTCCTGCGAGATTTCGACGTGGCTTAAGTACATTAACCTTGGTCACTCGAATAATTACGTTTACCGTGTACGTTTGAGGCCCGTTACACAAATATCAATACAATTGGAAATAGCCTTATATCTATCAGCCTATTTGATCCTTGACTAAGAATAACGCACCACCCACCTGCCTGCGGGCCGAGGGGTTGTATGACCACTCAACCTCGACGCACTAAGGATTGAAATGCCGCCGAATATTGCTGGAGGCAATACACTATCTGAATCTCGCCACCACGTCGTGTGTAGGTCTTAGTTATTCGAGTATTTTCAAAAGATTTTCACTTACTATGTTTGCTATGATCTTTGTGCGTAGAACTAAATATTTAAGATAAAAGATTATGATGAGGGTATGGTAGATCTGATATACTCATAGTTTATAAGTCCTTTTCAGAAATAAATGTACATAAATAATATCTTAAGACTTTGCGATACACTACGGCTATCTGATTCCAAACTAGAAAGCCTATTCTATGGTAATCAGGGAACTGATAAACATTCTTAAATTCTGTCAGACAAATACATACCTACCTATCATATAAAAAATAATAAGAAAAAAAAAAACAAAACGAAAATGAAAACTTAAAAATCGCACCAAAAATGTTTACGTACTAGGTATTTAGTTTCTTTTTTAAAAAAAGAGAACCGCCTTCAAAAATTCGACCGACTGAAAAGTACGAAATCATTTTTACATACGCTAATACATAGTATATAACTTATACAAAATACTTAGTTTTTGAAGTCGGTGCCAAACCAAATCCCTCTAAAAGCCAATTGTTTGGCATCATCCTTTCCAAACCAGCGCATTCAATCTACGTAGTACTTACAGCCCAAAATAGCTAAAAAGTATAATTATTTTATAATTAAGCATTTATTTCATACTTTTTATATATTTTATATACGTCGTATATGTTGCTTTTTAGAGTATATAGGAAGATTATCTTAAATTTTATTAATTCAGATATTTTTTGAGGCTTTATTGATTTGATATATTCGTCGTATTATTTTCTCTGTTTGCCAGTTATCTTTTTTGTTTTTTATGGTTTGGCACCGACTTCAAAAACTAAGTATTTTGTATAAGTTATATACTATATATTAGCGTATGTAAAAATTATTTCGTACTTTTCAGTCGGTCGAATTTTTGAAGGCGGTTCTCTTTTTTTAAAAAAGAAACTAAATACCTAGTACGTAAACATTTTTGGTGCGATTTTTAAGTTTTCATTTTCGTTTTGTTTTTTTTTTTCTTATTATTTTTATTTAATACTTTTTAGTGTTAGGTACTTCGTTCGTTTACTTCAGGTTTTGTGTTAACTACTCTTTTATTTGTTTCATACTTTTTAGTGATAGGTACTCCATTTACTTTAAGTTTTGGGCTAATTAATAGTTTGTTTATAGTAAGATTCAATTATTTTAGTGATACGTTTTCTGCTAGTATCAGTTTGTTATCATGACTTTGACATAGGTACCTACTTTTATTCTGTGTGCCTATGGGCTTAGGCTTCGTGCTGGAAGAGAGAGATGAGTCTAGGGAATCAGCCACATACGGAAGTACGATCCAAACAAATGCGGTAGACTTGTACATACTATTGAATTGGCTATGAGCTCTCGTATTATGCTCCGGAGAAATATGCCAATAACGGATGGCTTAGCGAACGGGGCAATGGGTGTTCTTAAAGGATTTAAATGGCCGGAACTACGAGTATGAAGAGATCAACTTGAGCCATGTGAACTGCCTGATGCCATTTTGATATTATTTGATGACCCATCAATAGCATTGCGTCTTAAAGATGATGATGGATACATTTCCATAGCTCAAGTGCCAGCGACCTATCAAGGCAATCGCGGTTATGGTGATATCGAGAGGCGGATGTTGCCAGTCATATGGAGTTGGGCTGTGACGGTACACAAGTTGCAAGGATGTACACTTAGTGCCGCGGACCTAGGGCCTAAAATCTTTGCTAAAGGCCAATGCTATGTTGCCTTGAGCCGGGTCACAGCCCTAAAAGGCATGGCTTTAAGTGATATATACAACAGAGCCTTATCCGAAATGACAAGAATGAGAAATATGCTCTCGCATTAGATTCTTTCATCGACTTTATTTGTTTTTTTGTTAATCGCAGAGACAGACACGTACACACGTACACACACACACACTCGTACACACACACACACACGCACTCACATGTACACACGTACAAATACACACACATAATACAAACAAACTGAGAGCCTTCTTTTTTTGCAGTCGGTTAAAATACTAAAACTTTCTCCTAAGTGTAACAAATACTTTTTTATGAAAACCGCATAAAATCGGTTCAGCCGAACTCGAGTTAATCGTGGGCAAACTTACATATATACGGGTCAAACTCAGAACCTTCTTTTTTTGAAGTCGAATAAGGGCCTAAAACCTTCTCCTAAGTGTAATAAATACTTTTCTGAAAACCGCATCAAAATCGGTTCAGCCAAACGCGAGATAATCGCGGACAAACAAACATACATACATACATACATACATACATACAGGTCAAACTGAGAACCTCCTTTTTTTTGAAGTCGGTTAATAAAAATACGATAAAAATACGATAATTATTTTGCAGTACGTTTTACGTCACTTGGTACAGAAATAATTAGATTGTTATTAGTTTCTGAGACTATGTAGTTTATATTATTGTAGGTCCACATACATGAAGAACATGCTTTTGGTAGTACTAAATTCGCTTCTAGTGTCTAGTCGTGTATGTGTGTGACCTTCAGACCTGAACAGTAACACATATTTTTAAGTACCTTTATAATTTACATCGCAATATAAAACAAATATAAATGTTAATATCAATAAAACTTAGCTTTTTGTAGTACTAAATTCGCTTCTAGTGTCTAGTCGTGTATGTGTGTGACCTTCAGACCTGGACAGTAACACATATTTTTAAGTACCTTTATAATTCACATCTCAATATAAAACAAATATAAATGTTAATATCAATAAAACTTAAGTAGATAGCAAAATTATTTTAAGACAATATTTCATGTGTTACTATTACATAAAGTATACGAAAAATTAAAATCGGCCAACCTTACCATTAACTTAGAAAAATCTAAATTCTTCCGTGATGAATTGAAGTACTTGGGCTACGTAGTAAACTCTAAAGGATTACAAGTAGACCCATGTAAGCTGGAAGCCATTCTTCAATATGCTACGCCTAAGAATAAAAAAGAAGTCAAAAGGTTCTTAGGCATTGCATCATGGTATCGGCGATTTATACCTAATTTTAGTACTATTGCCGGTCCTTTGAACAAACTTACTTCTACCGGTAAGAAAGCTGCACCATTCCAGTGGTCGGTGGAAGCTGATGACTCGTTTTGTAAACTAAAACAATTGTTAAGCTCCGCACCAATATTATCGTGTCCCGATTACGAGAAACCTTTTCAAGTTCACACAGATGCGAGTGCGAGCGGCATCGGTGGGTTACTTACACAAGAAATAGATGGCGTGGAACTACCTATCGCTTACATGAGTAGGTCACTAAATGCACAGAAACAAAACTACAGTATAACAGAATGGGAGACATTAGCAGTTCTAATAGCCCACGAATATTGGCGCTGTTATTTATATAACGGGTTAAAGTTTGTTGTGTATACTGACCATTCCGCACTGAAATGGTTCCTAAACTTGAGCAACCCGACTGGTAGATTAGCTCGGTGGTCGGTTCGTCGGTCAGCCTTTAACTTCGAAATAAAGCATCGGCGCGGCGCAGGTAATATTATAGCCGATGCATTATCACGATCCCTACCTGTAAATATATTTAACGCGAATAATAATAACGTGAATGACCCTAATGTTGACACTGATCAATGGTATTCAGCCACCTACAATGGTTGTTTATCTTTGCCTAATGACTATCCAGACTATTCTATTAAAAATAATAAATTGTATAATTTGATTAAATCTAGGTGTATGCTACGCACTATGGTTCGTCTAGAACAAGCTAGCTAGACAAAAACAACTCTTAAATTCCTGGAAGTTAATTACTATTACGAACTCATTACCCCTATACATTGAGGATTACACCTATTAATTATCAATACTACCCTCATTAAGAGCGTCATTAAGGTATGTTTATAAAATGTTGACTATTTAAAGGGCATTCATTTGCATTTTTACATCATATTTGATAGCATTGTTTATGTCACTAAAAGAAATTTGTGAAAGTGTTTTTGTGATGGATTGTATACGTAAGGGTAAGTAGTTATATTTTATTTCATTTTCAACATGGGAACTTCATTCTTTAGTCTTATAAAATGAAATGTTTGAATTTTCACCCACTTTTTTACTCATTTTTTCAAATTCATCGGTCAAATAATAACATGTCCCCACTTGTCCCCACCGTAGAACCTATCATATACGATTCTCATAAGTGTCTAGTAGTTATACGTAAAAAAATTCATTGCGATATATTTGCACAACTAATTTTTATTTATTTTTTTCTTTCAACAGTTTTTACCGTCTCAAGAATGGATTTTTTCGAAGAATGGCTGAAACACCCGAAGGAAACGCGGAATGAGGAGCTCTTTCGGTTTATATCTTTAAGATATAATTTTGATGGTGTTACGGAGCAGTCTCTGCGAGATATTAAAGTACTAATCTCAAGATATTCAACGAAATTTGCTGAAAAGTGGAGCAGCTGTGGAAGAAATCGAGAGCGATTCCTACAAAAGTATTTGACGTGGCTGGAGGGTCTTGACATATCTTTCGATGTGTCCGTTTATTTATCTCTGCCAACTACATCTGGAGAACCGGGACCCGGAAGACCTACTAAAGATTTTGAACATTCTAGTCTCAAAACGAAGAGACGACGTGTAGACGATCTATTACAGTCCAGAAGTGCTAGTGAATTAATTTACGCCGCTGAAGTGTCAGCTCGAATCTCGGGTCAGAGAAGTGTAGCACGTCAAATTAAAGATGTGACTAGTGATCCTTCAATAACCAAGACCACGAGTGAAGAAAGTGCCCCCAGGAGTTTAACAAGTGAGGAAGCTTTAGCGTACTACGTTGATAGTAAATCAAGTAGCCATAGCTATAAGCAGACTCGGAAGTGGAGTATTAAAGCTGGACATAAGGTGTTTCCGTCAATGTACAGTGTTAGAAAGGCTAAAATAGCCTGCTACCCGTCAGGTGAACAAATTACAGTCAATGAAACGCATGCCGAAATCAAAGTTCAGGCAATTCTTGATAAGACTGCCGAACGTTTAGTTTCAGCACAACAAGAAGTTGTTCATAGTCTGTTACCTTGCACGTCATTCACATTAATCAGTAAATGGGGTTGTGATGGAAGTTCCGGTCATAGTATGTACAAACAAAAATTCACTAATTGTGACGATAGTGACGAGTTTTTATTTGTATTTTCTTTCGTTCCTCTTCAATTGAAAGATGAAAGTGGTAATATTGTGTGGCAGAATCCTCGGCCCTGTTCTACAATGTATTGTCGGCCAATAAAGTTTATCTTTTCTAAGGAAACGAAAGATTTTACGATTTCGGAAACCAATAAGGTTTTAGAAGAGATAAACGCTTTATTGCCGACAACCTGCAAGGTGATGGAGACCGAAGTATCTGTCACACATGTTATGCTTTTAACAATGATTGACGGAAAAGTTTGCAATGCTCTGACCGAAACTTCTTCCTCACAAAAATGTTTTATTTGTGGGGCAACTCCAACAATGATGAATGATCTGTCAAAAGAGTTTGCTGCGGACAAAGATAATCTTGGTTTTGGTTTGTCTACGTTGCACGCTTGGATAAGGTGCTTTGAATGCTTGCTTCACATTAGCTGTCGACTAAATATAAAAAAATGGCAGTTAAGAACAGCCGAAGACAAAGCTAGTGTGAAACAACGTTCAGATGATATTAAAAAACGATTTAAAAGCGAAATGGGCTTGATTGTAGACAAACCAAAACCAGGGTTCGGTAACACTAATGACGGGAACACCGCGCGAAGATTTTTTGGAAATCCCGAGGCTAGTGCCGATATAACAGGGTTAGATGTTTCACTAATACAAAAATTTGGCATACTACTTCGCACTTTATCATCGGGATATGATATAAATATTGAAAAATTCGTTAACTTAGCTCAAGAAACTAGACAACTTTATGTAAATCTCTATTCATGGTATTACATGCCCGCTACTGTCCACAAAATACTTTTGCACAGTGGCGAAGTAATTAGATCGTCCCTTCTACCTATAGGCCAGCTTTCCGAGGAAGCACAGGAAGCTCGGAATAAGGACTGCAGAAGATTTCGTGAGCACAACACACGAAAGCGATCACGGGAGGCTACGAATAGAGATTTACTTAATATGTTATTGATAACATCTGACCCTGTAATAAACGGTTTACGAGAAGTTCCTCGGAAGAAAATAGGTACGCTTCTAACTGAAGTATTAGATTTAATTGTCCCACCTAGCTGTAAGGAACAAAATGTTAATATGATTTCTACTTTTCATAGTTCTGCCCCTCACGATCATGACTATTCAATGGATGATTCATCTGATGATAGTGATGATAATGAGTAATAGATTTAGTTCTTAGATATTTTATGCATCTGTTATTAGATTTTATAGCGACGTCGAGGGATAAATCACTTTATAAAATGTTCAAAAAATATATTATACACATATGCCCGATAAATGTTTTTTTTATCATGATACCAGCTCAAATGACAAACTGCCTTGAAAAAAGTACCAAAAACCTTATATCTTTGCTTATTAACCGCATCTAGACATAAAAATCAAATAAAATAATTTTGTCTAGCTAGCTTGTTCTAGACGAACCATAGTGCTACGTAAGGAGTTCGAATGGAAAGAAGTACTACCTTCTTCTGATCGAAATAATGCCATATTAGAGAACCATGCTGAACCCACTTCGGGGCATTTCGGTATATTTAAAACTTACAAGCGCTTAGCACTGCGTTACTATTGGCCCAAAATGCACGATGACGTAGTTAAGTTCATAAATTCTTGCGACACTTGTATCGCGCACAAACATCAGAACCATGCACCATTGGGAACCATAGGACGACCCAAAGTGTGTTCACGACCCTTCCAAACCATTAGTGTAGATTTGGTGGGGCCACTACCCGTCACAAGAAAACAAAACGCCTACATCTTCGTAGTAACTTGTTGTTTTAGTTAATACTGTCTTCTTTTTCCTATCAGGCGCGCAACTGCTGCAATAATAACAAATATTTTGGAAGAAAAAATATTTTTAGTTCATGGTATACCATCTACAATTATATTGGACAATGGTAAACAGTTTGTCAGTGCTACTTTAAAAGCTATGTTGCGCAAGTACAAAATCCCTAATCTTCATTATACTCCTAAATATTCCCCACATGCTCAATACGGTCGAACGCTATAATAAAACCATTGGTTCTACCTTACCGGCGTTTGTAGGAAATGACCAGAGATTATGGGACAAATACTGCAGTTAATGAAGTCACGGGCTATACACCTAGTTTTTTAGTCTATGGACGTGAATTAGTTCCATGCGGCTCACACTATGTCGACACGGACGCTGATGATATAGTATACATACCTAGGGACGATTACGCAGAAAACATAGGTCACTTATCAGGCATATTTGACAAAGTTCAGGCACTCCTCATTCAAGCTCATGCTAGGAATTCCCAAACGTATAATTTACGCCGTAAACCAGCTGAGTTTAATGTGGGAGACACTGTGTGGAAAAGGACTTTTTATCAGAGCGACAAGGATAAGTCCTTCTGTAAGAAACTAGCCCCTAAATTCGTGAAGTGCACAGTGATTAATAAAAAGTCGCACCTCGTTTACGAGTTGTCGGACGCGTCTGGAAATTTTATTGGGTTTTGGCACATAAAGGACCTAAAACCTATACACTATGGTGCCTAACTATTTGTTACAAACCGTAGAAGACTTTCCCTTCCTTCTCTCTATATGCCGTCTTAGCTTGGACAGTAGCGGACTCATAGACCTAACGCAGCTAGTCGGATTTTCCTTGTTAGCCACGTAAAATCCTCTCCTAAGGAGGGCGGTATTGTAACGTATGTCCGGTACTAACCGCGTTTGCGTCACTGTACCGCCCATACGCTCGGCCAATCAGAGAAGGCCATCGTCCGCGCTCGTGAGTTTTGCCCATATTTGGTAACGCGCCGACACGAACTCTGATGGAGGGCCCAGTATATATAGGGGCCGACAGAGAGACCGGCATCCCTAATTATTGTTACCGTGCCTACGGTACTACTTCATATGCGTATCCTGGTCCCAGCTGTGGGTATGTTACTACATTTACTGCGTTAGCGTACTGCCCATCTCTCTACCTGCTAGCTGAGGCCGGCTGACGCCGCCTGCCTGACTCTATTGGTTGTGGCTCTCCTAATGCTGCTTTCCTTCAGGTTCCAGGTTTACCTTAAGCTCCGGTCTACGCTACCTAGACCGCTACACCTGCTGCATCGCCTTCGGCGTCACCTCTGCCAAAGAGTCTGGCCTGCCCCGCTCATCACCCACACACTGCCGGCACCTGCCAGCTGAGCCAACGGCCTGCGAGGATCTGCCGCTACGCGCAGCCCTTCGAGCAACCTGCCCTGCACACTACCGGAGGGAACAGCGTGGGAGACTGCAGCCCTTAGTGTTCAGGCCAGTGTCGTGTTGTTGGTCGGTCATACTCGTGCAAGGGAAGTGAGACAATACTCGGCAATAAACGCATCTATGACCTCTTCTGCGTTTTACTACCGGAACCCGTTACAGCCTAGAGTGGTCAAGGAAAAGGTAAAATAATGAGTTTTTCCAGTACTGAGGGTGAGACGATTCCTAGCCAACCAATTAGTGACTGAGTTAAGACTGGACTGAGCACTCGCGAACGCTGATTCCCAAGTATCACCATAAGATGTGAGAGCAGTATCGTCGGCGTACGTAAATATAGTGTTATTATGTAGCTGAGATTGACAGAGGTCGTTAATATATAATAAGAATAACGTAGGTCCCAAGATACTACCTTCTACAGGTGTAACTTCTCGCTGGGACTCCATTTTTAACAGGAAGCTTATCGCTACAGTAATTACCGATCCTAACACATTGTCGCCTGTTGTCAAGATAGGTTTTGAAGAGGGATAGTTGAGTACCTCTGATCCCGACTTTTTCGAGCTTTGCGGAAAGGATAGAGACTGAAACTGTGTCAAAAGCCTTACCAATATCCAAGAAAACACCTATAACTTTTTGTTTGTGGTCAAGCTTAGCTACTGTTACGTTGGTTAGGTCTAGGACTGCGTTACTCGTAGATCCAGACTGAAATCCGTATTGTCGTGGGGAGAAAACTTGGGTGTGCTCTAGAAATTTGACGAGCCTGTTATTCATTAATCTTTCCAGTAGTTTGGAAAGAGTGGGTAAAATAGAGATGCGTCGATAGTTATGCGGCTGGTCTCTATCACCTCTTTTGTGTATAGGGTGAACCACTGCAAGTTTAAAAGCTTCTGGAAATGTACCCGTTCTAAATGAAAGATTACATGTGAGAATGTAATAGGTGGTATCAGATATTCTTTAAATCTTTTGAGGAACATACCGGATATGTTGTCGCTACCAACTGTACAATCACTTCTCAAGTTCATTATAAGAATCTCAAGTTCAGACTCATCTGTTTCTAATAAGGCAAGTGTATGTTGGTTACTAAAGATTATGTAACGGGTCTGAATCGTGTTAATGAACGAAAAGAAAGATGAAATACCTTTCTATTTTTCCGACGTTTCGGCATGGGTTACACCAGCCGTGGTCACGGGATGACTGATGTTCGTCAGCGCTGCCTCCGAGAAGTGCGGGTTTTGGAAACTACCCTCACTTGGTCTTCACAATTATTAACATTTATATGTTCGGAACTGTCGGTACTTCGACACACGGTATGTTGGTTATATAGAAGGATGTCTAACGGTTGCGAACAGAGATTGACAGTGGCTGCATTATCGGCTTGTGATCGTCCAATATCAGCGATGTATAAGTTAACTTCGTTCACCGAGCGTATTAGGTCAGATGATGAAAGAAGTGCGAGAGGCTGCTCTGTGTTTTTGACTGTGTGCGTGATAGATTTTATGGCTTGCCAGACTTTTTTAGTATTACTCTTTGCATTATCTATTTGACGTTTATTATATTTTATTTTAGTAGACTTAAGTAAGTTAGCACAGTAGTTCCTATACCTTTTAAAAGTTATTATTAAAATCTCGTCATTTGGGTTATTTTTTAGTTTTAGATGTAAGTGATCCCTTTTACACAAGCATTTTTTTTTCGAGATAAATTACGGCAATCCTTTATCATACAAATCGAGGAATGAGCTGTGGCAATTTGGTCTAAATCCTTAATTATGTCCTGTATACAATTGAATTTTTGCGTCGAATTGTGTAACTATGCAGTTTGAGTGACGTTGATAATTATAGTTAATAGGTACAATAAAAACTCTCATCCCAGGAATAAATAAAAATATGGAGTGATAAACTGAAACTATCATCGTATTGTCGAAATAGCAAGTAAGACAACTGTGGCATATAGACGGGTGAATATTGTTGTTGCGGCAAGTGATCTGTAACATATATTTTAGTGTGACTGTAATTGAGTATGAGTAAGTGAATGTATACGTGTAATAAATTGAGTAAATGTGTAGAAAAATGCTAAAATAATGGTAAAAAATGTGGTTTTAAATAGAACATGCAAATAGCTTAAGATATGGTATGAAGTAACATAGTCATTGTTGCTTTGACGATAGCGTAAGACACTTTTCTGATATTATATGAATTGGTTTCTCGCCTGCGCTTCTACGCACTAAGATCTTTCCGTTTCAGTACCAACATGCGTAGTTGAGGATCTTAGCAAGTTGACGGGTAGTATACGACAGTTTTTTCATAGCCGGTGGTAGGTGTTCGTAAATTTTCAGAAAAATTCACAATTTTTCAAAATAAATTATCCAGGTAGGCAGTTTGTGACAAAAATAGTTCCAAAAAGAGAGAGTATGCCGGGGTTCGGACTCGTGTGCGCCTCTACTGCAAGCGCCTCCTTAGTGGGTACGACTGAGCAAGCTTTATTCAAAGTGTTGAAATAAACCACTATTTTGCAATAATCAGCAGCAAGATAAAGCTTAAGTTGTAGTTGTCGCCATGCTTATGAGGTTAAAGTCCAAATCCAACAACTTCTATAAATATCTACCGACAGTTTGCATATTCAAATCACTTATTTATCAATTTTTTAATGATGTTTTCATAATGTTTTTGCACACAATTGTCACTGTTATGTTTATTTACACTGTGTAAACTTTTATTTGTACATAAAGTCACTTTTGACACTGTTTTTGTAATTAAAACTGAGACAGCTAGTAATACGCGTGCGTGGGCGGTGGTGTCACGGACGAGAGGGGAAACTCGAAGGAAATTCGAAGTAAACGATTCGTAATAAACAAAAACAAACACAACAAAGAACTAGTTCAACAACCTTATTGTTAAATACAAACAGCCCGTCCAACTTCTATTAACTAACTAACTGTAAAGAAATAACTTTTAAAAGTTAACAAGGAGAACTGTGAGACTGAACTATTAAACAATAAAATGGTTTTGTACATTTGGTCTCCAATATCGAAGGCAAAGTATTAGTGCTTAAATCCTTTTAATCTACAACGAAAGAATGAGATGTGGTTATTGGAAATGGCAATTTTGTAAAGGTTTGTGAAGATTGTTAACTGAATAAGGTCGGTTGTACTATCGATTTTGATTGTGACTCAAAAGACAATCCAATTACAGGAGATATAGCGGAGACGCTCTTATAAGATTGCAATACAACGTTCGTTAAATAAAAATGTGCGCAGAAATGCACTGGTTACTTTGTTTCTTCGACTGCTTAATTGGCGTATTGAACTATTTTCGAATTACCAATGTAATGAAATGCGTCTAAACGACAATATATAAATTTTTAGATTTATAATTTCAAAGGACAATGCCCATTTTGCTATATCCTTGGGCCTGACGTTACAGTTATGAAATTAACATTATTTTTTAGAGAATTATGCCAAGTCTAATGTAAATTAATTTCATTTAAATTGGCAATGGCACATCTTTGCATTTGAATTCACAGTCGAGTTAGGTTAGAATTAGCTTGATTATGACTTTATGATAGTTTTAAAATAAGATTTTATTCGATTGCTTTGTAAATAGATAATGATAATAGATAGTGATGATAGTTTTACATGCAGAATCGTCATATTATGTTTACCTATACAGTATATACATACTTACTGTTTATTACCTATAAGAATGGAAGTCAAAACTTAATAATATTAAAAATATATTTTAATTATTGGTGCTCAAAAATACTTGTTAATAATGCATTGCAATACTGCTGATATTGCAATGCTTTTTAGCATATTGCAATATAATCTGATACTTAAAAAGGTAGTTTTGGAATAGAAAAATAAAACATCTTTTTCTTATGTAATTAATTCATATATTATTTTTCATCTTCATATATAATTAAAGTATCGTCTAGGAAGTATGCAGGAGCTAAAATATCTTCTGGATATCTGGCCCAACTTAAATACCAGATTATTGACATTGTATGCGCACAACAGCCTACTGTGCGTCTGCCAACAATGCAATTACAATAATACTGCAATATTGCTTGCCTGCCAGTTAGAGAACTGTCTACTAAAATATATATAAAATAAATCCTTTTACTTATATGTCGAGATTGTATTTTTCCTCGCAGTAACCATGTGGTATTTGATGTAGACAGCTATCTTAACAAACTATGATCAACCTCTCTGCACACTTCTATCACATAGGAGCCATCTGCCCTTACATGTTCTCCATAATAAGAACGTGCTTGTCGGATTTGGTATGTACCTAATGAAATTAAAATCAGTTCATTATATGTAAGTCGGGGAAAATCTGTTACAACATCATTATTTATAATTGTTGGATTATAATTAGCTCTCCTTTTAATTAAATTGTTTTCTAACACATAATTTGCTAATCTATTTTCAACATACATATTTTGATTTATGAGCTGCAGAATTTCCCCAGCATCATCACGGTCAGTTAAAACAGGGTGAAATGAATTTATAAGAGCAGCAGCTACTTTAAAATCTTCCATTAGATGTCTGGATGCAAGGTTAACAAAGTCCTACCGTAGAAGTTTATAGTCTCTTTTGAATCTACCATTAACAACTTCTACAACCCAGCGGCAGATTGTAACTGCTCTTGACTTATTTGCCTCTATTGTTCACAGTTGTCTTTCATCCTGTTCTAACGGCAGGTACATACGTACGATAACCACACGCGTTAAGTAAAGGCAAGGCATCCCAAAATCCCCTATCCAGTACAAATGCATCACCACTTTCAAAATAATTTCTCATGACAGTTCCATCTTTAAACTCTTGTTTCATAATGACTGCATCTGATGTGGTAGCTGGATAGGGGCCCAAAACATCAATAATGCACCCAGCAGTACATACCATTATAAATGGTTTCACTAAGTTTCTGTATTTGTGAAGGCTATAAGTATTTTTTTGATATATATAATTGGTGCTTTTTTGAACATATATATATATATATATGCTCCATCGCAAATAACAACAGGTTTGCTTTCACCATTGTGATTCCCAAATAATCCTCGAGGAATGGCCTAATGTTCTTGCACACAACTGTTTTTTTATTAATATGATTAAGCCCTAAATGATGAGGTACATAATTAATTGTTAGTGATTCTCTAGCTTTTTAGCTTGATAAGCCTTTCTAAAGTTGATCTTGCCATTTTTAAGAAACTGGCCAATCTTTCATCAGAATCACCCGTGTGAAGTTTAATTAAATATGCAGCTAATGCTGTTACACCCCTTGACATGCGTGCTAATGTAGGTACTTGGTCAAGCAGTTGCTGAAATTGACTTGTGGTAAACTCAATCCAATAGTAAAATACATGGTCTTCGATGCTATCTATGTCATCGAAATTGAGTAACACAGATGTGGGAGATTTTAAAGCAAGCATATCTTGTACATGACTTGCAGTGAAAGTATTCCCATTATTATTCGAAAGACTTATTAATAAATGTAAATTTTCTACAGCATACAAATGATAATCACAAAGTCTATTATTGGATGGCACATAATAATTGTGCATATTCAAAAGATTTCTCCTCATAGAAGAAAGCACCCTATTGCGTTCTGTTCTATTGCAACCTTCTATAAAACATCTACTTTCTGTTTGAACAGGCCTCAGATACTCAGGCAACACTACTGTACCTTGAGGTTGATTAGCAGTTGGTGGCTGTTCAATAATTGGAACAGCATCTGATGGCTGGATTGACACAGCCAATTATTGCGTAGGAGGTTCAGTTTCTGATTGGTGGATTGTCACAGCCAGTTCTGGGGTGAAAGATTCAGTTTCTGATAGATGGATAAGGTCTGATCTGTCGTTTGGTAATGTAAGTATGCCAGATCTCGAGGTAGAAGGCTGCGATATGTATTGATAGGCAGCTCTGTCTGCCCTTACCCAGCAAGAATGACATACTTCACTTAGAGCCCCAACCTAAAACAAATACCATTAACAAATTAATCTCTTTAATCTGCTTTCTTCATATTACATATATTTTGTTGCCTAAAGAAATATCATAATATAATGGTTTGCCATAATGAGCATTAAGGAACCACTAGTTCTAATTTAAATAAATGATTCTCCTACCTATTACCTATTCTGAAATAAAATAAAAATGTACAGAAAATATAAACTATTAAATAGAACTTACAGTTCGTGGTAATATCCATTCTGATATAACATTCAGCACTCTTTGCTTTCGTTTAGTATTAGAATGTAATCGATGAGAACGTTTGTTCCTTAATATTCCTATAATTTTATTATAAGACCTATCCTGACTATACAATAGAATTTATTTACATACATAAAAAAGAAATGGCCGTGTGGTTGACGGCATAGAATACAAGTGTCACCACCCCCTGTCTTCCCGTGGGTGTCGTAAAAGGCGACTAAGGGATAACACGATGCAAATACCATCTGCGTAGAGACGGAAAACTCGACATCAAACCCTAAACGACTGCCTCGTTGGTCTCGCGGCATAAATGTGCGCGTGGGATCGGGAGGTCCCGGGTTCAATTCCAGGGCCGGGCAGTGTTGTTGGGTTTTTCTGTCACGAAATTCTCAGTGGCAGCATGGAGTCTGGAAATGTGCCCGGTACGGCAATAGGCTCGCCCCTTATTACGTGGGACTAAAGTATATCTGGCGAAAAGTGGGTGTAGAAATACACCTCTGCCTACCCCTTCGGGGATAAAAGGCGTGACGATATGTATGTATGTATAGAAAAGAAATATTGTTACAAGCTGGGGTTCGACGATAAATTATAACTCACTATGCCACTTAAACTGAACTTTATTCACTAACACAATAACGCTAGATACACACACTTAATTTTCACTCCACTAATAAAACACACTATTCACACCACTAGAAGAATACTAAACACTTCCGACTTATTTCTCTTCGCTTCTTGTTTATCGCTCCGATATTCAATTGTAACTGTGTCCGTTCCGTTCGCTGGCGCTCTATTTATACTGGCCGGATAACATCAATAGCGCATTCTAGATGCTTCTACAAAACTGTCGAAATAATCTTGAACAGTCGATTACTCGATACAGCAACGCCATCTAGTACAGAGTAGCTGAATTACCTTTAAACCACCGATACATTCAATCTCTTCTAGTACCCCCCTACCTAGTATTCACCGATAGATGGCGTAACACTGCCCCCCTCTTAAACGTGTTCGTCTCGAACATCGTTGGACCCATGGTAACGAGCCAACCGGTCCACATGAACTATCTTCGGTGCACCTCGCGACCCCTTCTGGATTCGATAGGTGACGTCGTTCATCCTGGTAATTATGCGATATGGCCCGTCCCATCTGGCTTGTAACTTAGGCGATTTGCCTTTGCTTCGTACTGGGTTATGAAGCCACACCAATGATCCCTCATCGAAGCCTTTGTTGTTTGCCTTCCGGTCGTAGCGAGTCTTCATCTTTTCAGACATCTGTTGTCCTGACTCCCTGATGTGCTCGTATACGTCGTTCATCTTGTTGCGTAGCTCGGTCGCGTAATCCGTTATATTGCGTGGAGATTCTGGCGTAATACCGGTGATTAAGCCTGCTGGTAAACGTAATTCTCTGCCGAAATTGGCAAAAACTGGTGTTACTCCTGTGGTTTCGTGGACCGCACTGCGATATGACAGAAGGAATGGTTGGATGTGCTTGTCCCAATCTCTTTGTTTGCTCTCCACGACCTTCGCCAGGTACCTTTCCAGTGATTGGTTAAATCGTTCAACCATGCCATCTGATTGCGGGTGATAAGCCGTGGTCCTGGTTTTATGTGCACCCATCATGCGACAAGTCTCCTTGAACACCTCGGATTCGAAGTTCCGGCCTTGATCGCTGTGGATTTCCAAGGGTACCCCGAATCGACAAAAGACTTCATGCACCAGCTTGTCGGCCACTGTGGTAGCTTCTTGATTTGGGATTGCAAACACTTCAGGCCACTTCGTGAAGTAATCCATCACAACCAAGAAGTATTTGTTTCCATCCTGGCTCTCGGGAAACGGCCCAGCGACATCCAAGGCTATGCGCTCCCATGGGGCTCCCACATTGTACACCTTTAATGCACCTCTGCTTCGAGTATGTGGCCCCTTGACAGCCGCACAACTTGTGCATTTGCGGCACCAATACTCGACGTCATCCCGACAGTGGAGCCAATAAAACCGCTCCCGGTTCTAAGTAAGGGTCTTCTTAACTCCCATGTGACCTCCCGAAGCACCATTGTGATAGAGCTGCAAGACTTCCGGCACCGTAGTTTTGGGCACTACCATTTGCAAATGGCATTGGTTACCGCGAGCGTTTTCCCATTTGCGGCACAGAACTCCATCCTGGACGACCAAGCTTTCCCATTGTACCCAATAACTCTTTGTGATAGGGCTCATTGCTGCGATATCACTCCATTTGGGCCTAGGAGCGCCTGATTTCTTCCATTCAAGAATCGGCTGTACATCCTTGTCATCTTGCTGAGCACTCTGCAAAGCTTCTCCCATTCGTCGCTTAGATCCGTCTTTAACATCCTCACTAGCGCTGCCTGCTTTGCTTCCGTCGGCTACCGTGCTTGCACTCGTTGGGACACGGCCTACGCGATAGGGCATCTGCGTTACCATGGGACTTGCCGCTGCGATGTTGTATTACAAAATCAAACTCTTGCAGTAGTTCAATCCATCTAGCTACTTGTCCTTCTGGGTCCTTAAATTGAAGTAGCCATTTCAGCGCTGCATGGTCGGTTCGCAGGTGGAATTTACGGCCTAACAAGTATTTGTTGAAATGCTGCAACGTCTTTACTACAGCCAAGAGTTCCCGCCTGGTGACGCAGTAGTTTCTTTCGGGTTTGGATAAGGTCTTGCTGAAGTATGCTATAACAACTTCTTGATCACCCTTCTTCTGTGACAGCACGCCGCCAATTCCGGTGTTACTGGCATCTGTGTCAACTATGAATTCATGCTCATTGTCAGGGTAGCCTAGAATAAATGCAGTACACAGATGTTCCTTAAGCTTCTGGAATGCAACGTCACAGCTCTCATTTCAACAGAACTGCACTCTGTCTTCGGTGAGCTTATGAAGAGGTCGAGCAATGTCAGCATAGTTCTTCACAAACCGTCGATAGTAGGAGCATAATCCGAGGAATGCTCTGACCTGCGTTTTGTTCTCTGGAACTGGCCATTCCTTCACGGCAATGATCTTATCCGGGTCAGTTTGAATACCGTTCTCCGAGACCACATGTCCTAGAAAGTTCACTTGCCGTCTGAATAACGCGCATTTCTTCGGACTCAGCTTCAAATTAGCTCCTCGTATCTTTGACAGCACTTGCTCCAAGTTTCGAAGGTGATCCTGGAAGGTGCGCCCCACGATTATGATGTCATCCAAGTAGACCAGGCAGGCGTCTCCAATCAGTCCCATAAGCACTCGCTCCATCAGTCTCTCAAAAGTAGCCGGAGCGTTGCACAATCCAAATGGCATGACGTTAAATTGCCACAATCCTTTGCCTGTGGAGAATGCCGTCTTCTCTTTGTCTCGAGGATCTATTTCCACCTGCCAGTAGCCACTTTTTAGATCTAATGTAGAAAACCACTTCATCCCCGTCAGCGTATCCAGTGTGTCATCGATCCTTGGCAGTGGGTAGCTGTCCTTCTTCGTGATGTCATTTAATCGGCGGTAGTCTACACAGAAGCGCATGCTGCCATCCTTCTTCTTAACCAACACCACCGGAGAGCACCACGGGCTGGACGAAGGCTCGATTACGCCTTCTTTCACCATACCGTCGATCATAGCTTCCACTTCACGTTCCCGTGCCACTGGCACACGTCTTGGTCGCTGGCGAATCGGTGCTTCACTTCCCGTGTTTATTTTGTGCTGGACTAGTGCTGTCTTTCCTATGTCGGCATCACTGGTCGAGAAAATATCGGCAAACCGGTTTAACGTCTTCTTAGCCTTGGTCTTCTCTTCTTCTGACAGGGTACTTTGGCAGTCCTCCAAAAGTGAAGACACGCCAAATCGTGCACCCTGAACCTTGGCGCTGGTAGGTTGCTCTTGACATCTACGCATCCAAGTCGCTCCTTCACAGGTGCCGAATTCCGTCCCTTTCTTGAGCGACACTTCCTTGTCACTTGCATTCAGTGCGCGTACTGATGAAACTTTGGTACCCCTTACCAAGGTTCGTGCAATCTTCCACGAGGCCTCTTTCTCTAGGCCTTCGATTAGTACGCAGCGGTTCCCTCGACCAGAATTCCCTGGTAGACAAACTGGTACAACCGTTTTCGACCGCGGGTGAAAAATGACATTCTTCAGGCAGTACACTTTTCCTGAAGTTGCACCTTCCATGAAGACTTCTTCCGAGCCACACTTCAAGACTCCCTGGTTAACATCGATCTCGCAGCGATACTTCCGCATGAAGTCTAGGCCCAAGATGCAGTCGTCCACTATATCGGCGACGATGACTTTGTGACGGTAAATTTTGTTGCCTAGCTTCAGATCCACCTCCATTTCACCTCGGACGGTTATGTGCTGACCGGTAGCTGTTCTCAGATTCACACATTCATTGTTCCTGAAGCAGCCCCGAAGAACCCTTCTTGCCAGATGGAAACCGATGACTATCCGAGAAGCACCCGTGTCCAATGTCAGCTTGCATGGTGTTCTGTTAATTTCGCCTTCGATGATCAGGCTGTTCCCGTCGCATGATTGCGAGATCGAGATACTTGGGGCTCTTCCATTACCAGCCAGCACCCGCACCGCAGTCCTGGCTTCTACTCGTTTCCCTGCTCTCGCTGCCTGGCAGGCACATCAGGCGACCCCTTTGGTGGAGACAAGGTGTCACCAGGCTGCCTACGCTTTGGGCAGCTCAAGCGGATATGGCCTCTTTTTCCGCAGTTGTAGCACCGAGGTGACGACAAGACTTCCTTGATGCGGTGACCTCGGTCGTCGCGTCGCACTGCTTCCACCTCCAGAGCGTGGGCTAAGACGTCCTTGAGGTCCTTGAAGTGCCCAAGCCTCACTGCTGCTCTTACCTCCAGGTCCCGGATCCCATCCGTAAACGCCTGTACGAGGTTCCCGGCAATAAGCGCAGGAGACGACTGGTATGCCTTCCTGACCAGCTTTTCCACCTCTAGAGCCCACTGCTACAGAGTTTCTCCGGTGCGTTGCGTCCTGTCCTTCAGCTGAGCACGATACACATGTTCGAAGTGCGCGTCTCCGTACCTCGCCTCCAGCGCCTCCAGAAGCTTCTCGTAGGTGACGTCTTGTCCAAGTGCCTCCAACACTGTCAAGGCCCGGTCGCGAAGGCCCAAGGTTAGGGCGGTTAAGGCCTGTTCTTTATTCCACCCATTTGATCGCATCACAGCCTCGAACTGGATCTTGTATGCCGACCATGATGACGAGCCATCAAATGGTGGAACCTTAAATCCACGAGGTGAGGGCGCTACAGCCGCTGGTGTCACTTCGAGCCCACGCAACTTCTTCTCCACTTCAGCAACACAGGTCTCGTGGTGGTCGTGTACACGCATCTCTATAAAGGCGACGCGAGTCTCAAGCTTGTCTTGTACGAGCATCTCTACGTCGCTGATACGGGCCTCGTGCTGCTGAAGTTCCTCCTTGACCACCTTCAAGTCTTTCCCTACAGCGGTGCTGAGGTCCTTCATAAGCACCACCTGCTCCTCTAGGCGGCGCGCGTGCTCCTCCTTGTCGCGCTGGAGCTGTTCTTCTAGGCGGCGCGCGTGCTCCTCTTGACGGCGAGCCTGCTCCTCCTTGTCGCGCTGAAGCTGTTCCTCCAGGCGGCGCGCGTGCTTCTCTTGACGGCGAGCCTGCTCCTCCTTGTCGTGCTGTAGCTGTTCCTCCAGGCGGCGCGCGTGCTCCTCTTGACGGCGAGCCTGCTCCTGTTGACGGCGAGCCTGCTCCTCCTTGTCGCGCTGTAGCTGTTCCTCCAGGCGGCGCGCGTGCTCCTCTTGACGTCGAGCTTGCTCCTCCTGACGGCGAGCCTGCTCTTCCTGACGGCGGGCCTGCTCCTCCTGACGGCGGGCCTGCTCCTGCATGAACGCCATCAGAGCCGCGATGTCTGGCACCGTCACGGGTGTGTGGCACTTGCAGGCTCCACTGCAGCCGCGGAGTCGCCTGGTCCACCAGGCGATGGAGAAGGAACGTCTCCGAAGCGTCTCTGGTCCAGGTCTTGCTGGCGCTGGTTCCTGGTACGCACACCTTCAGTTTCTTCCTTCGGCATAACCGGCATAATTTATCCCTTTCTTCTGACACCAATTTGTTACGAGCTGGGGTTCGACGATAAATTATAACTCACTATGCTACTTAAACTGAACTTTATTCACTAACACAATAACTAATATAATACATATTATTATGTACATTATAAACTATTTCAAACGGTTCAATGTTTAGGTAGATTGGACCACTTAACTCGATAGTATGCGACATGGCGTAATCTTCAAAGAGGAATACAGTAAGAAATCATATGTCTGTCTGTCACAGTGGCATCGGTCCCGTCGCATGACATATCAATCTGTGGAAAAGTTCGACTTAGACGGATTATTTTCGGCTGAGTTGCAGGACATTGATTTGTGACGGATAAAACAACACACACAACTACATAATATGTTCTACAAAGGACGCTGTTGTTTCTCTAGCAAAATACTTAGGGTAAAATTTTATTTAATAATGTACTTAATCGAGTGTAAGTTGGAAATCATATGATATCTACGACGTTATATATTTTCCTATGGTAAGTTAGGTACTAAAGTAGAAGTTTGTCTTAAAATTCATACGTACGACTGCGACCACGTACCGGACGACGCAGTAGGGGCAGGCCTTCCGCAAGGTGGACCGGCGATCTGGTTAAGATCGCGGGAAGCGGTTGAATGCGGGCGGCTTAAAATCGGTCTGTGTGGAAAACCTTGGGGTCCAGCAGTGGACGTCTCTAGGCAGCCATGATGATAATGATGACATACGTACATAGATATAATATTATTATACCAATACACAATTTTCAACTCTATAAAACGAATTTAAGGTAACGAAGAATACTCCTTTTAACCTAAAACATTATCTTATCCATAGATGCGCTACTAGCTCATAAAAATAGGCATTTTGTTCCATATAGAATAAAAAAATACTGTGATGTAAGCATATGCTTAGCAAAAAAAAAGGCACAATACAATTCAATCTAGTTATGATAATATAAACGACAAATTGTTCTTGAGATAAACCAAAGGAAAACATGCGCATAATAAGATCTGTAATCAGGGAACATTTTAGATTTTTTTCTGTTAGCATAATCATATTCCTAGCGGGTTTTTATTCTGTCAAACCTAAATTACATTTGTTAATAAAATTACTTGATGATATTATTTTAGAGTTAATGTTAGATATATACGCTTTGGTTTGCCTTAAGGAAAATGTTCCTCTACAACCAATTTATATAACAGCTTCACATTCTTTATAGCAATTTGGCGATCTAAAACAGTTGCAAGTCTTCTTTCAGCTTCTTCTCATAAAACTTTTTATCATATAATCCATACTAATGTAGCGTCTACATACCTGCACGTACCGACTGTATATTTTCACGTAGGAAGATTAAACACACTGTTCACCGATAAGTTAAGATTGTAATAGGCACGCATTATCATAGTCTAAAAGCCATATTGTACCCAAAATAAATCAGACGTTATAACACCTTGTCTCGTTATTTTTATTGCCATAACCATCTGGCATAAGATATAAATGCAAAAGTGCGTTTGCTTGATTGGTCTTCCACCTCACAAAAGAGCGTTGTAATGATATGATTTTAGGCTGGAGTTCGCTTTTGTGTGGAGATAGTCAGGCAGCTTGAGAGTGAAATAGGCTAATTTTACTACGATAACCGACCCTAACGCGGGTGAAGTATAGTAAATAGGTGATAATAGTAGTTGTAGCGGGACCCCAGTAGAAGGTCTTCCACCAAAATAAAAATAGGATAGCCTGGTGGAAAATTGGGCAGTCTTGGAGTACTTTCTAGAGTCATTTATTAAGGTCTAGAGGAGGGCGGACAGAAGACGCAATTAGCTGTAAGAGTCAAGTTCATACATACAAACATCGCCATCAATGATTTCGACTTAATTTAATACGAAGGTACAAAGATCCTTGCCCTGGTAAATAGGCAGCAATATTGCCGATTTGCCAAGGCTGATAGGCATCCGGCGAAAAAAGACATTGGCAGATAAAAGTGAACTACTTGCCAATGTTTGTTACATTGACTAGTATATCATCTGTTCTATCTTAGATTTATTTGAAACTAGCTGTTCCACGCGCTTTTACCCGCTTTCTGAAGAAACTACTTTGCGTACCCGATTTATTTATAGCCTAAGTTACTCCTTGGTACATCAGCTATCCGCCAGAGAGAGTTCCGTCAAAATCGGTCCAGCCGTACCAGAGATTAGCAAGAAAAACAGACAGACCGAAAAACATTTAAAAATGTCATTTTTTCTGTATATGTACCAGTGTATTCATCCATATGCATTTAGTAAAAAGCGGTCATTTTTATATTACAAACAGACACTTCAATTTTGTTTATGTGTATAGATACCCAGTTTTGTTGCAAGTTTGGTAATACGTGATACATTTAAATGAAGTTTATTATCCATAATAAGATACAATACACCCTATGAAACAGGAGAGTGCCTTAGCAAACAGGATAAATGCTAGTGCGTGAAACAGGATAAATGCTAAGGCACCGTGCCTTAGCATTACTCCTGTTTCACGTTGCTGTTTCCATCTTAGATCCTCATTCATTATAACTATATGTGTTTGTGCGTGTGCGCTTCCGGGTCCGAAAGTCGAGTGGCTTCTTGCAAGTCATGGGATCGTGCAAAATTTATTGTTTCTGGCCACCAAATGACGTTCGAGATGTGTACAAAAATTTATCTTGACGTAAAAGGGAATGAACTATTGATTTAAGTGCTTTTATACATATATTACAAAAGAAAAACCGCCTTTTTAACGTTTCATAAAATCGGATCAAAGCCCAAGTCTGTGGGCTGTGTGACTACAGTCCTATATTTAACTTAGCTGTAGGGTTTTAGAAAGTCTTAGCACCAATTTATGAAATTATGCTAGCAGAACCAAATTTAATGAATACGATGACCTTTTCATTATGTCGATGATAGTGAAAATGTTGAGTATCTACATAATATTACAAAAAATCTAAGAACTTTAAATGTGACCTTTAGGAGTAGGCGAAGACATAATAAGAAGTTTGTTCAATACAAGCTTCTAGTAAGATTAAGTGTATAAAGCTAATCTATTATGTAGATAGTCAAACGAGTATTTAGTAAGCGTTTGTCGAGCGGTGTATATTAGCATGCCGAGGTATATTATCATATATGACGCGGCAGTCTCATTTAGCACGGGATCTCTCGAATGAAATGGAAATATAGGTGTGTGTGTGTGTGTCGGCGCTGGGAAGCCAACAAACGGTGACGGGCACGGGGCAACAGTTTCATTTCCTTTCGCACATATTCACGAGGCAACGAACAATATCTCAGTAACAATGGCTTCGTAATTTGGACGAGATGGCGCCCGCGGGACAATAAGTCAAGTGACTCATTATTGTGGCGAACAGCTTCGGCCAGAAAAATCATTCTTCTCGCCTTGCGTATCCCTGCGAACAATGTGTGATGTGTGCGTGTGAACCGACTACAACTGACAAACTACATGTGCACTCATTATTATATAATACAAGTCAAAATGCAACTTGCGTAGCGGAAAAACGGTCTACATACACACCGACCCATTGTCCCTTAAACGATAAGTCGGTTTTATTCAACTGTATTGAGAGCGTGCCCGAGACGTGCCTTCCCCTGTAAAACATTACCTGACGTGACTGCGCCGCGCTATAGCTTGTTCTTGGCCGTTTTTTGCTAAATATATGGATCGTTTTATTCTTTCAGCTTTGGCGCTTTCCTCGAAAACCATATTTATAAAATGGATAGATTACTTCCCAGACATGCCTCCGTATTGTTCGTGTTTTGCGTTTGATTCCATCTGTTTGAGTGCTGTAACGAGTTCAGTTTATTGCGATTTATTTTGTTCGTGACATTTAAAATATATGATGCCATTCGTGTTTAACGTACCAGTTTTTGACGCTCTCCGTTACCTATTTGATCAGATGTATTGTTCGTTGATCATGGTATATTACCAGCCTCAAGGGAAGGGTTGTTATTTCAGACGTATTTTTGGTAGAGGCATTGTGAGTTGTACATATTGTCTGTTTGGGACAATGCGAGTGACGGCAGGTAATCTGCGGTAGGGCAAACAGACGTCGTTTGTAATTAGCCATCTCACGTCGCCGCGACAAAAGGCAGACAGGCTCTGGCTTTGAGTCGTGTTCCGGCGAGGCGCACATCGCAAGCCATGCGTGCAGAATGGTGCTACGACACGTAGCGGTTACGTCGAGTCGTAGCTGTCTCGACCGCTACGTATATGCGTGAATAAAATAAAAATACGATAATTATTTTGCAGTACGTTTTACGTCACTCGGTACAGAAATAATTAGATTGTTATTAGTTTCTGAGACTATGTAGTTTATATTATTGTAGGTCCACATACATGAAGAACATGCTTTTGGTAGTACTAAATTCGCTTCTAGTGTCTAGTCGTGTATGTGTGTGACCTTCAGACCTGGACAGTAACACATATTTTTAAGTACCTTTATAATTCACATCTCAATATAAAACAAATATAAATGTTAATATCAATAAAACTTAAGTAGATAGCAAAATTATTTTAAGACAATATTTCATTTGGTGTATTTAAGGCAGATATTTGTTCGCCAAGTTGAAAGGCTCACCAAACACAAATATTTTTATCGGTTGGCAGATATTTGGTGAAAGTCGAATGAGATTGATTTATGTTACGACTTCATACATATTATATGCTTGTGTTTGTGTACAGGTTTATACGTTGAACCTTTGTCTACGTATACATGTATTAGCATATTTGTGATACGTATTATTATATTACCTGGATAAGGGTAGTTCATCATGCACCTAGCGTTATCCCAGTTTCATCCCGGCAGCCCCTTACTAGTCTGACCGGATTTTGGCTGAAAATTAGCTTTTTCTTCTGTGAAAGATTCGTCGAGAAGGGAAGAGTCATAAATTCAACCAAGGTAAGGCTAGGCCGATGATGATTATGCAGATTAATCAGAAAAGTTCGAACCCGATACCCTCTGCAAGGCAGTGTGTTGGTTTCTCCGAGAGGCAACAGTTAATACTAACTACTACTAACTACTACACTGACCATGCGATCATCTCTTTTTAACCGACTTCAAAACGAAGGAGATACTTCATTGTTCTTTTACTTGTTACCTCAGAACTTTTACTTGGTGCACCAATTCTAATAATTTTATTTTAATATTTGAATACTGGTGCTTCTGGCGTTAGCCCATTTAAGGTCAAATTTTTGAGTTATCCATAATGAGGCATTTATACTTTTTATATTTTGAGAAGCTTGGAAGCCAATTTTTGGCAAATAAGTTTGCATCTAACACTGTTTCAACAAAGCATGCTTTGCACAGCCACATCCAAATGATTATTTATATTCGGTTCTCAGCACCCTGCGTAATCGATACAACCGCACATACATGTAATCAATATTAGCTTATCATCATTCATTTGCCGTTTCCGACTGACAAACAACGCACAGCCGTATCTAACTGCTGGGCGCAAGAAGCTGGAATGACGCTGTTTGTCCCTTGGAGAGCACAGAGGCGCAATAAGGGACGGCGCAGATAAAGCGAAGCGCTGCTCAGAGCATTATTCACAGTCAAACTATTATTGACTTTGTTCTCGTTGATAAAAATGTCCAAAATCCACAAGACGCACGTAGGCACCAAAAAATTATTGTTGGGTTACTTGTTTTTCGATACCATATAAAGTAATGTTAATATCGATAATAGCTTTACTATGAAAAATGCACTGCACTCCGACTGGCATATATGCGACCCTAAGCAGGGATTGCCCAAAATAAGGACGGGGTCATTATTTGATATTTACATAGTAAATATTGAAAAACATATACTCGCGACATTTACTTTGTAAATATCAAATAATTTCTTATAAGTATCACACCCACACTGCTCTAAGCATTGATGGTTATATGTATATATTTTTTTTCATTCTCTATATCCGTAACTTTAAGCACATATCAAATAAGAGTTTGCTTCAAGTAACAATTTAATATAAATTGTATGACTAGTAATGGCTTTTGTAGTTCTAACTTATTTAGTTTGTGAAGTATCCGTGTCTCAGCTCCGATGTATTGATATGTAGAAGAGCGAGAGCAAAGAGCTTCTACATATCAATACATCGGAGCTGAGACACGGATACATTTTTAAACACACATTCATTGTTAAATAGCATTTTTGATGTGACGTGAACTACGAGTACCTATCACGAATTGAAAATATGCTGAAATCTTCCTTGCTTTTAGGTGCTCACTAATCCACAAAGATACCCAATACGTAGAGCTCTCGATTCTTAACATTTCGGTGTACTTTCAGTGCCCATCGCTGCGTTTCGTTCGGAGAGCTCGCCATCATTTTGAAGCCATATTTTTGTTACTTTTTCACACATTTTTTTTTCTTCTACCAGTTTTCCTGGCATTTACTCGTAAATGTTTATAATAATATTAATAATAATAAAGCCTTTGATTCGGACATTTAAATACAATACATTTCCTTATACTACTACACTGTAACATTTATTTTTTTGATATTTATATTGTTTCTATTGTATCTGGTGCTTCTTTACTTTCTGTAAGTCTGTTTGCCAGTTGGCAAAGGCCTCCTCCAACCTATTCCATTCTCGTCTCTCTCTAGCCACTCTACTCCATGTTACGCCTGCAATCTGCCTTAAATCATCATTCCATCTTTTTTGTTGTCTACCTCTTTTCCGTTTACCTTCCCTTGGATACCATTGTGTGACTATTTTGCTCCATTTGTCTTTTCCTCTGATCATGTTCCCCGACCACTTCCATTTTAGCTTTTTTATTTTTAACGTAACATCTTGTATCTTGGTCTTTTTCCTAATGTCGATATTTCTTCGTCTTCACTTCTCGCCATTGCTCGTTGGCAAACAGCAAGTTTGTTGGTTGTGTTATTTGTTATGGCCCATGTTTGGCCCCGATACATCAAAATTGGTAAGATGCAGATGTTGAATAGTTTGCTCTTTGTTGTTATATGTAGGTTTTTATCTTTCATCACTTCCCTTAGGCTCCAGTATCTTTTCCAGCTGTTTGCTATCCTTCTTTTGATTTCTTTGTCTACGTTGTCTTTAGGTGATATCAGCTGCCCAAGGTATATGTATTCTTCAACATAACCAATTTGTGATTTACCTACATTTATACTGCTTTTGTAGCCATTGGTCATTATTTTTGTTTTTTTCGGGATTTAATTTTAGTCCGACTTTTTCATTCTCAAATGCTAGTTTGTTTAACATTCTGTTTAGATTTTCTGGCGTTTTTGCAAATAATACAATATCATCGGCGAATCTTAAATGTGTTTTAATTAGTTTTTTTTAGTTTAGTTTTAATCTTAGATTTTCCCATTGAAAGTTTCTGAAGATCATTTCCAGAACAGCCCAGAATAATTTTGGAGAAAGGGGATCTCCTTGTCTTACTCCTTTTTGTATGTTTAATGAATCTCTTTTCTTTTCTAACTGAATGGCCGCTGAGCTGTTTTTGTATACATTTCTGATCAATCTTATATATTTTTGTTCTACCCCTTGTTCCTTTAACGCCTCTCAGATATATGAGTGTATTAGAGAGTCGAACGCCTTGCTGTAATCAACAAATGCTAGATAGTATATAAGTTGGTATTCTGCATATTTCTCGATTACTTGCCTAACAACATGGATATGATCTAGCACTGAGTAATCTCTTCTAAAACCTGCCTGTTCTATTGGCTGTTGTTCGTCGAGTTTTCGTTCCATTCGTTTGAGTACAATCTTTGCAGAGATTTTGTACAGGTTTGACATCAGACTTACATTAGACTGAGTCCATTGCTGTGGGATCGTTTCTGTGTTAATTATATCATTAAATATTTATTTCAGAATAGGTGTTAATGTCTGTTTCGCTTGTTTTAGTATTTCATTGCTTATTCCGTCGGGTCCTGGAGCTTTATCGTTCCTTTGGGTGTCTATAGCATATTCTATTTCTGCCTGCGTGATGCTTGGTACGGATGAGATTTCCAACAGTTCTACCTCTTTTTCCGCTGTTGTGCTTTCATATAGCTTCCTGTAGAAGGATGTAGCGATTCCTAATATGCCTTGTCTACGACTCTCCTTCAATCTATTTATATTTTTCATTTGTACAATCCAATCCGTATCGCTAGTTAACTCCTTATATCCTAATGGAAGGAAAGAGGAACCCACCACGCACCCTCGGATTGACTACCCCAACTATTGCAATAGAAAAAGGTTGACAATACCGAACTCGGCACAACGGTACGGAATCGGTACGGGCAACGACTGAGCAGGCTCAGTCGTTGCCCATCGCTTCTGAGGATGCCTCGTGCAGAGGCGAAACACGTGTCGAAGAATAGTCGGCGCATACAGCGGGATACTGCAAGTCAGGTATCTTCCTGGAACCCATACCATTCCTATATCCCTTATCCTTTTAGAGGAGTTCGGTATTGTCAACCTTTTTCTATTGCAATAGTTGGGGTAGTCAATCCGAGGGTGCGTGGTGGGTTCCTCTTTCCTTCCATTAGGATATAAGGAGTTAACTAGCAATACGGATTGGATTGTACAAATGAAAAATATAAATAGATTGAAGGAGAGTCGTAGACAATGCATATTAGGAATCGCTACATCCTTCTACAGGAAGCTATATGAAAGCACAACAGCGGAAAAAGAGGTAGAACTGTTGGAAATCTCAACCGTACCAAGCATCACGCAGGCAGAAATAGAATGTGCTATAGACACCCAAAAGAACGATAAAGCTCCAGGACCCGACGGAATAAGACGACTGAGCCTGCTCAGTCGTTGCCCATCGCTCCTGAGGATGCCTCGTGCAGAGGCGAAACACGTGTCGAAGAATAGTCGGCGCATACAGCGGGATACTGCAAGTCAGGTATCTTCCTGGAACCCATACCATTCCTATATCCCTTATCCTTTTAGAGGAGTTCGGTATTGTCAACCTTTTTCTATTGCAATAGTTGGGGTAGTCAATCCGAGGGTGCGTGGTGGTTCCTCTTTCCTTCCATTAGGTTACAATGGAGTTCCGCCAAGTAACGCCTGATTCAATCAACTATAACTCCTTATATGCCTTATTTATTCCTTCTGTCTGTAAAATGCGTCTCTCTATGGTTTCCATTCTTCTCCGAGTTCTACCTTTTCTTATACTTTCTTTTATTTCTTTGCTGCATTTCGCTATTTCCTTTCGACAGTCGTTATTATTTATTCCTTTGTTTAGATCAGATCTTTGGTGAAGAATTTTAATCGTTTTGGCAGTCATCCTTGTTGGATAGGTCTTAGCTATTAGTCGCTTTGCGAATTGATGTTATTATTATTTCTTCTAACCAGTTGTATTTTCTTGCACATTATTTGTTTTGATATTATCATCTCTAAGTTTTGTCATTATGGAATAAGTTATTTGGGCTGTTTGATATTTAGTAGTTTTAATGATAATTGTATTATATCTTGGTCTCGGGTTTTTTGGCGGGCTTGTCAATAGTTCTGCTCGAACCATTCGATGGTTGGTATTATAGTTGAAATTGTTTATGACTCATGTTTGAAAAGTTTCTGCTTTTATTGGTCAATATGAAATCTATTTCATTTTTGGTTTGTCCATCTGGTGATATCCAGGTCCACATCTTACTTTCTTTCTTCTTGAACATAGTGTTAAAGACTTTCAAGCCGTTTTCCAGTGCAAAGTTTACAAGCTTCTGTCCGTTTCTGCTTCTAGTCCCTTCTGTATACAAATGGTCCCAGGACGGTATCTTCTTCTACTAGTCGGTCTCCAATTTGGCCATTGAAGTCTCCCAACACAATTAATTATATTTTTGTAAGCATGATCTTGATTTGTTTTATTTAGTACTTGGTAGAATGTTTCTATTGATGGTAAATCGGATTTCTCCGTGTGCGAGTATAATTGTAAGATGGACCATGAATCTTTGTACCCCGGTAACTTAAGGTTTATTAATGCTATGAGCTCTGAAATCCCTATAAAGCTCTCCACATAATTTGCAAGGTATTTTTACTAATAAAACCAACTCCATGATGACCGGGGGTCGTTCCTATATGGTATAGTATGAAGTCTGGATAGGAAATAATTCTTTCCCCCATTCGCCTTACTTCACTTAGGCCGACGATGTCCCATTTGATCTTCTCGGCAGTTGTTGGTTTGATTCTGGTTGCTGAGCTGTGTGCTTTTTGTGGTGACATTTTACTGTGTCGAGTGGTGCCATTACTGACATACTCTCTTGACTTTTGACGCAACTTGTGCTACTTACCACCGGTGATACAGGCTTAGACTTCATTTATCAGGATCCTGAAGCCATCCTAAAATTAAAAATATATTTTGAATACAATAGTAATTGGAACGCTACTTATTCCATGCTTGGCATTGCGGGCGGCAAGCTGCCTAGCTGTTACTGCATTGTAACCTTTGTTGATTTGGTTCCAGCGTATAGCTCTATAGAACGTACTTTTGTCTAACATTTAAGATATTCTGATTATTGATATTTTGCTTCATGTTTTCTTTGGAAATGTTGTAGTAGAGGTAGAGGGAAAGAAGAAAGAAAACTTCTAAAAAAATATTTGTTTTCGTAGTTTCGTTACAAAATGAAATTTTCAATTGGATTGAAAGTTGCACAGTTTACCCAATTAGTAGAGTCGCCGCGATACAGTTCTTACCAAGGCAAGTATTAAATCTATGATTGAAATAGATATATTGCCTATAATAATTAGTATAAATCGAGAATATTAGTTTAGTAAATTTTTTTGTCTATTGTAATTTTTTGACTCTGGTCACTTTTGTAAGAATTGTCATTGTCACTTGCTTTGAAATATTAACACGTTTTTTTTTCTCTCGTAAAACATCGCCTTTTGAAAGCACATGGTTAGACCAGCTTCGCGAATTGAATTGGTATAATTGAAGTAAATTTGATAAAACTTGTAAATTGCCGCTATTTGATCTGCCCGGCATCGGTTTAGTGAGCTATTGATGAATTTGTGATATTGTATTGAACATTGACATTTGTAAAAGAGGTTGAGTGTTTTGTAGGAGGTTTTCACAATTTTTAATTGTGAAATCCTCGTGCAGCGTGCTTTGAAGACGTCGCGTTTGGAGCCTGATGGCTAAGTATTTAGTTATAACACTCCCTATATTGGCAAATTTAGTCGTGTGTTTGTCGAGCTAGCCACAGAACTGACATCAGTGAAGATCTCCAGGTAACTGCATATTGTATTTTGATTGACAGCGCTGAGAAACTCGGCCCTCATATATGTCAGACATTCTTGCGTTGATTTAGACAAATGGACGTAATCCAAGCTTCCACTGCACTCTGAAACTATTCCCCTTTGCCTAGGCCAATCTCTGAACATATTTTTTGGTAGCAAGAGCCTTTTTTTTTTTGTTGGTGTCGGGTTGGAAAATCCTCATGGAGTCCCTCCGCCCCGGGGGAAGGACGAAGGGGACTTTCAGACTCTTACTGACTAAAAACCAACCCGTGTTCCTCATGTACCCGTGTGTCGGAGGGTAGGGATTCGCATAAGCATTCGTCGCTACCCCCCGACGGGTATTGGCCCGGCATATGGTCAGTCGGGCCCCGAACAAAACCCCCTTGGCGGCGGATTAAGGTGTATCATTCCGCCGCCAAAACACTCAACGGCCGCAGAGGATAGGGAGGACGGCAACGTAACACCGCATCTCCTCTTCCTCTGCGGCCCCACCGCGACGCATCGAATGGTGCGCCCTCATTTGGTCGCCGGAGATAGGGCGCGCGGCTACGCAACACCGACACGCTTCTCCTCCCGCGACCGCACCTGAGTGTACCACCCGTACCTGCGCACATCCTGCGCAGGCCCCATCAAGCCCACGCGGAGCGTCCCCTCCTGGATCCCTCTTAGCTTCACCGCGGGTCACCAATCCACGGTTTCTGAGCCCCCCCACCACGACAAGGTGGAGATCCCACGGGGGGGTGGTAGCAAGAGCCTTTTTTTTTTTGTTTTACGAGGTGGAAAATCCCTTCGGATCTCCGACTTTTGGGGGAAATAAGAGCCGGAGTATGTGGTGTTTCCACTAAAAACCACCTCGACTTCCGCCATGTACCCGTGTGTCGGAGGGTGGGGCATCACCAAAGCACTCGTCGCCACCCTCCGACGGGTATTGGCCCGCCAGATGGTCAGGCGGGCCCCGAACAAAACCCCCTTGGCGACGGATTAAGGTGTTGGACTCCGCCGCCAAAACGCCCAGCGGCCGCAGAGGATAGGGAGGACGGCAACGCAACACCGCATCTCCTCTTCCTCTGTGGCCCCACCGCGACGCATTGAATGGTGCGCCCCCATTTGGTCGCGGGAGATAGGGCGCGCGGCAACGCAACACCGACACGCCTCTTCTCCCACGACCGCACCCGACTGCGAGGGACAGACAGAACTGTCCCCCGCACCCGCACCGTTGGACGCATCCTGCGCAGGCCCCTCCAAGCCCACGCGGAGCGTCCCCTCCTGGATCCCTCTTAGCTTCACCGCGGGTGACCAATCCACGGTTACTGAGCCCCCCCACCACGACAAGGTGGAGATCCCACGGGGGGGTGGTAGCAAGAGCCTGGTTGGGTATGCCTAACCACAAATTAGTATTGTAAACTTGAATCTAAGCTAGGCATTGCTAGATCACTTTTGTTAATATTGTTGTAGTTTTTTATTGGTCAGTTAGATTAAATACATAACAGTTATATGTATTAATTGACTTATTTCATTGTAAACATTGAATTTTAAGAATTATAATAACCACATTTGACTTTACTGGTTATATATAGATAAACTCCTTTATAACGTTTGTTTTTGTTGTAACATATTGAAAATATTAATATTGTTAGGTGGCACATACTTGTTTTTCCCTACGGCTATAATACTTAGCCCAAATTGTTTGTTTTTTGCAAATAATTACTTAATTTTAAGTTTCAATTCTTACTTGTGATAACTTTTGGTTTTATTGCAATACATTGAAATTATTAATATTGTTAGGTAATATATATGTACTTGTGTTTACCTACGGCTACAATATACAGCCCAATTTGTATGATTGTTGCAAAGAATTAACTTATTTTAAGTTTAAATTTTTACTTGTTCAAACCCTTTTGAAGTTTAGTATGTCGGCTATCAAGGAGTTACGTTCAGCTGCAGGTACCATTTCTTCACATTTGCGCTGGTTTGCCTCAGCCAGCGCTCTGGTGAACCGGTCTGATCGTCAGCAGGCCCTAGTACAGAGATTTGAGCAAATAGATGAGCGGCTATCAAGCGTCGAACAACAGTTTTGTGTGTTTTTCTCTTGTTGCTTGGAGGTTGCTGTTGCTGATTTCACCGAGGACCAGCGAACCAAGGTCAAAGAAGACTATGCCCAGATCTTGTACATGTACGATGCTGGCTCTGAGTGTGCAAGGCGGTTGATTGCAGATAGGGATGGTAACCCCATTTTGAAGCATGAGCTTCCTAGGCCAGCACCGGGACTTTTGAGTCGGCTTCTCACATTGGACCTCCCGCACTTTGATGGGTGCCTAGGAAGCTATCTGGGGTTCATCAACCTCTTTGATAGTATGGTAGATTGACGGCTGACCTTCGGCCATCTCAAAAGCTGGCATACCTAATGTCTGTTTTGGATGGGGAGGCCAAAGGCCTCACCCAACATCTGCCTGTGTCTGATGAGGCCTACCAGACAGCCCGGGACTTGATGACCCAGAGGTGCCACATCAAGCGTGGCCTCGTAGACACCCACATTGAGCAGATCCTGAGTTTGCCCACGCTCATCCGGGTCTCTGGTTTGCGCATCCAGCTGTTGAACCCGCTGTGGTGGCCATAAACGCCCTGAAGAGTTTGGATCTGCCCGTGGACCAATGGTCTTGTTGGTGCACATCATTTTAAAAAAGCTACCTGCAGACCTACGGTCGCGTTTTGAGCAGAAGTTTGGCGGGGATAGTGCAACACATCTGCCTCCCTTTGAAGACCTTGAGAAGTTTTTGGAGGACGAGTGCCGCGTTTTGGACAACTCCGGTGATGACACGCCGGCTTAGTCGCAGCCGCCCAAGGTCAAGGAGCAGGCTCGCGTTGACATGCGAAGAAATTTTGATCGGCGCCCTCCTCACTTTGCAGTCACGCAGAGCCCCGTGGAGAGCTCTTATTGCAAGGTCATGGGGCACAGAACGGCCAGTTGTAGGGCATTCTTGGACCTTCATGTCGCTTCTAGTAGGCGTATCACGAATGCCCGCCATCTTTGTTTCTCTTGTTTGGGATCCCACTACCAGCGAGACTGCCCGAACTCTCGCCCCTGTCCTCATTGTGGAGGACAGCATTTGGACATTATCTGCATGAATGCCAGAGAGGTAGGCCGCTTGTCCAACCAGCCTAGCTCACTTGATCGCCACTCACCCCGTTTGGAGAGCCGTAGCGTGTGCGCGCCTCCTCTCTCTCGCGCACCAGATTGTGCGACAGGACAGCGTCAACAGCACCACGACTGCTGTCCCTCATTTGGCGGAGCGTGCCCGCCTTGAGTCGCGCCCACATTGTTTTGGGCGGTTGGGTCATTATGACCCCCCACAAATGGCGCGCGGCACGAATCACCGCGCCTTTGAGGACTTTAGACTGCACCCACATTTTGATTTGCCTGGTCCTGCCCAAAGGTTGCCGCCCAGGCAATAATAGGTAATTGATCTGCCCTATAACTCCAAACTCCCCCATTGAGACCGTTGTTCATGCCTCTGTTATTATCCGCGCTATGTATATTGGACGCAGGTTCTCAAGGTTGCATTGTTTGCACTTATTTGGTAAACTAAATATGGGTTCTTTTCCAAGTTGCATTCGGGGTATAGGTGACGTAGCACCTGCTGTTGAAGGGTAAGTTAAGGTTTAGTTTGCCCCTGTTGAATCTTCACACCCGAGGATTAAAACCTCGGCTATTGTGCTACAGAATATTTTGAGTCGGCATCCCCAGAAACAGCTACCCGCTGCTGTGGTGAATTTGACATCGGGTTTGGAATTGGCAGACCCCAAAGGACAATTGGCGGAATCGTCCCCACCCATCAACAAAAATGAAATGTACACTACGGCCGACGAATCATGGCGGGTCTGAAGCTAGCCTTTGCAAGTTACCGCGCACGTATACTCGTGTAGAAAACTGTTATTGCCAGACATTATATAATTTATATACAAGTAGTATTTTATGATGAATGCATCTTACCTGACAATAGTGGCAGATATTTTAACCGAAACATACACAATATTAAACTAAGGTCTACAAACAGTACTGGTTACGATGGTGTATCAACTAGGATACTGAAAACCGTGTCTAATAAAATATCAAATCCAATGAGCCACATAATTTTCGTTATTATGCAGGGAGTAGTTCCCACGGAATTAAAAAGGACCATAATAAAACGGTTCTTTAAGAAACATGATAAACATAGTATGACTCGTTACAGACCTATTGCATTGATCCCAGTCATATCAAAAATATTTTAGCAGGTTATCCATAAGCCTGTTGAACAATCGGAAACGAAAGAAACATACCTGAACGCCGCAGATACCTGAATTGCTTTGACAAACATAGATCGAACGGATTTTTCTTTAGGTAGACACATAATTTAAGCGGCAATTAAGAATGCGCGCGTGTTGTATTTCAAATAAGTAGGTATTTGGAACATGGCACGCATGGTATGCATCCATGATTCCCATGAATAAGTATCCATGGGCGGATGGGAACTCTATAGATCATTATCTAAAGATATATGTTTTATATATTTGCATTATGATTAAAGTTTCATGACTAAAGTTGTAGAGAATTTAATTTGCAACAAAAATCTCGTTCACATATTCTTTGTGCGGCCAATAGTTTACCAGATAATCAAGGAAAACTATCTGCATATTACACTCTTTCCAAGATGGCGGCCGAGGAACAAGAGTACGTCCCCATAAATTTGAATCAAGCTTTACAATAGCCCTTCCCACACATCTGTAAAATAAAATTGCATCGTCTGATAAATGCAACCCCAAATGTAACTTTTCAATGGACTATAAATACATTTGTCATCGTCTCAAGACAGAGATAGTAAAACGAATACTAAGGTGTGACAGAGACACATTATATCGCACCGAAAACTTCAAAAGTAAAAAAGAGATGTCCAAAGTACGTGTTTGATGCTCAATTTAATCGATTTTTATTGATATCGATTAAAATTAATTAGAAAGAATATACGTGTATTCAATTACATAAAAAGATTTAAAATGTGTTCCAACTCTTTTAATTTATGTCATCGTTAATAGATAACTGATATAAGCTTTAAACCTAGAAAATAATTTTTATTAGATTTGTTTTTTACTACAAACAAAATCTCACTATATTGCTTGGTTTAATAAATCTATTTAATTTTATATCTTATAGTACTTTTATTATTATAACAAAAATAAATTAATTCAAAATCAGTTATAAAAGTAATCGATTTAAATTTTTTATTGAATAAACTATTAATTTGTATTTACATAACGTGCATCACTGGCCTAGACTACCGCCCCGCGCCGCTTCTTGCCACCGCGTTGTTCCTAAAAAGCATTACTGCGCCGCCTTCTGCGCGAACTTCAGACTCGCCATCGTTAAATTGACGCATCTTGGCAAGATGATATTTTTTTTATATGGGCACATGAGTAGATAAACGGAACAGAGACACAGCTTCATACAACAGCGCGAATCGGTTGCACTACTACGAGCACGCGGCTTATGTGTGCGTGACCACTGGCCGCTTGTCGTGTACGCGGCGAGAGTGGAAAGAACCGGTTTACGTAGGCACAGGCAGTTGACAATCTTAGGGTTATTACGACGCACGTTGTTTGTTTTGTACGTTGCAAGTTTTAATATTTTAATGTAAAAAAGTGGTGTTTTATTATTAATAATGGTTGTTTATTGTACTGTGTGTATGAATAATACTAGATGAAATAATTAAATCATGATAAAGATTTTAACAATGGTAACGTACAATTGGGTTTTTTAATTAGGTATAACTCCTGATAATTTTGTCGCATTTGTTGAATTGCTCGCGCAAAAGTTTCGCGAATATTTCGATCTTGAAATATATATTGTCAATGTTGGCAACGAAATACTTAACAACTCATGTGTATGAATAATACTAGATGAAATAATTAAATCATTATAAAGATTTTAACAATGGTAACGTACAATTGGATTTTTTAATTAGGTATAACTCCTGATAATTTTGTCGGATTTGTTGAATTGCTCGAGCAAAAGTTTCGCAAATATTTCGATCTTGAAATAAATATTGTCAATGTTGGCAACGAAATACTTAACAACTCATTAGTTGTGAAATTGTGTAAAAGCTATTAATGTTTACAAAACCAATGACTATCAGAAAGTGATCAGCCATCGATAGGGATTACAAAAAACAGGTGCATGCAATTTTCAACCTTATTGAAGTAACTCAGAATTTATAATTTTAATAACGTATCAATGTCAGAAAGCAAGAAAATACCAAAAAAAAGTCTGTCATGAAATGTTAATAAGGTCGAAAATCACATGCACTTTATTTTTGTAAGCCCTATCGATGGTTGATCATTTTATAGTCATTGGTTTTGTAGACGTTCATTTGTCTTACACAATTTCTTTTTAAACTTATTTTAGATACCTATCCCCGTGGTAAAACTAGTGGCCATAATAGCTAAAGAGATTCCTATGTTTATTAGCAAAATAGATCATATTACCAGAAAATATTCAACACTATTAGTTGTATCGTTGGGAATGTCAAATAAATCACGTCCTCACGTCGCACGTCGTGTCCATGGTAACAAATGTATATTTTTATTCCGTGCTTTTAAAAGTTTCAGGTGCATGCCTTTTTTGGTTCCACTCGCTATTTTATTTACAACTGTACTTCTGCCGTATAGCGAATCCGTCGAGTCCAAGAATCTACCCAATCCACGAATCTGTCGAGTTGGGAATCTGCCAAATCACGAATCTGTCCAATCCAGAATCTGTCGTATACCGAACAAGCGATTTGTCTTAACCTATTGTGACAACCCTACCAAAATAGGTAACAAATTTACAAGCTCTTAAGAAACTGTCTCTCTGATATGGGGACGTTGCCCAAAAGCATTGGGTTGTCATAGTAATTAACGTTCAAACAAATATTCGTATAAGTACGTATTTTTGACGATTATTTGTAAAACATCTACTCATTTATCTCTGCATTAATGCACAGTGAACATAGACCAGTAATATTAACACTCAATATTGTTATTTGTCTACTATAAGCATTGTAAGAATTAATAATAAGAAGAAAATGAATTTAAATGATTCATTCATTTATATTATACTAGACGGCGCCAGCGTCTTCGCCCGCGTCAATTATACATATAAACCTTCCTCTTGAATCATTCTATCTATTTAAAAAAACCGCATTAAAATCCGTTGCGTAGTTTTTAAGATTTAAGCATACATACATAGACAGACAGAAGACAGACTTTGTTTTATACTATGTATTGATTATTATATAAGGGCAGCGATAGCCTAGTGGAGATACCAACGGATTGCCATGCAGATCCCTCTGCATGGTAAGACTTTTCGAAGTTAAGTGCGTATTAAATTGTTAATTATCGCTTGTCCCGTGCCTTGCAGAGCACGTTAAACCGTCAGTCCCGGCTGTCATGAAGATCTTTGACAGTCGTTACGTGGAGTCGGTACCTTCAAATAAACTGATACTGGTCTAAGCCATGGAATAACGCTATCTCTGTCTCTATGTGCCTCGCGCGGATGCTTGCCGCCTAGTTTGATAGGCCATTCGCTGTAGTGGGATCCGGAATGGTTGAGTCGACCAGAAATTGATTCTTTTTTCTTTTTCTTTATTTACGACATTCACACAACACCATCTAGTCCCAAACTAAGCAGAAGCTTGTACTATGGGTACTAGATAATGGATAAACATACATATATATTATACTTTTTTTGTAAACACATACATATTATACATAGAAAGTCCCAGACCAAGACAAACATCCATGTTCATGCACACAAATGTTTGACTTGAGCGGGAATCGAACTCGCGACCTTTGGCGTAGAAGTCGCTTACATTCCCGCGGCGCCAACCGGTCGTCGTATTGATTTTTTAGATTGGCCTCGAACGCCAGTTTTGGATACTTCTTCTTTGCCAGGTCTGCGAACACTCGCTCTTGAGAAGGTAGAATGCGCCTTCGACCCAGATTTCTTGTTAAATCGCTACAGCTCCCGTGACAAGTTGTTATGTGTTACTACTTGGATAATGCGTCTTGTTTTTAATTTTCGGCATCCACAACAGAAACGACTGACACCGTTTCTCTCACCACAGGACCGACAAGAGTCCCTCACCTTTTGGATTCGTTTTGTGTAATTGGCGCATTTTGAGAAGGAGATTGCTATCCTTAAGTCAGGGAAATCGAATTTGTCGGGAGCTGTATGTAAATTGAACCCCTTTTTGGACGATGCGGGTCTCTTGCGCGTTGGAGGGCGTCTCAAGAACGCCAACCTCCCTTACGGGGCACGTCATCCCCTGTTGTTACCCAAGGACGGTCATTTGGTACGTTTGTTGGTAACTGACCGTCACCTTAAAAATTCGCATGCTGGTTGTAATGCTCTGTTGGCCATTTTGCAACGCGAGTTTTGGATTTTGTCTACCCGAAGAATTATTCGGAGTGTAGTCTTTCTCTGCATCTCTTGTTATAAGCTCAAGGCTTCTACCATGCAGCCCTTGATGGGAGACTTACCTGCAGATCGCGTAACGAAGAGCAGGACGCTTGCCAGTGTTGGCACGGACTTCGCTGGTCCCTTTTTAGTAAAAACGTCAACACTTCCAAACAGCAAGACTGTTAAGGCCTACTTGTGCGTTATCGTTTGTCTCTCCACAAAGGCCGTACATTTGGAACTGGTCTCCTCGCTTACGACCGAGGCGTTTGACAAACGTGGCTAGTTTGACAGATTTGTATCTCGCAGAGGTCTGCCTTCCTTGATTCGTTCTGATTGCGGCACTAACTTCAAGGGCGCTTACAACTATTTGAACGATGTAATTAACTTCCTTGAGACCAACAAGGTTGATATAGGCTTTGGTTAAGGATAAGGTTGATATATGGGATAAATCGGTTGTTTTCGCCACCAAATTGGCCACACTGTTAAAAATTAAAATTAAAAATTATAATCGGCCAAGACACACTTGTGCAGGAAAATTGGTGAATCCGTCCTTACATTTGAGGAACTCGCAACTGTGTTTTGTAAGATTGAAGCCGTTTTGAACTCTTGGCCATTGTGCCCAAGCTCATCAGATTCAAATGATTTGGAAGCCCTTACGCTGGGCCGCTTTTTGATTGGTCGCCCACTCGTCGCTTTGCCTGAGTACTATATTGATATGAGACCTAATCGTCTCGCGCGTTTTGAATTGGTACGCCAGATTACTTAGAGCTTTTGGAAACGCTGGAATTTGGAAAATTTGCATACTCCAGCAACGCGTTAAGTGGACCAACAAGACCGATCCACCCAAGATTGTAGACCTCGTTTTGATTAAGGAGGCTAACCTTCCGCCACTCAGATGGCGCAGGGGGTGCATTCTTCGTTTGGTTACGGGGACTGATGGAGTGCCCCGATTTGCTGAGGTCTTGGTGGACGATTCGATTTTGAGGAGGGCGGTTGCAACGTTGTCGCGTCTACCAACTGGTTAGCGGGCCGGTAGACCGGTCCGGGGTGGGTGGATGTTTGAAATAGATATATTGCCTATAATAATTAGTATAAATCGAGAATATTAGTTTGGTATCATTTGTTGTCTATTGTAACTTTTTTGACTCTGGTCACATTTGGAAGAATTGTCATTGTCACTTGCTTTGAAAAATTGTATTGAACATTGACATTTTTGAAACTAAGAATTGTGAAAACCCCGTGCAGCGTGCCTTGAAGACGTCGCGTTTGGAACCTGATAGCTATGTATTTAGATATAACACTCCCTATCTTGGCCAATTTAGTCGTGTGTTTGTCGAGCCAATTTAGTTGTGTGTTTGTCGAGCCACAGGACCGACACCAGTGATGATCTCCAGGTAACTTCATATTGTATTTTGATTGTCAGCGCTGAGAAACTCGGCCCTCATATATGTCAGACATTCTTGCGTTGATCTAGACAAATAGATGTAATCCAAGCTTCCACTGCACTCTGAAACTATTCCCATTTGCCGAGGGCAATCTCTGAACAGTCAAGATGAAAATGAAATCATGAAATAATTATTAATCCAAGCCTGATTTTTATGTGTGTCACCTTTTCTTATACATTTGACTCATTTGACAAGACTCAGCAATTCTCTAAGATCTCCTTTCGTAGCGTAGAGCCCCTAAGTACGGACATTTTAAAAATAACTTACTATACTATTAGCTGTGATAGCAGTTGTGATAATACCCAGCAGGAAGCCGCCGAGGTAACATAGGGCATGTATATTTTCATCTTTGAAATATAAAAAAGAACATTTCTTAATATAATGATTACTCTTTATTTTAAAATTACCAGGCCCCACAGTTTTATGTTTCTTGGGCTTCGAACTTACACAGTAAGCATGGCAATACCTTGCTATTACAAACAGAGTAAATGACATATATTTTATTAAGTAAAGGAATCCCTTGGAATTCTTCTGAGCGAGAATTGGTAGAGCGGTGTGTACAGTAGACTTCTACCGGTTAAACCACGTCGATCAAGCATTCACCGCTCATATAGTAAATTACATATAGCAAAATTGCATTGAGAACGTGGCAAGAAATTTAAATGTAGGCTCAATTCGTGTCAATAAATCTGTTAATACCATACAGCCATTGAACCTTAATAAATATGACATGTCCCATAAGTCAACTTATGGAATTTTGTCATAAAATGCGCCAAACTGATGATCTAACTATTGTAACATCCTGCATGCGATAGTAATTTTGCATGGGTACACATGCAAATAAATATCATTATTTTCTGTGGCTACGATGATTTTTTACAAATATATTAGTAATATACAAAAGTAACGTTCGATTTGATATGATAATGACTATTTCAATAAAATTTGGCGCGGAGTAAGTTTAGATCCTAAAACAGTATTTAGTCTACTTTTTATTTTTGCACAGTGCTGAACCCGCCGAACGTTCAGTACTAGTAATATAACACATTTTTGTAATATAGCTTTGCGTTATTCACAAAAAATGTTTATAACGTGTAAACAAAATGTTAGGTTTTAAAAAAGACGTACTTGTACAGCTAGGATGGCTTGAATTTACAGTTATCACAGCTAAACCCAGTATAACTAAAACCAACAGTATGTGACATACAGCCATTACTTAATACAAACACTTGCTGCGTCAGATTTTACTGAAGACTAACAATATGTACGCCAGGAAACACGCGTTGCTCATCAATAGAAGGACATGTTGCGGTTATCCTTATTCGGCTGCACACAGGGTAAGCCACAAATATCCAGCATAACCTGACTTGCATTTGTACATAAGTTTTGGACAATAACATTTCAGTTTATACTGGTGCCTTACAGTTTTTCATATAAGCTGACCTGTGGCTGGCAAATTAGAGCTTGGTTTTGTATGTTATCATATGTTTACTTACTTAATACTAAAATGTTGACAAATTTAACAGTACGGTAGTAAAATCTTACATAATTATGAAGAACTGAAATACATTTCGTAACCATCTAATGCGATTCAGTCGTTTAGCAGTTATAAGTAAACAAAAAGGAATTAAGTCACAATTTATTCTGATATGTTTTTTTTATAGACTCACGCCTGTATCCCCGAAGGGGTAGGCAGAGGTGTAATATTACATCCACATATCGCCATGAATTTTTAGGTCCCACGTAATAGGGGGCCACGGGCCGAGCCTATTGCCGTACCGGGCACATTACCAGACTCCGTGCTGCTACTGAGAATTTAAGAAAATCTGATATGAGTCACTTAAAAATACTCACAAACGGCGACACTCATTTATAAAGGCTTGATTCACTCGTGCCACAACCGTACGACATCGTTGCGACAAAATGTGGTTACGCGTGAATAGAGTGGCTGCAGTTTCTTGCGGTTGCGTGTGGTGCCAACAAAATGTAAGTGTAGTTGTTAACGGCGAAGGAAAATCATTTTTAAGAACAACAGCATATCTATGAGTTCTTCAATATATTCTCGCCATGATATATGACAAATCTGGCAAACGGCACATAGCGAAGTATAGAGTTCACCCGAGATTCAGTCTTACCGTGACTATTCTCATGCCTAGCAATACAATCTCCATTATTAATAATGACTTAGCTAAAATATCACAATGGACCAATAGATATGGACTTAAGATTAATCATGCTAAAACCCAGGTTACTATTATCTGCAGTTCTAGAATGATGACGAAAGTTCAATGGTCAGTGTTTCCCCGGGTGTCTTATGGTGGTGTTGTAATTCTTATCAATAATGATGTGAAGAATCTGTGAATATACATTGACAAAACGCTGTCTTGGACTGTGCAGTTGCAAAATGTTAGTCGACGACTCTACGCTGCCTCAGCGTCACTGAGAAGATTGCGTAACTTCCTGCCGACATCCACTAAAATTGCACTGGTGCAATCTATCCTTCTTCCCATTCTTGATGCTGATGTCAGCTATCGAAATCTCAATGACGACCAGCTAGATAAACTTGAGCGACTTCAAAACTTCTGCATAAGATTCATATCTAATATGATCACGTCACTGAATTTCGCTCAAGTGGCTACCAATCCGCCTTCGAAGAAATACTCACATTCTTTGTCTTCTTTTAAATATTCTTTTTAATCCTTTCTTTTCCTTGTGTCTCAAAAATTGGTTTGAATATTTACACAATACACATTCTAAGTGCTTACGATCATTATCTTCTATCTCTTTTTCGCTTTCACACTTTTCACAAGGTACGCCATTGCCCACTATTTCACTACTTTACTTTTCTTAAAATAATTTAATCCAAACTAGGTTGTCTGGAAGAAATCGCATTGTGCGATAAGACCGCCCTTGTACCACTAGTTTTAAGTCTGCAATATAATTTATGGTAATACTATTTATTTACTGATGTACAATAAAGTGTTTAATAATAATAATATCCTGTAATTATAGGTAAATATTACAGGATAGAAAGAAAGCTTACAAACCGCAGGGCAGCTTTGTGGCGAGCTGAATGTGTGTGGCGACACTGCGGTCCCGAATGCTTCAGAGAGTCGGTCAGGGCCTCGTCTCCGGCTTGCTTCTACTGGCTGGTGGGAGTGGATTTCCACGAACGCCCGCAGGACTCTCAACTCTGGATTGCCTTAGTTGGCCGGCCAGAGGAAAGTCGCAAGAGCTATTAGCTTGGCGTAATTACGGTGAAACCCGTTCCGAGTCACGACCCGCGATGGCAAAACCGGTGCTGCATCGCTCTACACCCCTAGCCACTCGCACCAGTGTTGCCCTCTGGCTGCCTTTATGGAAGACTTTGTTTACCATGGTGGCTATTTAGAGAGGGCCCATCTAGTGAGTTGGCGAGTCACCGTCAGCCCCAATTTGACGTATTATAAGAGTACTTAGGGCAGACGACTTATCCATTCAACACCCATTACAATAGCCCAGAGTAATTAGTTTCCATACAAGTAGCTATAGTCCTGCACCTGCTGCGGCTAATCCGTGGCCGTACTTCAAAGTGCAGTTATGGAAGCTCCTCAGTAGGTGTCCCTTCACATCCTAGATTAAAACTCTCAAAGGGCCTCTGCGCGTTGGACCTATGTCTCGGTATACGCCTGCCAAAAGGCCGTGTACTTTTTTAACACCATATGTTAGAAAATTACGCGTGAAAGAGAAACAAAAATGATAATAATAATACAACAGTTTATATAAAGGGTTAGTATTATATCTAATAGTTTCGTTCATATGATGTTTCACGGATCACGTTTAACCATGGAACGGCCCACATCGTAGCTTTCCTCCCAACCCTTTGTGAAATAGCATCGGGCTACTACGTACACATTTAGCTGAATGCTAATTACACAATCTCTGAAAACATTGCAATGACTTTATGATGTTATGCGGCTCCTTCTCTAATAAAATAAGTTTTTCTTCGGCTCTCAAACAGATTGAAAGTAAACGCCTATTTTCCTTGCAATGGCATTCCAATATTGCCGCACCAAATCTTTCCGCAAAAAGTTTTTAGTTTTAATAAAAGTCTTGCATAATTTCTGCTGGCAGTAACTGTTGTTGCTTGAACAAAAGTACGTGTAACATCATATTACGAGCTTCATTTCATCTAGGTATTGTTTTCGTTGAGAGTTATGAAAAATTCGACTTCATTCATAAATGTTCGCATTGTACACTACCTGAAATTTTCTTTTGGAGTTGAGTACAGTACAGACAACATCGCCGGCACGCTGGCGAAAATAAAATATTACGTTGCAGTATACGTTATTCTTTCAGAGAATGTTCGGTTCAAAATAGCACTTAATGTGTATTGTAGTAACGACGAGTTTTATAGGTACTTATAAAAATTCTCTCTTTTTTAAGCTCATTTAAAGTTTTGTAATTAATTGCTATAATACATCTCTGTCTTCTGATTCTAGAATATATAGGTGAAGTCTATGTCTGCACCAACCAAATAAATTGTAAGTAGTACCTGTTGTTAAAATATATAATACCAAAAAGTGTTTGAACGAAGTGCAAAACGCGTGAATAAATTATATGCGCTAAGCGCCCTTTAGTGAAATATACTTTCTTTAATACCATGCCGTATTATCATTTTACATTATCATAAAAGTTATTATAGAAACAAGATTATTATAATCTGTCCTTGCGGCAATTTCGCAAATGTAATTGCGACCCACTTGATGAGTCTTAGCGTCGCATAGATCCGAGGTGTCCAATCAGCCTGTTTATTTTAGTGCTCAAGCTTCGAGTTTCCTATCTAAATTACCCTCTAAGTAGCTGCGTGGTTTACTGCCTTTGCTCTGCCAAGAAATAATCTGTTATATGTAAAAGCAACTGATATAACTCGCTCTGTGGTCAACCTACGACTTCAAAGCCAGTCGTAGGTTGATCACGCTGACTATACCTACCCATCTCATATTAGCAACTCATATTTCTAGATAAAAGTTAGTCCAGTTACTTTAATGGACAGATTAAACAAATATCAGTTCATAGATCTATCAATTATTGTTTTCAAGTAATTTCGTTTGTGTGTCCCATAATTAAGGGTAGGGCTTAACTTCTCTTATCAAATTCAAATTGATAGTTTTAGAAGCTGATGCCATATAATAGATCTGAGACGTTAGATTTGTATTCGACAACTTTGGAATGGAATTTCAGATCAACCATTGGCAAATTATAATTTAACTAGAAATCGCTAGACGTCCAACTGTACATTGCGTTAATAATAAATATCAGGTGAAGTTAGACAATCAGGTTAAAGTAAAGAGTCACATTCAATATCTTTTGTCTCAGTTTAATAATTTAAGTATCTTCGAATTGCACGATATTTGATAGATTTCTACTCTGAAATAATTAATATCGTTGTCCCAAGGAGAGAGAAAATTTGGCAACGTTATGCGTGACTAATTAATAATGTGATTATCTATATATGTGTCATAAATTGTGTCATAACATGTCTTATGAACCTGAAGTGTTGAAGCTGGACTCCTAAAAGTAAAACCCTATATTCAGAGTATTGAACTGTTAGTTTAAAATAGTCAATAAACGAAATACTTTATTTTTGAATTGCTGTTGGGTGCAGATGAGCCAGCAACTGTATGTATAGAGCAACATAGAGCCAAGTTGCCTGACGTGAATTCACATTAATGCTCACTTTAAACCTCGTATGGAGAAATATAGCGATGGCGAAGCAAACTGCAGCAGATAAGTCAAGATCATTGACGATTCGAATTATACGCCTGACAAGAAAATCAAATCTATCAAGTTGACATTTTAGGGCAAATAGATAAAAAAATATATCTTGACTAGCAGTAGCCCGCGTTTTCATAGCTTCAAATCAGCGGATTTTAAAACAAACTTTCAACCCGTTAAATTATTTATTTTTATTTGCCAAATAACTTTACGAGTCGGTTTTAGACTATTTATTAAAAAAACTATACAACATAAATTTCAATTGAAAAACATGATATAAAAATCATGCCATGTGATCTCGAGCTATTATAATAGGTACCCATGAGTAAAAAAAAATTCAAAGCAGGATTATAAAAACTAAACCTACTTCAAGATACTTTTTTTATCGTTAGAGAAGATTAAACGTGAGCAAGGTCACGTTTAATCTTCTGACCGAAGAAGCGAAACATTTCAAATTCATATCGGTAGCAGATATGTGAGATTAAATATGAATAACACGGCCTACTAAGTAATATATTTTATAATTAAATACGACGCCGTCTCCACTCACCTAGGAAACAAACAAGAGAAGTGTGCTCGATTAAACTTATAACACGATTTTGTTTGTAAGTGAATGTACTTCCCCCGTACTCATAACAATAGCCAAGTATCGAATGAGTAACACCGTAGCTGGGCTTACATACAATTCCGAGTTAAGGACAGTTGAGTAGAGCAAGCTTTCTGTTTGTAGTAATTAGATAAGTTGGTAGATGTACAGCTGTGCGACATTGTAACGCGTCAACTTCATACTCGTTGCCTAGTAATTAGAACAATGGCGGCCGCGACACCGCTGACCCATGAAACGTTACGAGTTGCCACTAACATTTACATGAAATTACTGATTCAGAAGACGCGGGTACCACTTGTTCTATCACTTGGCGAGTTATTACGCGTATTATTAGAACAAGTTCTGGAAAGGCATCCTTCTCCAACTTGTATTATTACTAACTTAATTATGTCACGGTACATATAAAGGTTTATTGCTTTTGGTTAGCTCATTATGTATGGCAGAACACGCATAATCTCACATGGATTTAACTTCAGATTAAAGTCCTATTATTGAAATGATATCTGTCATTCTTTAAGTTCCCGAGGCTCTTGGACCAACTCTTTTTTCGACCTCCAAACGGTCGGATCAGGTTCAGTTCAGTTCAGGTTCAAGTAAAAAGTCCTTCGTGCCGACTATACAAAATTAAAAATAAGACGAAAAAATCTTTTAGCAAAAGTCATTCAGTATAAAAGTAGCCTAGATTTAGAAAATTTTCTCAGATTTTCTCAGACAGTCATATACAAATATTTAATAATGGCATTGCAACTTATGTTGAACCATCATTATGTAGTGATACTTAATTTGGCTAAGTGAATTACATATTTAATATTCTAATTTAATAATAAAATAAAACTAAATATAGAGGCACTATAATTTACTGTAGCAAAGTTAATGTGAAATACTAGTGCAACTTATATTTTTCTGTCTCATCTGATTTATTACCTCGCACGGAACTTCGCTGTGAAAAAAATTTTGTATAATGACAAACAATTTGTACAATAAAAAATTAAATTGCGATCGAGTTTAATGCCATTGAGAAATTATCATAGCTATGAAGACGTCATACTTTTTAACGATGCCAATACCAACAATTCTGATATGAATACTAATAACTACGTATTTTATATTGTCATTTGAATATTCGTCCACAATACTGGACCTGAGATGCATATGGTCGTATCTAAAGATCCACCCAAAATCACTTTTAAGCATCACAATGCTACGTTTTTTTTTCTCTTTCTGGCAAACTAATTCTTATATTTCTATCTTAATTTACTGTGGAGATAATAATATGCATAATGTCTGATCTACCAATTTACCGAAATATTTGTGTGGCATAAAGCCATATTTTAATATGCACCCTTTTTCCTTAAATAACTAATATCTTACAGGGTCGTAAATTAATATAATTCTTTATGCATCCAAAGCGTTTTGAACAGTCATGCATTTTCTCATTGGGTGTATATACAAATACGTACTTATGCCTCTAAACTTTGCAACCGACTTAATGTACGGATCATAACATACACCATTATGCTTTGAAATTATGTTTTTAACTTATAATACATAAAGTCGAATGCAATCGTAAGACGTTCTAGCTGTAATATAATACTCATTACGTAATTTTTTTTGACTGTATGTTAATATAAAGCATTATGTAACCAACTTTTACTTAATTATCAAGTCGAAACTTGGTCGGTACTGAAAATAGTCCGGATTTCTCTGTCGTTGGTGCGGGCCATTCGGGAACGGGCGTGGAGGCGAATTTGTTTGTCTTACTCTTGCAACATTGCTTTTAAGCGTGAAAAAGGGAGATAAAATATATTGTATAATGATTAGTCGGCACGTAGGTCGGCCGGTCATTTGCTAAGTGAAAATAGAGCTCCAGCAAATTAAGCTAACGTCTCTGATTTGGTTACATTAGAGGATCTTATAGGTCAACCATATAAATCACCCGATAATGATGTTTTTTTTCACCTCATGCGATGTTTCCCTGCCAACTAAAAAGGTTGGAAATTCGAACAGATTCAACTGCTTGGATTATAATTTGAATACACTTTTATATGATGAAATGGCTGTGGACTGTGATGGTACAACATATTTGACAGCACTTTAAAGAAGCATGTAAAGAAAGCTGTGAGTCAGCAATTAAGCATCAAGTAAAGAAAACGGTAGTAAATCTATCAAAATTTAAAATAAACCAATCCAATATTGCAAGATTGAAAGGGTCTCCATGCCATTCTATAGTGGCTAAAAAGAGAATCGAAGTAGAAGGTGGTACGACTTAAGCTTGTAAGCCTTGACAAACTGTAATTAAAAGCCTATATTTAACCAATTTAAGAAACAATGTAAAACCTGGCATCATCGAAGGCAATTTATTGTAACCGCTGTAAAAAAAGATAAAAAGCAATTGATGAAAACAGATAGAAATTTAGCGTCGGTCCGTAGAAAGTTCTCATAAAACTTACAGTCTTAATATTGGAGACTTACGTGAAAAGGATTGCAAGGTTATGTATTTGAACACACTTTCAATTGGAGATTTTTTTTTAAATAAGCATCGAAAAACAACTAGAAAGAGGCTTAACAAATTGCAGATCAGAGAGCCAAGCGTGGTCCAGGAAAGAAGTCACCGAAATTATGATCAAAATGATGATGATCATATTAAATCTTACCCATCTCATTAAAGCGATTACTCTTGTCAAAAAACTGAGAAAAATATATTTAGGACCAGACTTTCATATTGCAACTATATATGGTCATTATATAATACAAATGATAATATAAATTTGATTTCAAAATAAAGTTTATATATAGATACATATTTAATACCAAATTTTACTTTAGCTTTAATTTACCGTCAGTAGATACATGTGTTCATTGATCTGCTTTTAAAAGTAAACTTTTAAATATTGCACAAATTAAGGACTTTTATAAAAATAATGGATATTTAGTACAGCAAAATAAAAACTTGAGAAAAACTTTAAGAAATTGAGTTCAAATATAAGAATGTGTGATCTTGCAGCTAAAACACCAACCGGGTGCCTTTACTATATCTTTAGTACAACATGCTACTAGAGGAGTAATGTGCAAATGTGAAAAAGGCAGCGATAGCATAGTGGAGATACCAACAGATTGCCATGCAGATGGTATCGTGTTCGAATCCACGGCATGCACCAATGACTTTTCGGAGTTATGTGCGTATTGAGTTGTTAATTATCGCTTGGCACGTGGCTCGGATAGCACGTTAAGCCGTTGGTCCCGGTTGTCATGAAGATCTTTGACAGTCGTTATAGGGCGTCAGTACTTTCTAAATAAACTGACACTAGTCTAAACCATGGAATATCGCTAAACCATCGGGTTGTGGAGATCAGACAGGCAGACGCTCCATGGAAAAGCTTAAATAAGCTTAAATATTCAGCCAAATCTTATAAGACTAGTAAGCGGACCCCAGTTTGAAACTGGGATAACGCTAGGAGGATGAGGATGATGCTACTAGAGGAGTAAAATTGCTTGCTGACCTTACCGTGTTTAAGAAAGAAAGAAAAATCGATATCTTCTGCGAAATATATCAATTGCCATGAGTACCACAAGACATAAAAATTGCTAGCATACAGAAGTATGATATTATAATTCTGAAAAGTATTATTAATGTACGATTTATTACAGGCATAAAGTCGGATTAGAGCAAAAATATCAAAAAACGCTATTTACCATACTATTTTAACATTAAGATTTTTCGGATTGTTACAAAATAAAAGGTACAATTGTTACCCATTAATATAATTTATAAAATTGTTCCAGTTTGCTGGTAAATATCAAATATTCGCAAAAATGTTTTCGAATTTTATTCTTGCTCTCCTAAAAACCTCACTTTTTCTAGATCCGACCATATGCATCTCAGGTCCAGATTATTTATAGTTATATTTGTAATATTACCAATATAAACGCAAATGTTGATAATTCGGTCCCTTTCTCCGAGACATATTTTTTGTTGACAAGGGTATTATACGACTTAACGTGTTCTGTTGAAATACGAATATTTCTGTGACTTTGTAAGCATTTATTAGGCGGTGCTTTATCACGAGCTCTACCACGTATTCGTTATCGGCGGATGATCCGATTTAGATAATCGGGGTCTATTAAATTGATAGAAAGGTTTTAATAGCCAGTCAGATTTGTCTTGCGAATCAAAATATGCGTATAGTCTTTATGAGGGACACGTAGTAATATTTAAGGGGGTAGTGGCCAACACTCGCAGAAGCTAACCCACAGTCGTCCGGTTGCACTCTCGAAATTATACCGTGGCCTATTTGTCACACTTGTCAAATATATCCATCCCTTTTCTATATTGCGTGTGTTTTACATACGACTGCCACCGAGATCACAGTCGCAAGGGAAATTACGTTTTGTGAAATTGCCCAATATCAGTATCAGAGACGGTGAAGAATTCTAATATACACGCATTACCCTCGTTACCGAACACGACTCCTGTCTGTATTATAAAAATAAGTGATTTGCCTTCTCTGATAGAATTAATATATCATGTCGGATTAGGCTGCGGTTATATTATTATTTGTTGCTATACCAATGAATAGCAAGCCATAAAGCTAACCACTACCGGACTGAATAGGGATATTGTGATTGACTATGTTCTTTCTTTGCAGCTTCCGGCAAGAAGTGTTATGCTGACTTATGTATTTTAAGTAGATACAATACATTGCTTTCTATTTATGACACTGGTACCGTTATAGTATTATGGCGCTGATACACCTGAGCATTCACTTGTAACAAAACAGCGAGCGTTCGCCGTTTTTTGTTTTGTCGAACCGAACAACGAACATTGCTACGAACATTTTCACGATCTTTTTAGCGAACACTAATCCTCAGAATATAAAGCGCACTACAACAGCAGTTCAATCCAATATATTTATTTGACTTTGACTTATGAATTATTTAACGTTTAAGAGCAAGATACATAAACAAATGACGTTTCGAATTTTCGTAGGTTGTCATTAATTTAAATTTGACTAACGATGGGCTTACTCATAATGAATATCAAAGAATATCGATAATGATTAAAATAAATTGTCAGATCTGGTTTATTCAGAATTAATCAAAGTCAAAAGTAAAAACTTTTATTCATTTGGGTCACAAAGTGACGCTTATGAACGTCAAAATAATAAATTAATAAAATAATTACTTAAAACGATTTTACATTTACATTTATTGCCACGTTCCCAAAGCAAGGGCGTAGAAGCACGAGAAAGAACGGGTAATGAAACTCACGGCTACTCTTTTTCATTGCCAGGTTTTGCATTATACACATAATTTACATTTTGTTACATTTCAATAGAATGTTGATAAATTCTCGATATTGAGAAATAAATTTGAACATAGGAACAGACAGTTGTGTCATTGACTTGGCAATCGCACTAAGCAATCTAATTTATATATGCATTACTTGTGAGATATACTGTGATTTCATGCGATGGCAGAGTCAATCTATTTATTTAAAACCGTTTTAATTACTAACTTGGTATTACATGGATCTCATAACTTTTTACAGTAGAAGAACTGAGTTGCGAGAATTGTTTTTTTTTTGACAAGTATTGTTTTTCATGGGATTATTATTTTATGCAACAAAGTCAGGAACAAAAAAACAAATTGTGCTTATATCTATGTGACGTTTATTTTATTGAATAAAGTTTTATTTATTTTATAGCTAGCGATAATAATCTTAATAATAAGCACATAACATCCAAAAGTCAAAGATGCGTACCCTGGTTTTGAATTCGTAAACCATTACGTGGAAATGATATTGTCACTAATCACTATCATTAAACTATGGTATTTAAGTTTGATTTATTCGCTTTATCATCAGCCTTTAACAGTCCACTGCTGGACTAGGCCTCTCCTTTGAAAGGAGAAATTGGCCTACTATACCACGCTGGCAAAACGGGTTGGTATAGGGTTTGTATCAAGTTTTTCTTCTCTTACAGTGCTGTTCCATGCATAATATCTGTCGGCTCTTACGACACCCATGGGATGATACGGGGTGGTGATAATCCGTATTCTTAATCCGTCACTACACGGACTATATTAGTGACAACCCAAGAAGATTCTATACATCATTTGTACATTTATCTTTCTCTTACATTAGATAAAAATCATAAGTCAAAGTAAAGTAAATATATTGGGTTTTGTAGCGGGGTTTCTATGTATTTCCAATATTCTAAGGCTCGCCAGAATGTTCGTAAGAATGCTCGCAAAACACACTCGTTTGTTTCAACATTCGCACGAATGCTCATTACAGGTGAATGCTCAAGTGTATCAGCGCCATTATTGAAATGGAAAATTTTATACAGTCATACATTTTGATATTAAAGTTTTGACCAGGTTGCACTAGCGGAGATATCAAGTCAAGTGATTAAGAACAAATACGGTACGCTTCATCGCGTTCACAGTACGTAACAAGAAGTGTGGTGTTTGTTTATCTTTTGAAGATTTAAATTTGTGTGACCAGATTGATTACGTATTTATTAGCTAAAATACTTTAAACAAAATAATTGTCTCAAAATATCTACAAAATGTATGCGTAAGCCACACGGCAGCCTTCTGCAAACTGCACGTAAACATCAAGACTGCGCTCCTGAATGCTTTAGACTTTAGAAAGTCGGAAACTTTAGAAAGGCCTTACATCTGATTTGCCTAAGTTGCTTGATCAGAGTAGGATACGAACATAGCTTCTCTGCTCTAAATTGATTTGGATACCCAGCCAAAGGGCAAGCTAATTGCTCGGTGGTGAAAGCATCTTTTTTAAGGCAACGATCTGATTTTTCATTAGTCAATAACAAAATCTAAACTTAAGTTATTATATTAGACGTCTCATCTCACTGTTTCAGTTTTATACAATGTGTACCTATGAAAAATCGGGACTCAAAATTACTTTAAAAGTGTTATAAAATCACTTCTTTGACAATACTTTTTCCACTGTCGTGAATTACCTATTTCTTTGTTTTAAAGTCTGTACCCATGAGACAAATTAATACTCAGAACTTTTTTATAATTCATGTTAATTTTATGGAGGCGTCTTCATCCTCCTCTGGGTTATGATGTAAAGTTAAGTTTCGACGTCGATAACATAATATTTTAAACTAGCTTTTGCGCGCTGCTTCGCACGCATAAATTACGATTAGATAAAATATTTTGTACAAACACCCCTACCCTCCTCAAGGAACATACATGCTAAATTTAACCTTCTTGCGCCCAATAATTTCGGCTGTAATATGTCTCTCAGTCAGTCAGTAACGCAAGGACTTTATAAAAGTTGAATAAAAGTTTTTAGGCAAACTCTGTGTCCCTTTTCCACCCTCTAAGGGGAAAATTTCCAAGATAAATGTATTTGTGTCCGCTAACGTCATTTGCGGATCCAATAAACAAAGTATGAAGTTAATCCGGCAAGGCACAAAAGGTTCTATGCAAATGATGACTACTCTTTTTATCTACTTATGGTAAGAACTTCCAAAAACACTTTCTTAGTGTTGACTCACTTCATTTGAGGAACCAATAGGTATACAAAGTTTGAAGTTAATCCGTTGAGAGAATAAAAAGTTTCAGGACAGCGACATTGTAAAAAAATGAAAAATAAATTATCCAAGTTCAAAAACCCTTTCTTAGTATTTTAGGTTAAAGAAATGAGAGAAGCCTTGGTCAGCAGTTGGACAAAGCAGAAAACTGATAAAAAGTACTTACCTGCTTAAAAATAAATAAAAATAGCAAAATAACGGTTCTAAGTTTTTCGGCTTCTATTGGTCATATAAAGAACCATCTATGTCTTAGTTAGTGAAGATGAAGAGCGCTTAGATCTTAGATGAGAGCCAGCCGCATAAATTTAAATTAATGAAAGTTTAAATTATTAACACTTTATACTGCCTTTGCTTTGGCTTCAACCATATTATATGGTTTAAATTTATATCATTGGAAAGCTCATTTAATTACGCGTCTACTGATATGCAATATGCCGCAATCGGTTAAGTTATCCGAGTTCCACAAACAGATTAGTGCACAGCGGAAAAGCGTGGGGAAAATGACAGTTTACGCGCTCATTTGTTTTTGCAAAAAGGGGACATAGTCACTTTGCGCAGTCAAGCAGTTAGATGAGAGCCAGCCGCATAAATTTAAATTAATGAAAATTAAATGCACATCAAGGACGATGAAAAAAATCAAGTGAAGGAATTAAAAGTTTCATACAAACTGGGCTTTTTGAACTCCTCGTTTTAGTGGTGAATTCCCTAACGTCATTTGAGGAAGCGATAAACAAAGTTTCAAGTCTTAAGCCCCATAGGGGAGTGACTTCGAAAACTCCTTTCTTGGTGTTCACTAACATCATTTGAGGCACCTATATACAAAGTTTGAAGTTAATCCAATGAAGGAATAAAAAGGTTTCATACATATTCCGACTCCCCTTTTTAACCCTTTAGGGTAAGAAATTCCAAAAAGATTTTCTTAATGTTTACAAAGGTCATAAGAGAAACAAATATACAAAGTTTGAAGTCAATACACGGAAGGAATAATAAGTTTCGTTTAATACACACTTTGAACCCCTATCTTACCCCCTGATGGTAGGAATTTTCAAAAACAAATTCTTTGTGTTCACCATCGTCGTTTGAGTAACCAATATATAAAGTTTGAAGTCAATCCATTAAAAGAATAAAAAGCTACATACAAACTTTGGCCCTCAATCTTACCCTCTTAGGGGTGGCATTTCCAATAAAATAATTCTTAGTGTTCACTATTATCATTTGAGGAACCAATATACAAAGTTTGAAGTAAATCCACTAAAGGAATAATAGGTTTCATACACACTTTGACCTCCTATCTTACCCCCTGAGGTTCGGAATTAAAAAAAACGAATTCTTAGTGTTCACTATCGTCATTTGAGAATCCAATATACAAAGTTTGAAGGCAATCCACTTAAGGAATTATAAGTTTCGTTTCATAAACACTTTGAACCCCTAGCGTACCCCCTGAGGGTGGAAATTTTCGAAAAACAAATTCTTAGTGTTCACTATCCTCGTTTGAGGAACCAATATACAATGTTTCAAGTGAATCCAATAAAGGAATAAAAAGGTTTCACACATATTCCGACTCCCCTTTTTAAACCTTTAGAGTAAGAAATTCCAAAAATATTTCCTTAATGTTTACTAAGGTCATTAGAGAAACCAATATACAAAGTTTGAAGTCAATCCACTAAAGGAATAATAAGTTTCGTTTAATACACACTTTGAACCCCTATCGAACCCCCTGAGGGTAGGAAAAAAAAAAACAAATTCTTAATGTTCATTTTCGTCGTTTGAAAGTTTGAAGTCAATCCATTAAAGGAATAAAAAGTTACATACACACTTTTACCCTCAATCTTACCCTCTGAGGGATGGAATTCCCAAAAAAAGAATTCTTAGTGTTCATTATTATCATTTGAGGAACGAATATACAAAGTTTGAAGTCAATCCACTGAGGTAATAATAAGTTTTATACACTCTTTGATCCCCTATCTTAACCCCCGGGGGGTGAGAATTTTCGAAAAACAAATTCTTAGTGTTCACTGCCGTCGTTTAAGGAACCAATATACAAAGTTTGAAGTCAATCCATTAGAGAGATAAAAAGTTTCATACAAAATTTGACCCCCTATCTTACCCCTTCAGAGGAGGAATTTGCAGAAAAAATATTCTTAGTGTTCACTATCGTAGTTTGAGGAACTCGGGTTTGGAGTCAATCCATTGAAGGAATAAAAGTTTCATACAAACTTTGACCCCCAGTTTTACCCCCTTAGGGGTGGAATTTCCAAAAATCCTCTCTAAGTGCTACCCTACACTCCTCAAGGAACATACATGCTAAATTTCATCTTCTTGTGACCAGGAGTTTCGGCTGTAGCGTGTCTGTCAGTCAGTGAGTAACGCAAGGATTTTATGTATTACGATAATGAAAATACGTAGGTAAATTAAACATACGTAGGTATAAGCATTAAGTATATATTTTGTATTGCGTGCATACGTGTTTTGATGTATAATCTCGCTATCTACAGTTTAGGTTCATCAATCGCATGACATAAGTGTGCACAAGTTTTATATAATTTATATTATTTAATAAGTATAAGTATATTACATAATAACTTTCCATTAAACCTTTCCAGCGGATGCGTTGTATATGGTCGAGATATGTGATTTCAAGCGAAATAGACAACTGTAACATTGCAGAATAACATAATGTATCATATTATATTATTCTGCAAGACTGTTGTTATTTACTAAACGAAATAGTGTAAGCAAATGGGTTTATAACACCTCTGCTAACAATCGCGGTCACATAGGTACAGAGCCCATGATAATTAAATAAAAATCACTTAAGAATCTGCCAGTAACTCCAGTACTATCTATTCGCGTACAAACTTATTTGTAAGTAAATTCAAACTTGTTCACGTTTTCCTCTTTTCCAAATTATCACGTCCCCAACTTGTACTATTTGAAAAGTTATCAACTTGTGATGGATATACCCACTTTGGGTAGCGGATACTAAGGATGAATGGCTTTTATATGTTATAGCCAACGACAACACAGCCTACTAGACACCTAATGTTTTTATTTCTACAAACAAAAAATTCTGTCAAAGCGGTGAGGCATGCGGGGCAAGGGGGGGCTACAAAAATGCATTCTAATTGGCCAGTTCAAATTTGCGAAACGTCATAATTCATATCTAGTGTTGGGATTGGTCTTATATAAGTATTGGTCGTATAAGTCTAATGTGTTGTTAGAAAGTGTTCGCCTTACGTGTGCCGTCTAGTAGGTTGGGTTGTCGTTGGTTATAGCTTTTTTACTACGGTTGGCGTATGAATAAATCACTTGGTATGAAAACGGAGTGATTTGAGATGAGTCTAGGTGGGTTCACCTTACATTCGGAGCACGTAGTGCAACTTCTAGCACTGGGTGGCTTTCTGGGTCCCGCAGATATTTGTCAGTGCTCAGGCGTACTAAGTACGTCGGACGCAGTCGCTCTTGTTAAACTTCTCAGACAGTTTTTATTACGCTGTTTAAAAGATACACGATATTAAGAAATACAGTTTTGCATTTGGAACATTAATTTTAAATGTAATTCTCTTTAGTTATTTCTTCTTCACTGCTAATTTATATTTAAGTAATATTATAGTTTTTTTTTTTAAGATTGCTGCTGCCGATTCTTACATTAGTGAGACTTAAATTATTGTAATAATTGAATGGAAGTACAGTAGGTATAGGAAGCTCAATGCACGTGTCAATACCCTTGATGAGTATTACGTGGCTAGCATGGCAGTAGCTCTTTTAAAAGCATCTATGAGCACATAACGACATGTGATCAAGTTACCCCCATAATTAAATTATATTGACGTAATGATAAACAGTGCATGGATTTATCGAGCATACCAAAATGTTAAACAATTAATAGAGTTGTTGTGCAAACGCTGTGAAGTGAAGCTTTTATAGTGTGGTAAGCTTTCATCGAGAAATATGTTTTCTTCTATGAGTAGGACAAGACAGAGCTCTTGATAACAATAAGTTAATACCTACTTATTTTTGTAATGAAAATAAACATTTATTTAAGCATATAGATAGAAACCCTTAGCACTTTGTTGAAGTTAATATGTACAGACCATGTAATGATATGTTTCTTCGCTGGACCACACCGTTCTAACAGTGTTATTGAATTGATACCACACCCGACTTGGTTTAACCCGCTTTGCCTGAAAGTAACAAAAATCCATTCATTGTTACAAACTTTACATTAGATATAAACATATAGTATGAATATTCTTTTAAATGTTTCGTCCAGGAACTGAGGATTGTATAAAAATCTCGCTATTGCGCAGCGATTCCCTTTGCTTAAATAACATTGAGATTACAACACAATAACTTTGCTCATCTACATAATACCGGAATGTAGCCAGCAGAAGATCTGTGCGACACCACTCCGCATGCCCTCTTGATCTGTCTTCAAAACAATAAGTGTTTTGGCAACACTCGGGATAAACGACATACAGCGAGAATAGCTTAACGTTTGTTTACAATTGTTGTTCACTCTAACTCACTCTGTTTGAATTTGCATACACAATTAAAATATAAATTGGGTATACTACAAATATGTCGACAAAATATAAAGTATATTTAATAGCGGCGATAACTCAACGGCGAAGTTTTTAGTTTTGATAAGAATAGGCATGCGGCTGAAATTACACTAGCACAAAACAAAAGGAAATCAAGTTTTAGGACGCTCTATTTTCGCATTGTAGTAGTATTAGTTTTAGTCAGCCAGCTTTCGTTATGATTTTCTTTGATGGCTTTTTTGCGACTGATTTTGGAATCGCTGAAATAACAAATACAACATAAATGCGAAGATTGACTTTGTTTTTAGGATCACAAATTGGTTTTAGGATAGGAGCGATGATCTTATTGGAATTCTGGAAAGCGTTTTGACTTTTGTTTGACTCAAGATCGGTCACAGTGAAGAGCCTTTCGCTAAAGAATAGGCTGACATGGTGATGATGACGTTATGAACGACTACAAAGTCTTTTGTGCAACCGAAAGTCGACCACCCTGTGTTTTCTTTGAAATAAAAGGAAAATTAACGGCTTTTTATATAGGTATGCATACAAACATATAGCTATGACATATACCATAAACTTCTTAATTATGCTAATATCTATTAAATTCAAATTCAAATTCAAATCATTTATTTTCGTAATATGGGTTTACAGGGATCTTAAATTATCAGTACACATAATAATAAAAATAATTATATCACCATACTCAGCTATTAACTCCTTGTATGCCGGAACGCAGATCTACGCGAGACACAATAGCTTTTTAATTGTGTCTCGCATTCCGGCATACAAGAGGTTAAGCATGCACAATTTCATATTTAACATTATTAGGTATGTATTTATTTAAAACATTATTGGACACAAGTATGTCAGCACTTATGATATAACCTATGTATGAATAAATATTAAATAGTTACAAGGGATGTCCGAATTAATTAGAATAATATAAATTAAAAACAAATCCAAACATGTCATACAATTTAAATAATGTCACAGTCATGTTTTTATACAAATCTATCTGTTAGATATTCCTTGACAGAATAGTAAGCTTTGGCAAGCAGTAATTTTTTTACACCACGCTTAAATATAATAAAATTCGTAATACTTAACAGTTCTTTTGGCAAGTGGTTATACATGCGTGGTGCCATACATAATATGCTTTTGTTCACTTGCGCAGTGTTGTTAGCAGGGATGTGTATTTTCATATTGTGTCTTCGACTGTTAAGTTTCTCAAATTTATTGATATTTTTCCTCACAAAAAAGACAATTTCGAGGATATATATACAAGGTAGCGTTAGTAGCTTTAATTGTAGAAAATAAGGTTTGCAGCTATCAATCACTCTTAATTTGCAAATGGACCTTATGCATTTCTTTTGTGCCTTAAATGCCGCTTCCCAATCTGTGAAGTTTCCCCAGAATATAACTCCGTATGTTAGAATAGGTGCTAGGTGACCATGTTATGCTATTAACACGATTGATATATCTACAGTTTTTGACAGCGCATACAAGGCATATGCAAATTTATTTATTTTCGCACACAAATGTTCCACATGTGATGTCCAATTTAAACAAGAGTCAATTAAGTCCTAAAAAATTAGTTTCGTGTACTTCTTCAATTGTATGTCCCAAATAATTAATGTCAATTTTGCCCTTATTTATTTATCCTATTTCTAAATGTCATAAAATTTGTCTTATCTAGATTAATTCTTAAGTTATTTAGTGTCAACAAATTAATTATACAATTTAAAGTATTGTTAATGTCCTGTTTTAATAATATTGTATCATTTTTACCTGTAAATATAATAGTACTATCGTCTGCGAATAAAATAGTTTTATTGTTTGTCAATTTCGGTAAATCATTAATATATATAATAAATAATAATGGACTCAACACATTTCTTTGTGGAACAGAAAAGATTGTCTTTTTACCTTCTGATAAATAATAAATGACTTTTTTAGTTTTTGGACATAACCTAGTAATTTGCGTTAGCTGTATTCTGTCACTAATGTATGATTTTATGAGATCCAGGACATTTCCCCGAATGCCGTATGCGTACAATTTATTAATTAATATTTCATGATCTACATGGTCGAAGGCTTTTGTTAGGTCCATGAACAGAGCACATGACTGGTGACCTTTATTCATGTTACAAAAAATTGTATAAAGAAAGTCGTAAATAGCCATATTTATGCATTTATTTTTTCTGAATCCGACTTGTTCTTCGCAAAATAACTGATTCATTTCAAAGAAATTGTAAACACTATCATAGATAACCTTTTCAAATATTTTAGAAAGAACAGGTACTAGTGCAATGGGACGGTAGCAACTCATGTATTTTCTGTATTTTTTTTTAAACAACGGTTTTATTAATGTAATCTTAAGTTTGTCTGCGAAAACTCCATACTCAATACATATATATAATGTTTGAAATAGAAATATTATTTGTGATAGGTCAGGTCGATTATATCAATTTAGTAACGTTTAGTTTAGTCTATTGAAAATTTCTGACTATGGTCACACTGAACTGTCATTCACTCACTTTGGTTCATCATCGTTTCCCGCGGTCAGTGAAAAAAAAGCTCTGGAAGACTCCGTTTTGATAGGCGCGTTTGATCTTGTATAATTGTATTTGAAACCCGTTTTGATTGCCGCTTCCTTGATCAATAACTGGCACCGGGTTAATGGTGATAAAAATAGTATTGTAATGAACATTGTAAACCTTGAGTGAATCCGGTATCGACGTCCACGTGCCAACGTGTCTTGAAAACGTCGCGTTTGCAGCATAGGTAAGTATAAGATACTTCATTCACTTATTTTGGCCAATATATTTGTATGAATGTGTCTAATTTAGCTCAAGCCTGACACCAGGAGATATAAGGTAAAATTTTCATGTAACCCTGATTTATTAGTTGTAATTCGCTGTGCAACGCAGTGCATTGTGTCTGGATATATTGTCTATCGTGGTCAGGTAGATGTATTACAGCTTCCACTGTGCACTCTGACCAATTTCCTACCTGCCTACGGTAACTCTAGACATAATTTTTGGTGCAGAGCTGTAGTATTTAGCCGCTGTTGCATTACTGAGTACAAACCTCAGATTGGTATAAGCTTGTATCTTATCACCTTGTAGACAGTATTGTAGTGTTTCTCAGGTCAGTTATTGTCTAAAATGCATAATATTTAATTGTATAAGTTGACCTAGATAATTTGAAACACATTGTCATACATAACCTCAATCAGTAATTGTTTGATTTAAATTGTTGAAACCTAACTTAAATTTGTTATTCTTAGCATTAATAACTCAGTTTGTTTGGATACATAACAGCTGTATGTATCAATAAATGTAGTAAACTTAGTTTATTTCATATATTGGACATAATAACATTCAAACTTGACCTTGCATCTTGGGCGGGTCACATTGAAAAATTGAACTTAATAAACCTTTGTTTGTTATAATATACAGATAATATTGTTGGGTAACACAAACTGGTGCCTACAGTTGTAATATATAACACATTTGGTCTGTTTGTTGCAGTATTTAATTAATTACCTAAGTTAAGTTTCAACTTTAATTATTGTTGTATGTTATAACTTTAATAACCTTTGTCTTTGAGTCAATATATTGAAACTATTAATTTTGTTGGGCAGTAAATACCTGCCACTTGCTTGTACCAGCAGTAAACAGGCTAATACTTTGTTGGTTTCAAAGAATTAAGATAAATTAAGTTTTGATTATTAATATTATTTAACGCTTGTCCGGGCTTTTTTGAAATTTGATTATGTCAGCTATTAAGGACTTGCGTGTGGCTGCTGGTGCTGTTGCATCAGATTTGCGCTGGTTTGCCTCGGCCAGAGCCTTAGTGAACCGGCCTGATCGCCAGCAGGCCTTACTACAAAGGTACGAGCGGATTGATGATCGCCTGGCAAGTGTGGAACAACAATTTCACATTTTCAACGCTTGCTGTCTTGAAGTGTCAGTTAATGATTTCACCGCTGACCGGCGAAATAAGGTCAGCGAAGACTATGCCCAGATCTTAGACCTGTATGATGCTGTCTCCAATAGTGCGAGACAACTAGTTGCCGATAGGGAAGGGCAACCCGGCTTGAAGCAGGAGCATCCTACTAGGTCAGCACCAGGGCTGGTGAGTAGGCTTCCTACCTTAGACCGCCCCCGTTTTGATGGCTGCCTAGGAAGCTACCTGGGCTTCGTTAATTTGTTTGACAGCCTGGTCAATGACAGGGCTGACCTTCGGCCGGCACAAAAATTGGCCTATTTGATGTCGGTTCTGGATGGGGAGGCCAAGGGCCTCATCCAGCATCTGCCCGTGTCTGACGAGGCGTACCAGACGGCTCGGGACTTAATTACCCGTAGGTACCATAACAAGCGTGGCCTCGCCGACACGCATATTAAGCAAATTTTGGGATTGCCCACGCTCACCCGGGTCTTTGGGTTGCGCACCCAACTTTTGAACCCGCTTTTGGTGGCCATCAACGCACTTAAGTGCTTTGACCTGCCCGTGGACCAATGGTCCTATCTATTGGTGCACATTGTACTTAAAAAGCTGCCTGCCAACCTGAGGTCGCGTTTTGAACAGCGCTTTGGTGGGGATAGCGCGACCCATCTGCCCCCCTTTGCTGACCTGGAGAGGTTCCTGGAGGATAAGTGCCGGGTCTTTGACAACTCCGGTGGTGACAGGCCGGCTAAGACGCAGCCGCCCAAGGTCAAGGAGCAGGCTCGCGTTCACACCCGAGCCAGTGTTGACCGGCGCCCTCCTCACTTTGCAATCATGCAGAGCCCAGTGGAGTGCTCTTACTGCAAGGTCACGGGGCACAGAACGGCCAGTTGCAGGGCATTTTTGGACCTGCATGTCGCCTCTCGTAGGCGCATCGCGACTGCCCGCCGCCTTTGCTTCTCTTGTTTGGGGTCCCACTACCAGCGAGACTGCCCAAGCTCTCGCCCCTGTCCTCACTGTGGAGGACAGCATTTGGACATTCTCTGCATGAATGCCAGAGAGGTAGGCCGCTTGTCCAACCAGCCGACGCCGCGCACGGGCTAGTGTTTTGAAGGTGGCAGTCGAGGCTCACCGGCACGCAGCCGAGAGTCGTCTCGCTTAATTGATCACCGCTCACCCCGCTTGGAAAACCGTAACGTGAGCACGCTTCCTCTCTCTCGCGCACCAGAATGTGCGACCGTTCAACGTCACCAGCACCATGACTGCTGCCCCAGGTATTCCCCTCCTTTGGCGGAGCGTCCCCGCCTTGACTCGCGCCCACCTCGTTTCGGGCGGGCGCGTCATTATGACCCCCCACAGATGGCGCGCGGATCAAGTCATCGCACCTTTGAGGACTTCAAGCCGCACCCTCGTTTTGACTTGCCTGGTCCTGGCCAACGGTCACCGCCCAGGCAACAATAGGTCATTGACTCCTGCCCTATAACGCCAACCTCCCCTGGGTCTGGGGACCCACGGGGACCTCTGTTGTTGTCCGTGCTATATTGGACACAGGTTCACAAGGTTGCATTGTTTCCACTTATTTGGTAGGGCAGGTTGAATTAAATATGGGCTCTTTTCCAAATTGTATACGGGGCATAGGTGACGTAGCCTCTAATGTTGAAGGGCAAGTTAAAGTTTTGTTTGCCCCCGTTGAATCTTCACACCCGAGGATTAAAACCTGGGCTATTGTGTTGAAGAATATTTTGGGTATGCACCCTCAGAAGCAGCTATCTGCTGCTGTAGTGAATTTGACATCGGGATTGGAGCTGGCAGACCCCAAATTTGACACACCGGGACAAATCGATTTGTTGATTGGCTCTGATGTCTTCGGTGGAATTTTGATTGGTGGGAAACGGGTCTTGGTGCCAAATGGTTTAACTGCCCTCTCGACCATATTTGGATTTGCTTTGATGGGACCTGTACCTAGGGACCCCCTCCACCCGAACTTGATAATTTGTTGGCTGTAGGCTCCGCTCTCTCTGATGCGGTTGAGAGGTTTTGGGAAGTAGAAGAGCCCCCTCAAGCTGCGCGTTTGAATCCAGAGCATGAGGAGTGTGAGCTGTTCTTCCAGAACAACACTGGTCGACTCCGTTCTGGTCGGATCATTACGAGGCTACCTTTTCTGTCTGTTCGGCCTCCGCTTGGTGAGTCACGACCTTTAGCTGAAAAGAGATTGTTGGCTATGGAGCGTCGCATGGGTCGTGATCCGGAGCTCAGACAGAAGTACATTGAGTTCATGAGAGAATATGAACAATTGGGACACATGTCTGTGTTAAATTTGGATTGGCGTTCGGTGGAGCACTACTTTCTCCCGCATCATGCGGTATTGGAGCCATCAACTGGCAAGCTGCGCACAGTATTTGATGGTTCTGCGCAGACTTCTACGGGCGAATCCTTGAACCAGTGCTTGCATTCTGGTCCCAAGTTGGTCAAGGACCTTTGTGAAGTCATCACCAGCTTCCGACGACATCAGGTTGTCTTTGTAGCCGATATAAAAATGATGTTCAGGCAGACGATTATCCACCGTGATGACCGTCGCTTCCAGCTGATCCTTTGGAGAGAGTCTCCTCGTGATCCCATGGTCGTATACGAGCTCAATACCAATACGTACGGGTTAAGGTCAAGCCCCTACTTGGCAATACGTTCTCTTTGGGAGCTCGCACACCGAGAAGGCTTACGTTTCTCACTAGCCTCTGCCATCTTGAAAGACGATATTTACGTTGATGACATTTGCTCGGGCGCCTCCACAGCGGACGAGGCGATCCTCCTGCGGGACGAATTGATAGGTATTTTGGCCTCCGCTGGTTATGAGTTGCGCAAATGGATTTCCAACTCACCAGCGCTTTTGGAAGGCTTACCCGACGATCATCAGCAGGATCCACATTTGTTTGAGATTGTTGACAACCCCGCCATGATGGCGTCCAGTACAGACCAGTCCAAGACATCTTTACGTATAACGTAGACTTGAAATTGCCTTGTTCTTGGACTAAACGTCTCGTATTGTCTACTGTCGCCAGAACCTTTGATCCAAACGGTTGAATTGGTCCTGTCATATTTTGGGCAAAATGCTTCTTGCAGAAGCTTTGGACAGCAGGGTTGACCTGGGACGAACCTCTACACGGTACTCTTGTTGAGGAATGGACCTCTTTTGTATCCTCACTTCCTGCTGTCAACGAGATCTCCTTGCCTCGTCCCATCCTTCCTCCCGGGAAGTACAAGGCCACCCTTCACGGGTTTTGTGACGCCTCGGAACGTGGTCACGCCGCCGTGGTGTACTTGCGCACAGTTAGTGCCTCAGGTCAGGCGAGGGTTTGCCTGATCATGGCAAAGAGCAAGGTCGCACCCCTTCGGACATCTCTGATCATCCCAAAATTGGAGCTCTCGGGAGCAGCCCTACTTGTACGCTTATTGAACCACGTGTCCAGTACTTTGGGTAAAAGCATTTGTATTAATGGGACCTACGCCTGGACAGACAGCCAAATTGTTCTTTGTTGGTTGAAGGCGTCTGTTCACACTTTGGAGGTATTTGTCGCTAATCGCGTTTCCCAAATCCAGAAATCCGAAGTCAAACTTGTTTGGAGACACGTGCCAAGTGAGCTCAACCCCGCTGATTGTGCCTCGCGCGGATGCTTGACGCCTAGTTTGATAGGTCATTCGCTGTGGTGGGGTCCGGAATGTTTGGGTCGACCAGAAATTGATTGGCCTCGAACGCCAGTTTTAAATACTTCTAATTTGCCGGGTCTACGAACACTCGCTCTTGAGAAGGTATAATGCGCCTTCGACCCCGATTTCCTGTTGAATCGTTACAGCTCTCTCGACAAGTTGTTAGGTGATACTCCTTGGATAAAGCGTTTTGTTTTCAACTTTAGGCACCCACAACAGAAACGACTGACACCGTTTCTTTCACTACAGGAACGACAGGAGTCCCTCACCTTTCGGGTTCGTTCTGTGCAATTGGCGCATTTTAAGAAGGAGATTGCTATTATTAAATCAGGGAGATCAAAACTATCGGGAGCTGTATCTAAATTGAACCCCTTTTTGGATGATGCGAGTCTCTTGCGCGTTGGAGGGCGTCTCAAGAACGCCAACCTCCCTTACGGGGCACGTCACCCCCTTTTGTTACCCAAGGACGGTCATTTTGTACGCTTGTTGGTAACCGACCGTCACCTTAAAAATTCTCATGCTGGTTGTAATGCTTTGTTGGCCATTTTGCAACGCGAATTTTGGATTTTGTCTGCCCGAAGAATTATTCGCAGTGTGGTCTTTCACTGCATCCCTTGCTATAAGCTCAAGGCTTCTACCATGCAACCCTTTTTTTTTTTATTTTTTTTTTAAAGACAACTCCCGCACTAGAAAGAAATTCCTGTGTCGCGGGGGACTTTACAAACATACAACCAACGGACACAATGAACACCCAGACTCGAGACAATAATTTGTAGATCACACAAAGTGTTGTCTCGTGTGGGAATCGAAACCACGACACGTGGCGCAGTACCAAGCGGCGATTCAACCGCTTAAACCACTACGCCAACCGTGCAGTCACTACGCCAACCGTGCAGACTTACCGGCAGATCGCGTAACTGAGAGCAGGACGTTTGACGGTGTTGGCACGGACTTCGCTGGTCCCTTTTTGGTGAAAACGTCGACACTTCGAAACAGCAAGACTGTTAAGGCCTACTTGTGGGTTTTTGTTTGTCTTTCCACAAAGGCCGTACACTTGGAACTGGTCTCCTCGCTTACGACCGAGGCGTTTGTAGCCACATTTGACAGATTTGTATCCCGCAGAGGGCTGCCTTCCTTGATCCGTTCTGATTGTGGCACTAACTTCAAGGGCACCTATTATTATTTGAATGATGTTGTTAATTTCCTTGAAACCAACAAGGCTGATATAGGTGATAGGCTTGCCCGACGTGGGATAAATTGGTTGTTTTCCCCTCCAAATTGTCCACTCTGGGATGGTATTTTTGAGGCCGCTGTAAAATCGGCCAAAACACACTTGCGCAGGACAATCGGTGAATCTGTCCTTACATTTAAGGAACTCGCAACTGTGTTTTGTAAGATTGAGGCCGTTTTGAACTCTAGGCCGTTGTGCCCGATCTCCTCAGATCCGAATGATTTGTAGGCCCTTACGCCGGGCCATTTTTTGATTGGTCGCCCACTTGTCGCCTTGCCTGAGTACCCCTATATTGATACGAGACCTGGTTGTCTCTCGCATTTTGAATTGGTACGCCAGATTACTCAGAGCTTTTAGAAACGCTGGAATTTGGAATATTTGCACATACTCCAGCAACGCGTTAAGTGGACCGACAAGACCGATCCACCCAAGATTGGAGACCTCGTTTTGATCAAGAAGGCTAACCTTCCGCCACTCAGATGGCGGAGGGGGCGCATTCTTCGTTTGGTAACTGGGGCTGATGGAGTTCCCCGATTTGCTGAGGTTTTGGTGGACGGTTCGATTCTGAGGAGAGCGGTTGCAACATTGTCACGTCTACCAACCGATTAGCGGACCGGTAGGCCGGTCCGGGGCGGGTGGATGTTTGAAATAGAAATATTATTTGTGATAGGTCAAGTTGATTATATCGATTTAGTAACGTTTAGTTTAGTCTATTGAAAATTTCTGACTATGGTCACACTGAACTCTCATTCATTCACTTTGGTTCATCATCGTTTCCCGCGGTCAGTGAAAAAAAAGCTCTGGAAAACTCCATTTTGATGAGCGCGTTTGATCTTGTATAATTGTATTTGAAACCCGTTTTGATTGCCGCTTCCTCGATCAATAACTGGCACCGGGTTAATTGTGATAAAAATAGTATTTTAACCGCTTGCTTGCTCCGCGCCGCAACCCACGACGGCCACTCTGCCCGGCCACTTGAAAGCGATAACGATCAAATGCCCGCGCGTTTTTATCGCCTCGGCGCGCGGGTCGGGTTCCACACAATCGGTCGTTGTGACTCAATTTGTTTTGAAAGGTTGTCAAGTCTTATATTATTTATGTTTGTTATGAAACTAACTATACAATGTTATCTTTGTTTATTTAGATTACGACTCTGGTGTCGAGTGATGCTCGTTTGAAATTGAGATAGCGCGTTTTAGAGCTCGCTTTGTATTTATAAGTTCATACCTCAAAACTTAAAGCGGTGACATATCGTTTTTAATATTTAATTACGTTACTTATATATTAGATAATAAGATAAAAATAAAAAAGTACACTTGTTTATACATATTTATGAATTACAGGCCTCTGATTCCAAACCATTACCTGGCGCCGCGCGGCGTAATTTATGTTAAATTTGATAAGGCCATATAATGCACAAATAACAGTTTTAAACATACAAATAAATAAACACTAAATAAGTAGTCTCATATTCTTTTAAAACAAAAAGAAATCATACGGATAGCATTCACCACTTCTGAATAATATGAACATTTCTGAAACAGTTCCCATGCTCTCAGTAAAATCACTGTTGCGCGCCAAAATCTACTTAAGGTCTCGATAAAAGTCAAATCTTATATTTCATGCTGGAATTATTATATATACGTGTTAGTTATTTACATACCTTGATAAACATAATAGATCTTAAAGAATAAAACTAAATTTAACAGAAAAAACAGCACAAATACACTCACATATTCCGCACATTCCGCACCGACTCAACACTCAATGACAACATTGACAACGAACGTTTTTTTTTTTTAATTTCTCTATGGAGTTGAAACTCGACTGGGATTAGTATGACGGGAAATTTAACGTAGAAACGAGATACATAATACAAACTAAGCCCTAGAGCGACAGAGACGAGTATATTTCACTCTTTCGACCGCGGGAGCCATGTCATATACAGTATGACACGGGCAAAGTAGACTAAGATGCGATGTTATATGCCATATAACACGGGCAATTTAGTGTTTGAATTTTGTTATATGCCATATAACACGGGCAAGCAAGCGGGTAATGAACATTGTAAACCTTGAGTGAATCCGGTATCGACGTCCACGTGCCAACGTGTCTTGAAAACGTCGCGTTTGCAGCATAGCTAAGTATAAGATACTTCATTCACTTATTTTGGCCAATATATTTGTATGAATGTGTCTAATTTAGCTCAAGCCTGACACCAGGAGATATAAGGTAAAATTTTCATGTAACCCTTATTTATTAGTTGTTATTCGCTGTGCAACGCAGTGCATTGTGTCTGGATATATTTTCTATCGTGGTCAGGTAGATGTATTACAGCTTCCACTGTGCACTCTGACCAATTTCCTACCTGCCTACGGTAACTCTAGACATATATTATATAGCTTAGTATGTATGATATTTTATCAGAGACATGTTTTACTATTTTGGTAACTATGTCATCATAGCCAGAACTATGAGTGTTATTCAAGTTGAGTATTATTTTATTTATGTCATATGGAGTTGTAGGTTGCATAAATATGGATTTATGAAAGTTCGTTATATTTAACAGGTAATGCTCTGGGACCAGTTTGGTAATTTCATCAATGAAAAAATTATTAAAACAGCTTGCTATTTGTTGCGGTTCGCTAAATATACGTCCATTGATATGCATTTGTTCAATATCATCTTTTGGTACTACTGTGTTATTGTTATTTATAACATTCCAAGTCGCTTTAATTTTGTTGCTCGCATTGTTTATATAGTTCATGTTTCGAGACTTTTGCGTCAGTTTAATTATTTTATTAAGTCTCCATGATAGGGCGGTAAACCGTGACTTATTTTCAACACTTTGCTTTTTCCTATATTCCCACAGCAGTTTTCGTTTCCGTTTACAGCATACAGCGATCCCTTTAATAATCCATTTTGGTCTCATTTTCGTAGATATCCTGATAGTTATAATTGGCAAACATAAATTTTATAATAAACAAAACATTTCATAAAAATTTTTGAATGCTATATTCGGATCATAACTATTAAAAACATCCGAGAAACTAAGGGAGTTTAAATAGTTTGAGAATTTATTTATATTGTTCTCACTGTAGTCACGTTTTTTTGTGTACCAGTGTGTTAATGTACAGCGGCGTTTTACAGGACATGTTAGTATTTTAGCAGTGTGGTCAGATAGTGCTAACTCTATTAATTTCGCTTTACAAACCTCGGATGTTAAATGCAAAATTATCTATACACATTCCACTTGATAAACGTGTAGGACTTTTTATACCCAGTTTAAGATTGTAACTTTGCATCATATGTATAATTCATAAGTTTCGTTAGTTTTATTTAAAATATTAATATTAAAATAACCACATAGAATTAATTTCTTTTTATTATAGCATAAACTTGCAAGCAACTGGTCAAGCGTAATAAAGAATGTATGTAGTAAGTGTAATGATTGTTTGGGAGGTCTGTATATACAAACAATATATATTTGACTGTCAACTAATTCTATTCCAGAACATTCCATAATATTTTCGATTGAGAATTTATCGATTATATTATGGATAGTGTTAAAGCCTATCGAATTATGCACTAAAATGCAGGATTCGCCATGACGGCTTACGGATAAACTTTATTACTGGTAAATACGGATGCAAGTTTGTAGTTTGGAACCTTTAGGAGTTCTATATCTGTGTCTGTCAGATTATGTTCCGTTATGCACAATACACTAATGTCCCCCCGTTCATTGCTCATAGATTCAAGATTAAGCGTTAACAGATCGGATTTAGAAATGAGTCCATTTATATTTTGGTGTAGGACATTAATTTGTTTGCAAGAGAAAAAACTTGTTACATTGGAGAGATTGATCTGCCTTTTTCAATAAAGGTTTCGTCGGCGAGTCGGTGCTTAAGTTAGTATTTATGTATTGAATATCAAATTGTTGTTCAAATGTGTGTATGTCAATTAATATGTCATCCATAATGCGGCCATATATGTTTCGTATTCCACGTTTATTAATTTTTCCAGTTGAATAAGAGAACATTTCAAGGGTTAAATCTAGGTTGCTGTCAAAAAAATATGCATAGTCATTATTTTGTAGGTTCATACATAGAAGATTATTAAATATTTCGACGTTAAAATTGTAAATTGGTGCGCCTGTGATGTATGTAGGTGTACAAATAATTTTATTGGTGTTTGTTACTGTTTTCAGAGATTCTTTTATATTGGTTATAGTCCTTTTATAATCACTTTCCTTTTTGATATCCTCTTCCCCAATAAGTATAATGCAGTAGTCGCTTAGGGTGAAACTTTTAAGCTTAGTCTGGATATTGAGCAAAAGTTTCTCTGTTCTGCCGTTGGTAATTACATAATGACAGTAATCAAAATTGCTTGAGAAGATGTCTTTAATTAATGATAAAGAATATTTGTAATTGTTACTGCTCAATATACATAGCTTGTTCTTCTTTTGTTCCTGGTTTACATAAGTAGGTATCATTCATTATTTTCGTCTGTCCTTCCTTCTGTTTAATTGATGATGGTGCCTGGCATGTTTCTAATTGTGTGTGCGTTGTCTGTGTCCCTTTATTGTGCATGTTAATTTGTTGTTGTTTATCAAGTGAGCCATGGTATGATTGGTCTTCACTTGGTGGTTAATTTGCCGTTTTCGTGTTGATTGTGGTGTAGTACTACGGTGTGGAGTCAGGCAATTTTTTTTTGTATTTATCCTTTAAATTGTTACTATTTTGTAGGTCACATTTTAAATGATAGTTTTCACTATGTAGATTTTCTATTTCTTGGTGAGTGAGCACTGAGTAGTTGCTTAATAAGTGATTTTATTTGTTCTTGTAGGTCCTTTAAATCGACACTATTATCAAACAAGGTATCAGGAATACTCCTCATTGTAGTGTCATGTAACGTTTTACTGTCACGACTACATATACTTAAGTTTGTTAAGTCGCCTGTTGAATTTGATCTGCAATGCCGCCGATAGGTGATGTTGTCTTCACAGTATGTATCCATTTTTGAGCTAACGTTTATTGAGGCGAATAACTTATCAGACACGTTGAAGTGATTTCTTACTTTTTGAACTTTGCTTCGATACACTTTTATACTCAAATAATTTTGTATTGAAATTGATGAATCTCAAAAAGTCACTTCCACCTCGCTGTGGATTCGAACGCAGGGACACCGCCGCACGTCACTACGTAGGTCGGTTAGTTCCCAGCCACGTCACGACAACTTGTTACGACTTTGTTAAAATTGAAGTTCGATTTATAAGTGGTTTGTAAAGAAGTCGTTACGATGATTCATGTTGCAAATATTTATTTGAATAGTTCAAGTTATTTTTGTACTGTCACTTTGAAATGTTTCCTGTATTTTATTCACTTTTACAAATTCTTTTGTTGTATTTATATTGTTTACTCACTAATTAGGTTGCAAAAGCACTTTTTGAATTGTTTTCGGTCAGTAACACAATATTTGACAAATTCTAAGTTTACTACTCTGAAGAACGTGTATCAAATAATCATAAAATATTCTTAACATTTTTATAGTGATGCTTATCAGTATTTATAGAAGGGGATAAAGAGAACAGTGACTTTGGATATTTTAGAGCTTGTAACACAATTAACTATCGAAAAGGTAAAGATTTATGAAACACACATTACTGTAGCCTGGTTGTACAGTACACGGCGCGCACCAATGACTTTTCGGAATTATTTGCGTATTAATTTGTTAATTATCGCTTGTCCCGTGCCTCGGAGAGCACGTTAAGCCGTCGCTCCCGGTTGTCATGGAGATCTTTGACAATCGTTATAGGGCGTCAGTACCTTCTAAAGTAAACTGACACTAGTCCAAACCATGGAATATAGCTATCCCTTCGGGTTGCGGAGGTCAGACAGGCAGTCGCTCCGTGGAAAAGCTAATATGCAGCCAAATCCGGTTAGACTAGTAAGCGGACCCCAGATTGAAACTGGGATAACGCTAAGAGGATGACTGTAGCCTGGTTGTAGGCAAGAGTGAGCTTTCGACACTTGAAGAAACTGATCTTGCTAAAATTTTATCAAATGTTTTATATTTTAAATATTTATTGCTCACATTATTGAAATGAGATGACATGTTCGCAGAGAGTGCGCCTACAGACATCTTAATAAAATTCAAATTCAATATTTTTTCCTCTGCCTAACTTTAATGAAATAAGTATCAGAATTTTAAAAAATATTGTTGATTGAATCAGGCGTTACTTGGCGGAACTCCATTGTAACCTAATGGAAGGAAAGAGGAACCCACCACTCACCCTCGAATTGACCACCCCAACTATTGCAATAGAAAAAGGTTGACAATATCGAATTCCTCTAAAAGGATAAGGGATATAGGAATGGTATGGGTTCCAGGAAGATACCTGACTTGCAGTATCCCGCTGTATTTTGCCGAACATTTACTTGAATCGGGTCATACCTTAAATAGCGGACATTCATTTGACGTCATACACACTTGTCAAAAGGGTATTAGAATGTGCGTATTGGAACAATTAGAGATTTAAAAGCGGGACAAGCATACATTACTGAACGATCAAACCAACTTTAACGGGTCCCCATTGCTGAATATATTCGCACACCGTCATAATGACTCACATCAGTCTAGCAACGGAGGGAGGGGATTAGAAAGTACAATCGTTTATAAGACATGCCCACGGTTGGAAAGCGCTCAGTCGTTGCCCATCGTTCCTGAGGATGCCTCGTGCAGAGGCGAAACACGTGTCGAAGAATAGTCGGCGCATACAGCGGGATACTGCAAGTCAGGTATCTTCCTGGAACCCATACCATTCCTATATCCCTTATCCTTTTAGAGGAGTTCGATATTGTCAACCTTTTTCTATTGCAATAGTTGGGGTGGTCAATTCGAGGGTGAGTGGTGGGTTCCTCTTTCCTTCCATTAGGTTTAAAAATATTGTAAACTCCTCAAAATAAATAAGAAAGCAAAACTCAATAGTAGGTTCCTTATGTGTACGCAGGTCTCGAAAGCTAGTTTTATTACGCGGACAGTTCTAGCGAGTAACGAGTTCTGAATGAAAGCGAGGCCAACTAAAGCTGCGAAGCTTGAAGGCATACCTGAAAGTCGTGGACGGCCAACTTTCAGAGTTTTACGGCTCCACGAAGCACTAACTTTAATTAAAAAAAACATCTCCTTAATATCAACCACGTTCAAAGCGAAACATCAAAAAATTTTTGGAACTATCCCATTTCATTTAGTTCTCGCAATGGTTTCCAATGAAATTATATATTTTTTAAACATTCCGTCTACGTAACTGCTTGTATAAAGGAATCATCATCATCAGCCCTGTATATATTCTGTTCCACTGCTGGACACGGGCCTCTTCTCACTATGAGAAGGGTAAGGCCATAGTCCACCACGCTGGCCAAGTGCGGGTTGGCAGACTTCACATGTCTTTCGAGAACATTATGGAGAACTCTCAGACATGCAGGTTTCCTCACGATGTTTTCCTTCACCGTTTAGCAAACGATAATTAACAATTTAATACACATATAACTCCGAACAGTCATTGGTGCGCGCCGTGGATTCGAACCCGGATCCTCTGCGTAGCAGTCTGTCGGTCTCTCCACTAGGCTATCGCTGCCTTGTATAAAGGAATAAAGTATTTTAATAACAATATAAACACCGATTTCAAGATAGGGGATTAATCTCAATGAAACATCTGACTCTAATTCACAAAATAACTTAACGAACGTTTCCGATAAAAATAATCGCTAACACTGGCTGCAAATTGAAGAAAATTTCAGTGACCAAACACAAAATAAATAAATACGAGCATAAAGATTTTTGACGCCAGTTTGAAGGACAGAGCTGACTTATTTATAATTGCGTTAGTCTAAAACATGTATCTACTATACATGAAATTGTACACATATGTACACGCATTATGAAGATACTGCGTGTACATATGTGTTTTGTCTGAAGAGACAAAGATGCCTCTACACGTATATATGTATATATGCGTAGGCTACACGTGGGCAGATAGCACATTTATGCTACTTGTGAGCCCACGCTATTGCGACGATAACTCTTCTAAATCCTTTTAACAAGCGATTTTAATTGACTTTTTTCTTTGACATTTATCCTATTTATTAGCAGTGACATTTTAGAAGTCTAGTAACATAGTTAAAAGTATAGTTTTATATTTATGAACACTATGAGTTCATAGTGCCGAGTAGATCTTTTCATGTATGTACGGTCAGCCAAAACTGTTTCAAATAACCGTTACTTTGTGACTAGAACTGTAAAACTATTGTTTCAAAGAAAAATCATCCTTATTCTTTAATGTTGTGCAAATAAATTAGACCATAGAGCGGTAGACTTAATTTTTGCTAACTGTACCTAAAAGTCATATTACTACAATATGCGGTTACCGGAGGGCTGTGATGTGACGCATTTCTTGTTCGCCACATAACCCGTCTACGTCAGTAATCTCATATATTGTAGATAGATAATCTAGTCGTAAATGGGTCACACGTACGCTCCGACAACCTTGCGTATATTAGTTGTGAATTGACAACAGCCCGAGATTAAAGGGTTTGAACGCTCCTCTTAAATAATAATGGACAGGTTGGAAAAACCGAACATTTCGTTAGATCAGTTCTTAAGCTTAAATTGGATATCTACTAGATTTTTTGCAATGAGCGATAATGATAGTGACTTACAAATAGGACTTTGAAATCAAATCGTTATTTTAGATTGAGCAGTTACGAGGCCGTCCGCAATCCATGACGTATTATATTAACATGATATTTATGCTTCAACCCAACCTATCACTAGAATGCAGTCCTGGTTAAAAACGATCAATTATGCCATAAAATTAAACAGACCGCTGATGTAATGAAAAACATTATTGAATAACACGTTCATGATACCGGAGATTACTTGTAATAAAACAATCCTATCGAACGCGTGAGTATTCCAATATTGACTATGTTCTGATTTCACATTCATACGATGTACGAGCAGCCTCTTACGTCGCCATATCATATTACGTTAGAGACGAAGTCTCGCATAGAAAATAATTACCGAGCCTTTATCTGGGTCATAGAAAAAAGGGGGGCAATGGCAGAAAGAATGGGCTCACACTGTTTTTGTCCCCTTGCACAAGAAGGGTTCCACCAAGACGTGCAGTAATTACCGACTCATTGCTCTTATCTCTCACGCAAGCAAGATTTTACTGCACGTACTAAATGAGCGTCTAAAATCCTACTTGAGCAAATTAATTGCTCCTGAAGAGGCGGGTTTTGTTAAGGAGAAGGGAACCCGGGAGCAAATTTTAAGGGTTCGACAAATCATAGAGAAAGCCAGAGAATTCAACAACCCTGCCTATATATGCTTTGTGGACTTCTCTAAGGCGTTCGATTCTGTCAAAGGGCCCAAACTCTGGGAAACGCTGACGGCGATGGGTGTTCCAAAACACCTGGTACACCTCCTGCGAAGACTGTATGAGAATGGCACAGCCTCAGTACGCGCTGATGACATTCAATCCAATTACTTCCACCCCAGCGCCGGAGTTCGTCAGGGATGTATTATTTCTCCACTCCTGTCCAATGTGTACACAGAGCTCATAATGAGGATTGTACTTGAAGACTGGATAGATGGCATCTCGATTGGTGGCTTGAAGATCTCCAACCTGCGATATGCTGATGATACCACTTTGTTCGCCACCAGTACCCAGCACATGGAACAACTTCTCGGCAAGATGGAACGCGTTAGCCTTGAGTTCGGACTTAAAATAAACCGGAATAAAACGAAAATTATGATTGTCGACCGCATGAATAACAATTCTCCAGAAATTACACAAATTGCTAACTGTGATGTGGTGCAATCATACATTTATCTGGGAGCCTTAATTACGAACAACGGTGGGTGTATCGATGAGGTTAAGAGGTGTATGGCAATTTCCAGGTCTGCGATGGGCAAGTTGAGGAAAATATGGAGGAATCGCAACATATATGAAGCCACAAAAATCCGGCTAGTTCGGACACTTGTATTGCCCATATTCTTGTACGCCGCAGAAACGTGGACCTTAAGAGACATAGAGAAGAAGAAGATAGACGCCCTAGAGATGTGGTGCTGGAGAAGAATGCTCGGAGTATCGTGGACTGAATTCCGTACCAACGAGTCTATACTTCGAGAACTCGGCATCAAGCAGCGTTTATCATCTTTGGTACCGTCTCGTATTCTCACCTTTTTTGGTCACGTATGCCGCCGAGGGGAAGTGGCTATTGAGCGACTCGTGGTCCAGGCAAGGGTTGAGGGTATCAGGTCACGAGGAAGATCGCCTATGAGGTGGACTGACCAGATTAAAGCGGCAGTAAATGGCTCATCATCACTGCACGAATGCACGAGGAAAGCGGCCATCAGCGAGGAGTGGCGGCGTGTTGTGAAGCTAGCCACCAACACCTGAAATGATGACCACGACCACTCTGTCAAGAGTGATACCGACAAGGAAGAAGAAGGAAAAAGGGATGAAAGGGTTCGCAGGTAGGTACTCAGTCTGATATCTATTTAATTTGTACTTTGATCCTACAATAGGTCAAAGTGAACAAATTCTATTATATTACTTCCCGAAAAGTTGTCTATTTGTTGCAAAATTTTGATAGCAGTTTGAAAACATTTGATTTAGAAATAAATAGCAGCATGCATACTTTAGCCTTGCTTATAGTTTCAAGTAATTAGGTATAGGATATTTTTTTATTATTTTTTTTATTTATTAAACTTCCTGCACAATATTGTACATAGGCGGACTTAATGCCTTAGGCATTGTCTAACAGTCTACCTTAGGGTGATGCAGAGATAGTTAAGGCAGGTAATAGGTGGGAGTACTTTATAATTGAATTTATATATAACTAGATACTTTAGTAAGTAATATACATAACACATTTATGCAATACACATATAAACTTAATAATTAATATACTTAATATACTATATTATATAATATAATATATATTAATATATTATAACATATATATTTATATATATATATATATATACATATATATTCAATAAAATATTATATATACATACATAATCCAGTGATGATTACGATGCTTCAGCCAATGACCCACGTTGAATGCATTGACGAGCTTTGTTTTTAAATGTCCCACGACTGTCTGCCGTCCTGACTTCCAGAGGGAGCGCGTTCCATAGGAGTATAGCTTGAACGTAGAAGGAAGAATGCACAAGGCCAGAGCTATGTTGAGGACAAAGAAGTAAAAGGTTGTGGGAAGAACGAAGAGCTTTATCATGCGAAGAGCATAAGTATTGAAAGTGGGATGTTAGATAGGCTGGAGGAGTGGGTGAGTGAAGTAGGGAGTAGAGAGTAGTGAGAGCACGCAAGCTACGGCGTTGACGAATGGGAAGCCATCTCAGTTGAGAACGATAAGTAGACACATGGTCATACTTGCGAAGATTGAAAACGAATCGAATGCAGTTATTGAGAAGCCGGTCGAGTTTGTTGAGAAGGTCTGCATTCAGGTCATAATAACACACATCACCATAATCGATGATAGGGAACACTAAAGATTGCACTAGCATAGTCTTTGTTTTGGAGGGGAGGAAATTCTTCAGACGATAGAGACATCGCAGGGTACCAGTGACACTTTGACACACGTTAGTGACTTGCGTTCTCCAGTTAAGTGTGTCGTCAATGTGAAGTCCTAGATCCTTAACGCTCGAAGTGATCTTAATGTTTAACCCGTCAAAGATGATTGGAGGGTGAGCTGTAGTATCCACTCTGCACATCATACGGTTACCACCCACGATAATAGCTTGACATTTTGACGGGTTAACTGATAGTCCAAACTGATCGGACCAATGCTTTATTGCCTTTAAGTCTTGGTTCACTTCGTTGATGGCCCGAGTTAGATCCTCAACCCTCGCCTGAGAATACAGCTGCAGGTCGTCTGCATACAGATGATACGAACACCGAAGATTGTGAGTTAAGAGATTAATAAATAGAGAAAAAAGAAGTGGAGAAAGAATGCCGCCTTGTGGGACGCCAGAGTCAAGATCACACCAACGAGATAACGATTCATCAATCCGAACAGACTGTTGACGCCCACGAAGATAGGATGAGAACCATTCCAAAGCTTCAGGTGCGATCGAAAGGTGGGATAGTATGGAGAGGAGGATATCGTGACTGACGGTATTAAAAGCGTTCGAGAAATCTACCAAGACCAACACAGTGACCTTGGTGTCCTCCACTCCCGCTCTAATATCGCCAGTCACTTTAAGGAGGGCTGAGGTTGTGCTGTGTCCCGAGCTGAATCCTGATTGAAAAGGACTCAACAGGTCATTAATATGTACAAATCGGGTCAGCTGCTGGTGGACACAAGCCTCGAGCACTTTGGATAGGAAAGGAAGAATGGATATAGGGCGAAAATGACTAGGTAAAGTGGGGTTGGGAATTTTGGGTAGAGGACGAATATAGGCTTTACGCCATACCGAGGGGAAAACGCCAGACACGAGTGAAAAATTTATAATATGAACAATTGGGGATAGGAGTTCATCTAAGGCTGCGACAATCATATGACGACTAATGTTATCGCAACCCACCGCCTTAGACTTTATGGATAGGATAACCTTTCTGACCTCACCTTCAGCGACTGCAGAAAACTGAAAAGAACTTACGTTTGGCCGTGGCAAACTGGCGACATAATTGACCGTCTGATCCCTGGTTTGGCGATCCAAGGCAGGCGTGGTGGCGAAATGTTGATTAATATCATCCAAACCAACGACTTTTGGCAGGTCAATCTGTCGCTGCCTGCCAATGCCTAGAGTTCCTAAAAACTTCCAGACATTTGCAGCAGAACTAGATGAAATATTTTCGAAGATATGACGGCGTTTGGCGTTACGTATCATCTGGTTGCAACGATTCCTTGCAGCCTTGAAAACAACCCAGTTGGTGTCACAGCGATCTCTTTTATATTTTCGGAAAGCTCGGTCCCTGCGCCTCATAGCCATCCGAATCCCTTCCGTCATCCATGGTGCTGGTGGGCGCTTCAGTTTGACTCGCTTGACCGGAGCATGAGCGTCGTAAAGGTCTAAGACAGCTTTGTTGAAGACTTGAAGCTTATCATCGACCGTGGTGGCTGCAATCATAGGTTGCCAGTTAATCTTAGATGCGTCTTCTAACAATTTTATCCAGTCAACACGGGCAAAACTACGCAAGTGCAATACTTTAGGCTGAGGTTTGGGTGGCTTAAGGATATACGAAACGAAAATAAGGTCGTGATGGGAGAAACCAGGGGCGGGAAATTGACCATGGGTAGAGACAAGGGAAGGATCAGCAGTGAGGATTAAATCCAACCAGGTATCTTCCCCATTGGTGTTGTGATGTGTGGCTAGAAGGGGTAAGATATGGAGACTGGCAGATTCTACTATGTGGGTAAGTTTACGGGACCGAAAGGAATTTGGGATTAGGAGATTGGTATTAAAATCACCCATTATGATGAGATGTGCATATTCCGACCCTATAGATTCCAGCACCGATTCGATACTGGAGAAGTAATCAGCAGATGGCGGACAGTATACAACACCAAGAACGGCTTTCGCACCCTTGACACAAACCTCAATAAATAAGAATTCAGCAGCAGGAGCGGAACCAGAGGAAGACGCAGCAATGATCTTATACGAGAACTCACTGCGAAGATATATAGCAACACCCCCTCCCCTCTTATCAGGTCGGTCATTCCGAATAAGCACGAAACCGGGAAGAGGGTATGTTGTAGAAAGTATGTGAGGTTTGAGCCATGTCTCGGAAATCAGGACGGCATGGACATTTACATTAGTAAATGCTTCGAGTAAGTCACTAAAGTGACTTGGCACACTCTGAGCATTTATGTGGCATACATTTAATAGACGGTTCTGTTGTAATTTAAATTTATCACGCACGAATTCACCTAGTGTAATATCAGGCGCTGAGCAAAAACTATTATTCGAACCCGATTCAATTGACTCATTAGCAGAGTGGAAGGATGCATCATCATCATCAGATAACATTATCATCAAATAATATAAGTAATAAAAATATAAATAAAACAATAAATAATATAATATAATAAATAAAATATGTATAAATAAATATCAAAATACGCAATATACACTATAAAAGTACAAACCCGTGCTAGGCTAGTTTACCTCTGCACCACCCGCCAGTGTACACTTAACATTTTATGATATAATAATAATAGTAATATCTAAAAGATAAAATGTAAAGGAGCATCATTTGAAAAAATAAAAATACAACTTTGGAATCAATGCATATCCAGCGGAGAAACTAAACGTGTTATTCTTGTTAACAAATGTCAATTTGACAAGTGACAATTCTGTCTTTGACGTTTGACGGGAAAATAAAATAACATTGAAATCTAACCAACAAAGCCGGAAAAATAAATGTGTAAATTAATATAAAGCTAACAAAATTAGTGTTTATACGGTACATATCCAATAATTAATACGAAATGACAGTGAAGTGGGTAATTAGATATTAACATAGTAGTGTGAGTCCTAAATGGTGCGATACATGTGAACTATGTACCTACTAACAGATATAAACAATAAGGAATCAAAATTTACTACCTATATCGCATTGAGAGCTTCAGTTAGTTTCGCCGAGACCCGCTGTTAGAAGGTTTTGCTGTCCCGGAACTACCAGTACTGCTACCAGTGACTTGCGCCTCGCCAGGCATCTTTGGATACTTCGCTATTAGAGCACTTAATTCATCCACTGAAGTAATCTTGTATCGATGACCATCTGAAGCCTTTACTACTATGACGCCGTCCTGTGTCCAGCACGACCGCATCCCAAAGTGCAGACGAGCCTTGGCAAACGTTGTCTGACGGACTTTTGTCAAAAACTCCCTGACTGAAATTTGAGAGCCTTTAAGTCCCGTCTTGGCCTTTCATGCTGTTGACTTTTGGTCATAGGTGCAGAACCGGACGAGAATCGGACGATGTCGATCATTGGTAGAATTACCAAGCCGGTGCGCTGACTTTATTGAAGATGCTGACATATCCTTCAAGCCAAGTTTTTTGTTAAGGATATCCACGATGATGTTGACGCAGTTCTCCTCCTTAGCCTCAGCGATACCCGTGAAGATCAGTGCCTTCCATCGTTGTCTAGTTTCCATGACATCGCACATTCTAGAACAGTCGGCAATCTGGCTCCGTAGCAATCCCAACATTTTGAAGACAAGCTCCCTAAAAGTGCGGAACTCCTCGGCTACTTTTGCCACAGTGTCCTTGGCCGGTCCGCTGCCTTGTATTTGTGCTTCTAGTTCATCCATCCTCTTCATGAAACATTCCTCCAAGTCCCTCTGAGCAGATTGGATATCAGAGAGCTGAGACATTCTTCCAAAGTTTTCTCGATGTGAAGTGAGTGTGCAAACAGCTGGCAGGTGGTGTTAGATATAAGACGCTAGTTGAGTTACATGTACTGTGTGTCCTCAAACGTGAGTACTGACTTTACTATATGTATACTAGCAAATAAATTAATAATAAGCCGTACTATTTGTGTAAATTAATATAAAATAATTTTTCAAAAACTTTGATGTGTCCTACTTTTTTGCGCACCTACCCGCGAAAAATATATGCATGCATGGATATTGCAGTCTTTAAAAAATTCTGATGTACCATGACTGAATACATCATCTTCAAAAAAACATTGTACAGTATGAAGTATGTCTAAGTTCAAGTCACTATCATAAGATAACATACACATATTCATAAATCAAACACAGCCTGCTTCTGAAATCATAAAACCGTATTACCGTAAGCTGGTATTGTTCTGAAACTGAAACGATACTTTGTGCTGCTGTACTTTGTTACCTGTATCAGATAGTGATTTACTTTCGCATCATTGATATGAAGAATGAACTAGAAGTCGGTATCTCAGAGCTCACAATACGGCTCAAACAACGTAATCCTAAAGAACGATCTTTCATATCAATACGGTACGTCAATTTGTTTCCGATCAAATGGCTTGTATATCCAGCGGCTTCATAGAAAGCCAAACAAGACACAAAGGGAACTAGAGATAAGCTGTGCAAATCTTCAGGCATACCTACAAATGCGGGCTCACGGCCCAGACGGATCCGTTTGCTGATCTCTTTCAGTGCTCTTGACGCTTCTATGCATTTATCATCTGGAGGATTTATACGCATTCATCAATTTGCAAGGTCATCCTTACATTGAGCTTCGGTAAGAAGATTATATCGGTTAATATGTTGGAAAGAACTAGCCGCGTCTGCGCTTTATTTTCAACATGAAGGAAGATTACGAATTATAAAAAAAGATGTAGGGTAAACTATAGTAATGTTGGCCTAAACTATAGTAAAGGTACCTATTTATTTGTATCTGTTATCTTCATTTAAGCTTAATAAACGTTAGTTTTGAGCTATTAAATAGATAGATCGTCTTTTCCAATGGCACATTTTAGAATCATATTTTTTTGAGATTTTTGTTTGTTTACCGTCAAATTCGCATATAAACAACTTAAGATTGTATATTTCTTCGCATTTTACACCCAACTTACTGTGGTACGATCGTACAGAGATGGCAACCTTTCTCTACAAATTACCCAAAAATCAGGACAGATATCGCTTAAAACAAAGGACTTAGTATAGACAAAAATATTACGAACAAAATGCCAAAACTGAAACAGGGCTCATTTGCTACAATGTATCTAAGAGACAAGATGAGCTACATTAGAAAAATAAGCCGAAAGAAAGATATAAAACGTGGTAAATGAACTATGAAGCTTGCCGCCTCGATTGTGCAACTGGGTTGCCAGTGAATGCTGGTGTGCCTGAGGGGTCCGTGTTATCGCCCACGCTTTTTCTTCTGCATATCAATGATATGCTCACTTTTGGGGGCATACATTGCTATGCAGATGACAGTACTGTACATGGGTGATATCTCGGACACCCTGCGGCTAAGCAAGCCGATACTGAGGAGTATAGGCGAACACTTGTTGCTGAGCTTGACCGGGTTCTGAATTACATCTCGCATTGGGGTGATGAGAACCTGGTCGAATTCAACGCCAAGAAAACACAGGTGTGCGCATTCTCAGCCAAGGTATCTCCATTCCTTCCCCATCCCTCTCTTCTGGACACTCCACTACCGATTCAAGACAGCCTCAATATCCTAGGTATGGACATACGCAGAAATCTCAACCAGAAGAACTACATCGAGGGTGTCATCAAATCCGCATCTCGGAAACTCGGAGTCCTGAACAAGGTGAGGAGGTTTTTCACGCCGGAGCAGTTGTGTCTGTTATACAAGACCCAGGTTCGCTCCTGCGTGGAATACTGCTCTCACCTTTGGAATGGCTCCGCTCAGTACTTATTGGACGCCCTCGATAGGTTGCATCGGCGTGTTGTCCGTATCATCGGGGATCCAGAGGCCACTAAGACTCTTGAGTAACTGCAATTACGCAGAGACGTGGCCTCAATGGCTGTCTTCTACCGTATCTATCACGGTGAGTGCTCCGAAGAGCTCTTTCAACTAATCCCACCCTCTCCTTTCCTATCCCGAACGACACGTGCTGGGTTGATGTGCCACTCTTACACGGTAGAACAGATACCGTCACGCACCAAACGGTTCGGCGCCTCTTATCTCTACCGTACCATTAAGATGTGGAACTCTTTACCAGTCCACGTGTTTCCCTCCATTTATGATCCCGGGTCCTTTAAGCGGGGCGTGAAAAAGCTTTACTCAAGGCCGTCAAGGTGAGGGCCATCATGCCATAATGCCATGCTGGCTGCTGGGATGATGGCCATCACTATGGGACTTCACTGACTGCTTAACATCAGGCAACATGGAGTCAATTTGTTCGGCAGAAAAAAAAAAATACTTCTTTCAAATATAGACTTATGTTAGAAATAATAGAAGGTTACATAAACATTCATAAATATATATTTTGGTTACATAGAATACATGTATAAAGATCCGGATATCAAGTCTTAAGACTGTCTGGGTATCACGGCCTTAGGCCAATAGTGCCAATGATTGTACCTTTATGGTACTGCCAATAACTATACCAGGGTGCCAATGATTGTACTTTTCTTAAGAAATAAGTTTGAGAACATTTTTATGCTAATAAAATGGCTTTATTAAATACGATGTTTTATTTTTATTAATGCCCATGTAAACACGATTCCAACAAAACCATAGAAAATATTATTGAATTTGTATTTTCTTGAGAATTTGTTACTTAGTAGTAGAAACCGCTTAGGGTGCCAATCATTATACTGTTAACCCTACGTCTATACAATATTATTTATGTAGACGATTTATGTAGTTAATTCAGTCACATCATACAATATCTTAACTTAGAGTGTAAGGTTTATAATTGATTGGTTTGTGACGTCACATCGCGCTCCTGCGCCGCGAGCCTCGCTACGAGTGACGCACAGCAAAGGGCCGTTCCCTCGCGCCCCTCCGCGTCGGCCCTATTAATACAGCGGACACGAGGCTTCGGCCCTTTTCCTCCGGCCAGCACCGCCAGTTGAGTACTACCATCATCCGAAGAGCTGTGAAGTGCCAATGTCGCCCACGCCCTGGATAATTGTCTCATCTGTTAATCTTAATTGTCAGTTCTTTTTTGTATAACTAAAGCCATCGAATAACTGGAATTATAACGCGAGTTTAAACTTTCCTGGTGATATTTTTTATTTATTTCCCGTAAGTCAACCTAATTATCTCTCTTTAATTGCTCGGCGAGTGATCGATCCCGGCTACCCCGTGGAAATCAATCACTCGTGCGACATTGGCGCCCAATAGAATTTTTAATTATATTATATATATAATTTTTAAAACGTAAGTTGGCACTTTACAGGTGAGTGAAATAATTTCTTTTTCTCTTGTATATTTTTCTCCTGTGTGTGCATATATTCTGGTGTGGTGAATTGAGTACAGGTACAGTTTCTATCTATTTTTGTTAGCCATAAGCAATTTAACTGTGTAAATAACATAACGGTGATTTAATTAACGTCTGTCTAAAATCACGTTTCGACCGCGGGCAGCGTGTTGAGCCGCCAACCGGTTCTAACCGCTTAGCCGTTGAACTAACGAGCCACGTGTTCGCGAAAAAATATTGTGATTCAACCTTTGAGTGACCTTTAAGAAATTTTTCTTCCTTGACCAATCATCACACCATTGTATAATTTAGTGTACTTCAGCTTTTTTTAGCACGCTATTCGATTTTCTGGCGATATTTAATTTTTTTTTCTAGTGCCGGCGTAAATACTTAGATTTTTTATTATTGTTTTGTTATAATGGCTTACATTATAAATTTCTCATTATTAACTAAAGCGGAATTAGAATATGAGACCACAATACGCGGCGTTTCAAAGCCTGACGATCCCCGCAAACAAATCGCTAAACTTTCAGTTAAAACTCCCTCAGAGGATATATTATCTTCACCCTTCCCACCAGAGGAGGATGTGGCAGAAGTGGAAAAGTCGCTATTAAGATCAACTAAACACTTATCTATGTTGGAAGCAAACTATACTTCCGAGCTTCAACAGAAGGTCGAAACCGTGCTGCACCATTGTTTTCATCGACTGAATAGGGTGGATACCGGCAGTCTTGATATTAAAAAAATTGAGTCTGTGTGGAATAAATTTAATGACTTATATGCGAAATTACAATTAATCACGAGACGTAATTCGCGGACGGATTGCTCAGAGGCAGAGGGAAACACTACCTATAATTACGACCGTAAGCTTTTTTCGGAATTAGGTAAATTCAAATTTAACGGTAAATCATGTGTAAGATCCTTTATTGAAAAAATTTATGAATTTATGTCCTGTAGATCTATTCCTCACGACAAGATGTTGTCTTTCGCTTTTGAAATATTTTCGGGTGACGCATTAGTTTGGTATCGTTCTGCTAAAAATAATGTAAAGACTTGGTTAGAACTTTGCGAACTTTTGAAACGAGATTTTAGTCCGCATAACTACGATTATTGGCTTATGACGGAGATTCATCAGCGCTCACAGGGCGAAAACGAATCAATAACTATTTACGTGGCAAAAATGCACGGTCTGTTTTCGCGACTTAGTTCTCCTATCGCTGATTCGGAGAAGCTAGAAATTTTGCTAAATAATATTAGACCTTGTTACACTAATTGTCTGCTCACTGCAAAGGTTGTTGATGTTGATAGTCTGGTCGAAGTTTGTCGTCTTTTCGAAAATTACCAAAGTCGCAGTAAGCAATTTTCTGAACCCCCTAAAGTTTCAAAGAATACTGTAGCACCTGATCTAGCGTATAATTATCCGTTTTCTAATTTTTCTTCAAACAAAAATGTTTACAATCATAATCACTTCAATAAATATAACTCTGTCGCTGATACATCGAGATACAAGTCTGTACCACAAGTTAACGCCGTATCGAGTACTTCTAATATAAATAAACATTTTTGCGTGCGTTGTAGATGCAATTCGCACTCATTACGTAATTGCCGTCAATCACACTACCTAATCTGTTTTAAGTGCGGTACAAAGGGTTTCAAGGTGTCAGACTGCCCCAATTGTAAATCTAAGTCGACCCCTACAGTTTCAAAAAACTAGTTAACAAGGATTGTGGAAAATCAAATTATACAACTAATTGTAATAAAACAGAGTGGAATAATTGGTAGGACTGTTTAAAAAAATTCTTTAGTAGCTATCATATATCCTCAATCCGTAATTCTAAAGTAGAATATTTACCTTACGTTACTCTAAAATTAAACGGAATACCTACCACTGGTCTTTTAGATTCTGGATCTTGCCTTACAATTTTAGGTAATAATTTACATAACTTATTTTTGAAAGACGATGTTTTGGATAAATCGAAACCTTTAAGGTTAATAACAGCTGGCGGCGAACGATTTGAGTCTTTGGGATTGGTGTTTCTACCCTTTGAGTTTCAGGATAAATTGATTAACTTAGAAGTTCATGTTGTACCTGGGATTCAAAATTCCCTTATCCTTGGCATGGATTTTTGGCGAAGCTTTGGCCTATTTCCTAACAAATTAGAGTCTGTTTTGATTGTGAACAAGTCTGACGCTCAAGTAATGGAGTTGCAGGCAGTTCTCCCTACACATCTTGTTTCTTATGATCATCTTACAGTCGACCAGAGAGCTACCGCTGACAACATTATTTCTATATTTACCGATATTTCATACGAGAAGCGGGGTCTCGGTTGCACAAATATTATTTCTCATTCAATTGATACAGGTGATTGCCCCCCTATTCGGCAAAGATTTTATCGCATGTCTCCCGATAAACAAAGAATTTTAATAAAGCATCTTGACGACATGCTCTCAGAGGATGTTGTTGAACGATCTGAAAGCCCGTGGTCAAACCCTGTCATTTTGACCCCTAAGAAGAATGGTGAACTACGTTTCTGTTTGGACAGTCGTAAATTAAATTCCGTTACAAAAAAAGATGCTTATAGCTTGCCTTATATTTCAGAAATTTTAGATAATCTGAGAGATGCTAAATACTTGTCTAGTTTAGATTTGTCTAAATCTTTTTGGCAAACATTAATTAAAGAAGAGGACCGTTGCAAAACAGCCTTTTATATTCCTACGCGTGGCACATTTCAATTCAAAAGAATGCCCTTCGGTCTTACGAATGCGCCAGCTACTCAACAACGATTAGTTGATATTTTATTTTATGGTCCAGAATTTGAAAATAAGGTTTTCTGTTTTATCTATGACATAATCTGTATCACTTCCAGTTTCAACGAGCATATTACTCTTTTATTACGCATTCTTGATAAACTAAAAAGCGCTAATTTAACAATTAATCTCGAAAAATGACAATTTTTTAGAGATAAACTAAAATATTTAGGCTACGTTGTCGACTCTAGTGGATTGCATCCCGATCCAGATAAAGTAAATTCAATGAAAAATTATCCCACTCCTTCTAATAGCAAAGAAGTACGTCGTTTTTTAGGCGCAGCCTCGTGGTACAGGCGTTTTATACCGAATTTTAGCTCTATTGCTGCACCCTTAAATAAGTTGACATCTCAAAGTAAAAACGCACCTCCATTCTGTTGGACGACAGAGGCTAATGAGGCGTTTAATAACCTAAAGAATTGTTTGATTTCCTCCTCGGTGTTGGCTTGTCCTGACTACTCGCAACCTTTTGAAATACACTCAGATGTTAGCGATTTTGGACTTGGCGCGATCCTCTGTCAAAGGTTAAATGGTGAGGAAAGAGTCATAGCGTACTATAGCAAATCACTCACTAAGCAAGAAAAAAATTACAGTGCCACGGAGCGCGAAGCCCTGGCTGTTCTATCTGCTATAGAACACTGGCGTTGTTATGTTGAAAATGGTAAAAAGTTTATTGTTTACACAGATCACGCTGCTTTGAAATGGTTCTTGACCTTAAATAACCCGACTGGCCGGTTAGCCAGATGGGGAGTTCGTTTATCTTCCTATAATTTCGAAATACGTCATCGTCGGGGTACCGATAACGTTTTACCTGATTTTCTGTCTCGCTCTTTACCCGTTTCTGCTATTGCTAACGATATAAATATAGATATTAATTCTAATCAGAATTTACCAGTTTCTACTAATGATCCTTGGTATTTAAATATCTATAAAGTCTGTTTAAGTTCTCCGACTTCCTTTGTTAACTATCAAGTAATAAACAATAAATTGTATTGTTTTAAAAAAACATTAAACCCTCTCACTAGAGAATTTCAATGGAAAGAGGTTATTCCGTCTGACCAAAGAAATGACATTCTAAGGGAGAATCATTCTTCGCCCACTGCTGGACATCTGGGTATTTTTAAGACATACAAACGTCTCGCACTTAATTACTTTTGGCCTGGTAGGTACACTGATGTTGTCAAGTTCGTCAGTTCATGTGAACCTTGTATCACCCATAAATACCAAAATCACCCAAATTTAGGTCTAATGGGAAAACCCAAATCATGTCACAAGCCCTTTCAGACGATTAGTATTGATTTGATTGGTCCATTGCCTCCCAGCAGGAAACAAAACACTTTTATATTTGTGGTCAGTTGTTGTTTCTCTAAATATCCCATTAAACGGGCAACTGCAGAAGTGATAACAAAAATTCTTGAGGAAAATGTATTTTTAGTGCATGGAATTCCATCTACTATTGTTTTGGATAACGGTAAACAATTTATTAGCGCAACCTTTAAAAGTATGTTGTCAAAATATAAAATTCCAAATTTGCATTTTACACCGTTGTATACTCCCCACGTTAACTCAGTTGAACGTTACAACAAAACCATTATGACAGCTATTTCAACTTTCATAGAATCTGATCATCGAATCTGGGACACTCTAATCACTAAAGTTCAATTCGCCCTTAACTGCGCAGTTAGTGAGGTTACTGGTTATTCTCCTAATTTTCTTGTTTTTGGTAGGGAGGTCATAACATGTGGTTCTCAGTACATTGATAAGGAATTTAATGCCGATATGGTGCTTGAACCACGGGACGGCTATGCCGAAACTTTAGGCTATTTATCTTCTATTTTCGAGAAGGTACATTCAGCTCTGTTGTCGGCCCACCAACGAAATTGTTCATCTTATAATCTTCGCCGTAAACAGGCAGAATTCAATGTCGGTGATATAGTTTGGCGCAGAACGTTTCTTCTTAGTGATAAGGATAAATACTTTAGCAAGAAATTGGCGCCTAAATTTATTAAATGTAAGATTGCCTCAAAAAAATCACCTCTAGTATACAAACTTAACAACATGGCTGGAAAACCTTTAGGCGATTGGCACATCAAGGATTTAAAGTTAATTAATTACAAAGAATAATAAAAGTATAAAAACAACAATAAGAATACCTTCTACCTATTCGTTGTTTAATTTTTTCAAACGAACGCTTCTAATTTATATTACCGTTTGTAGTAGTGCCTACTATAAATTGATATTTTCTGTGGTGGGTAGCAAATATGTTTTTTCTCGTAAACAATACTATTTTTCAAATTGCTGCGCAATTGTGTACTCAAATGTTATGTTGAACATTGTTTTAAAAAATACTAACCATAAACTAAATATATTGTGTTTTTACCCTGTTGATCAGTGGTTAAAAGGTCGCTATTAGCTGAGCATACAAGTTCGATTCTCGCATGTGTATTTTATTTCCGCAAATCTATTTGTTGAAATGCATCTTGATTGGCGTATTGTTTTTCGCCGTGCCTTGTTCTGAAGTTCTGTTGTTATTCTTAATTCTGTATAAATTCCATAATCAAATTGTTATTATAGGTACTTTATAAACGATCATGGTGATTAACCGTGCGTCGCGAGCTCGGAACAGTCGAATAGTACCTACCATTTAGATCGTACCTAGTTGTCGTTATGACGCACGCGCGTTCACTCAGCGACGCGCCGATAAATAAATGCCTAACTAATGACTCACCATTGTTTACATTCAAAAGGTGGTTACTGGTCGTGTTCTAGTTATTAATTAGAGCAAAATATTTATTAATTTCTTTCCTTTGACATTGAGCGGTCCGGTCGTGTCTGCGGCTTGTATTATTTTTGTTCATCTTTACGAAAAATCTGTTGTTATACCTAACTATATTCAAAAAGTTTACTTATCTAGTGGCAAAGGCCGAACCCAAGATTTATAAGTCGTTGGGCTAGATCAAGTTTCTTATATCTACAAATCATTATTACCTAATAAAAATACATAAAAGCGGCGGTAGCCCAGTGGTGTACGTAACGGACTGCCGAGACGATGGTCTCGGGTTCGATCCCCAGGTACCTCGGGCACACACCTCTGACTTTTCGAAGTTATGTGTGTATTAAAAATGTTAATTATCGCTCGCTTAATAATGTGCCCGGTAGATGGCAATAGGCTCGCCCCCTATTACATTGGGACCGAAACATATCTGGCGAAGTGTGGGTGTGTAATATACCTCTGCCTACCCCTTCGGGGATAAAAGGCGTGAAGATATGTTATGTTATGTTATTATTACCTAATAATTACCCTAAGCGCTTCTCCATAGATTGTTATCTTTAATATTAAGCTATTACACTGGCCTCGACATTTACATGTAGGTATGTGTGATGAATTATGAATGATAAATGTTTATGTTCAAATTCAGACTGCCGTTGTACGCGTGAAGAATGCAAGCGTGGGTCATTATTATTTAGTTATCCTAATTAGCGTATAGTGTTGTCACTTGTTCAAGGTACTCATGCCCTTGTTTTCTCTAATTTCAGGAAGTATCTTCAAGGCTGCTACGCCCGTTGGGCTAGGGAATTTTCTTTAGGGAAAATCCCGGCCTAACGGGGAGGGGGTGTGTGACGTCACATCGCGCTCCTGCGCCGCGAGCCTCGCTACAAGTGACGCACAGCAATGGGCCGTTCTCTCGCGCCCCTCCGCGTCGGCCCTATAAATACAGCGGACACGAGGCTTCGGCCCTTTTCCTCCGGCCAGCACCGCCAGTTGAGTACTACCATCATCCGAAGACCTGTGAAGTGCCAACGTCGCCCACGCCCTGGATAATTGTCTCATCTGTTAATCTTAATTGTCAGTTCTTTTTTGTATAACTAAAGCCATCGAATAACTGGAATTATAACGCGAGTTTAAACTTTCCTGGTGATATTTTTTATTTATTTCCCGTAAGTCAACCTAATTATCTCTCTTTAATTGCTCGGCGAGTGATCGATCCCGGCTACCCCGTGGAAATCAATCACTCGTGCGACAGGTTTTTGATTACCAATCATTTACACAGTACTGCTATTTAATAGATATAATTTATCATAAAATAGCGTATGCAGAGACACAGTTACATATACATATATGTACACTGAGTGGTTAATCTACGCTGTGCTGCATGGCTTGACCGTCCGTCTGGCTTACGCTTGGCAGATATTTATTTTTACTATGTTGAATATATAATAATATATTCTATCTATAAACTCGCAAGTGGAATTGTATCTTTATTACATTATTGTCAGAGTAATAAATAACAAAACTTGATCAACTGGTCGCACAAAAGTTGTTTACATTATTTTATATTAATCTGTGGAACTTTCCATGAAAGCTCTCGTTTCCTATGGCTATTGTACATAATGTTAATATTTATTATGAATTCCCAAATGTCGTCCAACAAAAGTGTTTTTATTTCGCGTCAGGAAAATGGAAGCCAAATAGCTTTTCGCATATGTCACAATTATATTAATTGTATTAAACCTTCCTTGTCGTTTATGTACCCGTCGCGTGCTAACTTCCAATGGATTATTACTATTTCACTCTCTGAAAGGATATCCCAGAGCCATTTCAATAAAAAGTAATCATAGTTATGTGTCCTAAATTCTAGATTGCCTATAAATTTCCTAAGGCTTTCTTTTCGTCAATGAAATTGATGCCAAAATACATATAATGTACCATATGTTATATAATTATATAGTAACGATATTCAAGGTTTTTGTTTAATAAAGCTTTTTTATGTTAACATCCTAATAGGAACAATGGTACATGAAACATTAATTAGGCTAGTTTAATATAAATTAGCTGGCTGGTTTAATAATTGAAAATAGTTCAACAAACTTTGCATGTAACCAAAGAAATTTTATTATATTCATTATACCATCGCTGAGAAAATAGTCTCTCAAGATAGTTATTTAATAAGTTTAATTATTAGTTGGAATTCTAATATCGGGTATAAGGCTGCCGTAATTTCAATATTATATTAAACTAGATAGAAAAACATAAAATATTCTTAATAATTAGCTAATGTGTGATAGTTAAATAGGTAAGGAGTAGGGCGGAGGCCCGTGCAGTTCAACTCGTCTCTAATTCCACTGAACTGCACTGACCTCTACTCCCTCCACCTGAGTCCGGTGCAGGGAGTGGCGAATGGTCTCAGGGGTAGCGCAGGTCGTGAAGATCCCTAAGGCAAGGCTGGTGGACTATCCTTCTCGAGGTTGCCACCCGTTCTTGGTCCAGTTCCTTCAGAAATGGATGCAACCAAAACCTCCAGCCGAAACACAATAACAGGCATATACACACGCACACACACACACGTACACACATGCGCACACACACCCACACCCACAAACACATCTCTTCACCACGCCCCCTCATGGCGGGGTGGGCTTGGGCTCGTAGTAGAAAGTCACGGGTAAGAGAAGTTGACCACCTGCGCTAGGACTTGCGCAGTCGAGCGCCGTACGCGGGGATGACGGAGTCCTGGGGGGTTGAGCCGAGCGGCGCTGGCGGTAATGTGACCGTGAGGCAACACGCCCTCTTTGGTCCCGATTTCATGCTAAACGGTAGCCCCCGCTGTGAGCCGCAGCGGGGGAAATGGCCACCGTGTCCTGTCAGAGGGCCACAGGCTAGGGACGTAGGGTCCACATCAACAGTCGGAATTCATTTCGGCTGTTGATGTGGTAGGTGAAGGCTATGCTGAGGGAGCAAGCGAGGGAAGACAGCTAGAGTTGGTAACTCGGCTCAGGCTGTTAACCCGAGAGGGCGCCCGATGCCGTGCTGTTAACCAGCCCCGCGTTCCTATATTTTTCTGGTAATCCTAACGTCCGGATGACGTTCTCTGTTGCGGGCTCCATGGAGGGTGGGAAGCCAGAGGGATGAAGTCTTGTTAAAATTTTATGGATACCGCAAATCCGAAAATTACCCCAACTGCGACGGTGACAGCGAAAGCTGTTCCCGCCACCACCAAAACCATACAGATGGTTGACGCCGTGGCCTCGGCTGCAGGTGTCACACCATCCCCTAGGGACGGGACTTCAGCGCTACCTAGTACCAGTACTGGTCCAGTCCTTACAATCGTCAGCCAGTTCGAAATCAAGCGGGAAGACGACTCCTCTTTCGCGGGATGGCAAGTGGTGAGTCACCTCTACGAATACAGCGGAGCAGGCCGCTGTCGCAGGTCCCAGCAAGGTGACCAGCGCGCAGCCCACGCTCAGTAGTGAGGGGTGCACGATAGCCGTAAGCAGTACGGGGAGGCCGTCTGCCGCCAAGCGCGGGCCGCGGGCAAGTCACCCTGGACGGCATCCAGCTGCAGCACCACCGAAGAACACGGCAGGTAAAACTGCCAAATATAAGGCAAGAGGTGAGGCCAAACGTGCTCTCAACGAGTCCAACTCGCCTCGAGGGGAGCTCAAGAAGCCCTGCCTCAACTCCTCCAGGACGATAGCAGGTAAGTCCTACGCACAGGCCTCCAAGACGTCCCTGGACGTTGCAGTAACATGCAAACGCACAGGGAACTTGCCGAAGAAGTTGGTGGACCAGGTACTCCGGAAAATCCAGAGGAAGATCCTGGTTGATGCCTGGTCGACCAAAACCCCCAAATGCCCCGCTCCAGCGTTCACCGGGAAACCCAAGTACGCGGACGGGTTCCTCAAATTTTGGTGCGCCGACGAGGCAACCCGTACCTGGAGGACGGAGGCGGTCTCTCTTCTGGTCCCACCACCGGCTTCAAACTGGGGGTCAGGGGCCAGGAAAAGGCCCCGAAGAGAGTGCGGTGCGGCATTGTCGTACCCGACGAACAGGGGGTCTTGGGTGACGTGCGCGACGTGGGTCACACTCTGGAGTTCCAGAACCCCTGGTTGGAGGTTGACAAATGGTCGATGCTGCACTCCGAGAGGCAGACAGGTGGGTGGTTCCTAGTAGTCGGCGTCAAGGAGGAACAACTCCCGACCCTGATGCAGAACGAGTGCCGCCTCCCGTTGGTTGTAGGTGCCGTCTACGTCAGATTCCGGGACCACACAGGCAAGTATGTCGACCATCCTCCGGGATGCGACGCCAACTCCACACAGGTCAAGCATGACTTCAACAGCCAGTCAGGGGGCGACGCAGAACCCAGCCCGTCAGAGCCGGCCGCGACTGGCTCTGGGGCTGGCCCATCAGCCGCGGGTAACTCGGAAGATGAGAGCCTGCTCCTGAGCCCGGTGCGGCGGGACGACGGGGTGGAGGCTGGTGACATCCTTGCCGGCCTAACGCAGCTAACGGTCGGGGAGGAGTGGACATCATCCAAAGATAATTACTCTGCCTAGTGACGTCAGCTGCCTTCAAATCAACCTCCATCACAGCCAAACGGCCACTGCGCAACTGCACAAATGGATGGATGTCGAACAATCAGCCATCGTGCTCATCCAGTAACCTTGGATAAGGGGTGGCCTCATCAGAGCCTGGCTATATATAGCTCTCCAGCCTGGTAAGTAAATTTTATTCTTCAACTGACCACACACATACAAGAACCTGCATACTGACAACTAAAAACATCAGAGCCCAAGCTTTTACGGAGTTCTGTTCCAGAGACATCACAGCGATACAAATTGAAATAACACAGCAGCCAAGGAGTATAGCGGTTGTTTTCGCATCGGTCTACATGCCCGAGGCCGAAGACCCGCCTCCGTTCGACCTCACGCGTCTGGTTAACCAGTGCGGGAGAACTAAAACGGAGGTCGTAATAGGAACGAACTCCAATGCCCAAATGTGGGGCATGAACTGCAATAACAACAGAGGTAAATCATTGGTTGAATATCTATTCACCACTAATTTTACCCTATTAAACACAGGTACGGAGCCCATCTTCGACACAAGACGTAGTCAGACAATTATCGACTCAACTCTCGCAACAGAAGGAGCGGCTGAACGCATCAAGTGATGGCACGTCTCGAAAGAGGCATCGTGCTCAGACCACATTAATATTCCTATCAAAACGCGAATGTATTTTAATATCTACGGAACCCCTGCAATGTTTTTCTGATCCGCCTATCCCTTTGACGGTTGAGTTAGTATTTTTAAAGTTATTCCATAATCCGAGGCGTTTGAAGCATTCCGATGTTATTAGATTGGTCTGAGATGCGCTATCTAGCAGACAACGTACCATGTGCGGCGACCCATTAACATCATATACGATAACTTGCGCTGTCGCTAACAGTACCGTCTTAGACGCCGTACACTGCGTTTTGGCCCTGCGCGGATCATTATAGATGCGCGAGTGCCGTCCTCGCGTGCGCGTCGCCCGCGCAATGGATGTCATACACAACGATACTTCGCCCTCAGACGCGGAAGGCGCAGCTACCGTGGTCTGCACCTGCGGCGCAAGTGTGTCAAGGTTAGCGGCTTGGCTTGACAACGGGTTATCTTTATCGAAATGTAACAGTGTATGATGTTTTTGATTACATGAGCGACATCTCGTTCTACTAGAACAATTACTTGTTTTATGTTTTATGCTTAAGCAATTAATGCAAGCTTTGTTATCTTTTACGCATTTAAAACAAGCGGTTGCATTCTGATTATCGAAGGCGGGACACTTATATAAATGGTCGTGCACTATATTACTGCACAGACACTTCTGTGAATTATTATTATTAGATTCCGAACATGTTACGTAAGATTGTGGATTAGGGACCGAGTTATTATTACTATTTCGCGATTTATTCAACCTTTGTTTGTTGTTGTTAGTGTTAGACGGGCCAGGTGAACCAGACTGCGTATTATGAAATATTCGACACTGATCTTTGATGAACGAAATAAAACTATCTAGTGTGGGTATTTTATTACTGCGTTCCGTCATCTCGAATGCGCGAATTGTATCAGTGTCAAACTTTTTTAAAGCGAGTTGAAGCAACATAAAGTCGGAAAGATCTTCTTATTTTAAATTCCTAAGAGAATTAGCCGCGGTTACGAAGTTATCAATAAACAGTTGGAAATTCGAGACAGACGCGTTGCCGGACAGTTTGAGATTTAAAGCTTGGTCAAAGTAGGTAGACGCTAGAACGCGCGTGTCCTGATATCTGTCAAGTAGTGACTGAAATATGACCTGATAATTCTCAGCACTGGGTGTGACACCTGCAAATACGGACTGGGCCTTCGGTGACAGTTTACCTATTAAATAGTACAACCTGTCAGCATCTGTCAGAGAACCATTATCGTGCACTGTAGACTTAAAACTCGCATAGAATAACGGCCAATTTCGTATATCTCCGTCAAACGACACAATCTCGATTGGCGGTAATCTCGGTTTGAGGGCAACGGGCTCTGCTGAACGTTTACCCTCCAATTGCGATTGTATACGCTTAATAATACACTAAAGATCTTCGAATGAGGTATACGCCTGATAGTTCGGTTTTTCATCAGGATTGATAGAAAGTAATCTTGCGTTATAATCGTCTAACAACTTATGAAAATCTGTTCGAATACTATCTACTGTTATACAATACCTGAGAAATGCTTCGTTATTACTGTCAGACATAGATGCGGTTTTTGATCGTTCATAGATGTTTTGAATGCGCTCAAATAGAATATTGCGTTTTGCTTCTAAGATTGTCATCTCTTTGTCTTCCGACACGCGTGACTTCTTTTGTTGTGACATGCTTACGTAAGTATAAGCTAATGAGAACGAAACAAAATAAGAATATCTAATGTACCTATTATTTTACCTAAGTAGGCTAAGTAGGCAACACTTTAGAGCTGAGGAATTAAAATTTGCTTGAAATATGAGATTTATAAGACAACTATGATAGTTCCAGAATTAATAATTTAATAAGTAGGTAGCTACATAAAAGTTTACCTACTGATGCGGGCGGAAATAACCATGTGACGGTTATGTGTATATATTAGGAGTATAGCTAGGTGCTATAACTGCCTAGGTATAGCGATATAACGTATAAAAACGTAAATGAATCCGACTCGTATGGATCAAAAAAATGGTTCGGCGATACACCGAAACCGTAGGTAGGTTCTAGGCGATTTGGAAAAATTGGACTGTATTTAAAGGAAGAGGATGTAGGAAGAGGTGATTGTGAGTGGGTATAGGATATTTCAAGGATGGAGGGCACTCACCTTATACGGTAATCTTCTTCGTTTCCGATGGGCAGTCTCCTGGTGGTTTCGTGATGCAGCTGCTTGTTTTCACTTCACTCACGAGCAGGTTTTCCTTGGTGGAAGCGGTAATAATCACATACAGCGGTGCGGCGCGATACGATATAGCGGACACGTTCTCAGCGAGCGGAATGTTCTGGACTGTCACTCGCGTCGACGATCGCGGCGACCAATCAGGCGAAAGGCAGTGCCTCTTCCAGGGAGTGGGATAGAGGGAGACGGAAATATGGTATCGCTCACACTTGTACGTGGAACGATTGATGTTGATGCGATTAGTTATAGATAGGAAGGTAGATGGCGCTACCAAATAGGAAGCAACGATGTCAGCGGTCCGGCTAAGAGCTCTGAAGCTCTGGAAAGACACTAACACACCGCACACTAGCAACTTAAATACACTCTTTAAAGAAGTTCCTCTCACACAAACCATTGGCGACCGAATACCGAAACAATTTGTGTTCGACAAGAAATACAAAATCCAACTGTACGAGGATCTACACGAAGGAGTTGTTAACCACAACGAGCTAACGATCTTCACAGATGGGTCTAAGACGGATACAGGTACGGGTTCAGAAGTATTACCTAAACATCAACATCGCAGTACCGCTGAGAGCCTACAACACGGTCTACCAGGCCGAATGTTTTAGCATAATCCTAGCCGCCACAGCAATTATGGCACGTGAGGTAAGGGAACGATCCATTAGGATCCTCTCAGATAGTAAGGCTGTCCTCTCAGCCCTCAAAAGCCATACTATCACCTTGGCACTCACGCTTGAATGCCACCAGAAACTAACAGAGGTAGGTAAACAAAACAAATTAACACTGCAATGGATCAAGGGCCACAGTGGCTCAAGAGGGAATGACGCAGACGACGTACTTGCCAGAAGAGGGGCCACTTTAAAGGTGGTGGGACCCGAGCCCATTATTCCCCTCCCTTCTGGTTTTTATCGCAATCTCGTAAGAAATAGGACCAGGACCCAACACAACCAGTCCTGGATTGGTATTGAAACATGTAGGCAGGCCAAGGAGGCTCTTCCCGCAGTAGACGGTAAGATAGCCAAACAAATCCTCCGGCTGTCCAAACAACAACTGCGGACAGTCACGGCCGCCTACACATGACACGGATTCTTTGATAAACACCTATTTACTATAGGTATCACCGACAGCCCGCTGTGCAGGGCCTGTATGGCAGCAGACGAGACGGCAGCTCACCTGCTCCCCGACTGCCCTGAGGCCGCACAGTACAGTCAGCAGTACCTGTCCAGATACAGCACCCTGAGGGAAGCAGTGGGCCACATCAAGAGTCTGCTGGCCTTCCTCGAAGAGCTAGGGTGGCTCGAATGACGACACCATTCCCATCCGCACGCAAAATACACGCCAAGACGTGGAGTTGCGGAAACAGCCCTTGCCATCAAGTATCAAGTATAGGTAAGGAGTAGCAGATTAGGTAGGTAATTCTCAAACATGGAAAACAACAGCCTCAAAGTATGTTAACTGCGATTCGGATTTATTTGTTTGAACCCTTGTAGAGTAGTGACACTCACCCGTTCTGCATGCCTCGTACTCCTCAGGCTGTAATTTAGGTTTCCACCGGTAGCGCTCATAGCGAGACTTGACTTGCCGTTCCTAACAGATCGGCAAAGTTAAGCAACGCTTGCACAGGTCACCACTTGGATGGGTGACCTTGTGTGGCATTTCCATCTGAGCGCTACCGTGCTTCGGAGGGCACGTAAAGCTGTCGGTCCCGGCTCTTGTCTAAGGATATGGGTCGTTAGGCCATGTCGGAGGCCTTTGGGCGGTCTGAAAAAAACACCGACACCAGAGTTGGCCACACACTCACACGAAAAACAAACAAACAAATCGTGTAGAAATAAAAACATGGCAACATATATTATAATTGAGTATTATTTAGGAAAATGTGTCTAACGTCATGAGTATTTGTGGACTGAATAAGATTTGGCTTATATAAAATTAACAAGATAGCTAAATCAAAAACGAAATATGGAACCAGAGCTAGTTCTAGTTTAGGACGTGTTTTAGAGCGACATGTTTCTCTAAAATGATGAAAATTTAATTTTTATTTCGTCGTCGTTTTATAATAATCTGAATGTAGTTGGTATACCTATAGCTATACTTATAAACCTACCTTTATTATAAGGGTATCGCTGTTTCCAAATACCAATCCAGTATTATTTTTAAATGGATTGGGATACACGTTCCATTTATAAAATCCATTTCCTAACGCTATTTAGCTATTCAGTAGTTGTGTGTTTCGCTATTTAGCTATTCAGTAGTTTTTTGTTTTCCAACACGACATCAAAAAAGTCTATGTTTGTATTTTAAGTAAATATTAGCTTTAGCCCGCTATTTCGCACGCGTAAATTACATTTAGATAAAATATTTTGTACAAACACCCCTACCCTCCTCAAGGAACATACATGCTAAATTTAACCTTCTTGCGCCCAGTAATTTCGGCTGTAATGTGTCTGTCAGTCAGTCAGTAACGCAAGGACTTTATATACACAGATTGAAGTGATTCCATTGAAAAAATAAAAGTTTTTACTCTAACTCTGAATTCCTTTTCCATCCTCTTAGGGGAAAATTTCCAATTAGATGTCTTCGTGTTCGCTAACGTCATTTGCGGATCGAATAAACAAAGTATGAAGTTAATCCCTTGAAGGCATAAAAGGTGCTATGCAAATTATGAATCCCTTTTTATTCACTTAGGGTAAGAATTTCCAAAACGACTTTCTTAGTGCTCACTAACTTCATTTGAGGAACCAATAAGTATACAAAGTTTGAAATTAATCCATTGAGGGAATAAAATGTTTCATACAAATTCTGACAACCAGTTTAACCCCTTTAGGGAAGAAATTTCCAAAAATCCTCTCTTAGTGTACCCCTACACACCTCAAGGAACATACACGCTAAACATCTACTTGCGCTCAGTTGTTTCGGCTGTAGCATGTCTGTCAGTCAATCAGTAACTTAAGGATTTTATATACAGACAGATTATACAAATAAATAATGTGATGGCCGGCGTCATGTCAAACCGTCGTCACGAAACACAATAATTAGCAAAGAGGTTTGAAGACTATTTTATTATTTGGAAATGAGTTTTTAATTCGATGACGTATACACTTTGTCAAGTGATCGCCAAATTCACCAGTCATTGACAACAAGGCGATGGCCATGCGGATAACACATCCCGTTCACGTTCTGCTGGCGTTGGTTCAAATCCAAGTCATAACAGTTATGTGGATTTTGGTTTTTATGAAATTTGGAAAATGTTTATGAATATTTGACAAATATTTAAAAAAAGATATTTTAAATATTTCGAGTAAAAATTAGAAAATTCTAGAAACTTCAGGAAGGAATGGAGAGGTTAAAAAGAGACAGGAGATGGAATAACAATTGAATAATGAAATGACAATCGAAATTAGTGGATCTAGAACATTCCCAGGGGTATATAAGGCGGTGTAGACGCGCTGAGCGCCAGATTAAGTTGAAAAATGGTAAAGTGAAGAAGAAAAAGAAGAAGTAAAAGGGAAGAAAGAAGAAGTAGTGAAGTGAAAGCATAGTGCAGTAAAGTGCAGTGAAGTGCAGTAAAGTGCAGTGAAAAGTGCAGTGCAAAAGACGCCAGTGTTGGTGCTGTCCGCGTCGAAAATAAACGGCGCGTCGTGTGTGAAGTCGAATAAAGTGTCATCAGTGCTACCCGGTGTTTCCTTCCAATCCCGTTACCCCGTCCGTAACAATTGGTGTCAGAAGTGGGATTGGAAGGTTCGAAGACGTCAGTAATGCCGAGGAAGGGTCAACGTGCTAAACCCGTTCAGGAGCAAGATTGCTCAAGTCCAGAAGTTGAAGTGAGAACGGAATGTGCACTTTCGCAGGAAAGCGGTCGCGGAGAAAGAGAGTCTTCAGCTGATAGCGCAGCTAACCCATTATCTCTTGAAGGCTTCGCTACAATTTTTGAACAAGCCTTCCGTCAGCTCCAATCTAAAGTCGATCTGATCTTGCAAGAGAACTCGCAGCGACTCGAATCTCGACTCGAGCAAAACTCACAGCATCTTAACTCCGTACTCCAGCAAAACTCGCAGCATCTTAAATCTCAGCTTAGCGAGATTATGAAGAGACAGAATGACATTCGCCGTGGTATAATGGAGAACGCCCGTAAGATTGCCGAGATGGAGACTTGTTTCAGTGAAGTGCAATCGCGTGTGGCTGCAATCGAGGAAGAGATGCATACCCGCATAGCTACAATGGAGAAAGAGTTAAAGAAGATGAAAACTAGTAGCCCCTCGGTCTCCATTAACCCATCTAGTTCTGGTGGTTATTTTAAAGTGCCATCATTCGATGGAACCACGTCCTGGGAGACCTACAGGATGCAGTTTGAGGCTGCCTCTATCAGCAACGGTTGGGATAGCGATCAGGCCAAGTTTGCACTTATCCTCGCGTTGAGTGGCGATGCATTATCGGTGCTTGAAGCCGTGGGAAAGCACGCCACTTACGAAGAACTTATAGAGGTCCTGGAATCCAGGTTCGGAGATGCGCACTTGCAATATGTGTTCCGAGCCAAGTTACGCAACCGCCGTCAGTATTCGAACGAATCCTTCCAGCAGTGGGCGATGGAAGCGACGAATATGGTGCGAAAGGCTTATCAGTCAGCACCCGCGGAACAAGTTCGATGCATGCAACTCCAGGCGTTCATCGACGGAATTTGTGACGATGAGGTCAGAGCTGCTGTGCGCTTGAAACACCACAGCAATGTTAAAGACGCATTAGCACATGCTTTACAAGTGGAGGCTGTTCAACAAGAAATTACGAGTGATCGAGATAGAGTTATTACAGCAGAGTAGAAAGAACTGGTCGCAGATCTTTTGTTCTAAAGTGTTTTAACTGCAAGGAACCCGGACACTTAAGAAGTAACTGTCCGAAACATGTAACAGAAAGAAATAAGATTGACGCTAGTGTTCAAGTGTTGAAAGATGATCAGCAAGCAATTACAGCCAGGACTTTAATGCAAGCGCTGATCAGAAAACGGAAAGCTCCGAAAGTTCGTATTCGACAACGCACGGTTGGAAATGGTTTAACTATCGATGGAGCAGTCAATGGCGTTATATGTTCGCTGACGCTGGACACCGGTGCGACACGAACGGTTATAGGAACTCGTTTGACAAGAAGGAACGGAAAGATTCTAACACCGTCAACTTCACCTCGACTGACGACGGCTACCGGTCAGTATATCCCAGTTAAAGGCGAACAGATGGTGGCTATAAAAATCGGTGACAACCTTTACTGGCAACGAGCGGTGATAGCAGACATCGTAGACGATTGTATTGTTGGGCTGGATTTCTTTAAAGATCATCAGTGCAGATTAGACATTAAAGGTGGTATACTTAAGTGTGGAGATGTAAAAATGTCAATGAAAGGTGCATGGGGAAAGTTTTGTGCCTCAAAGAAAGTAAACTTGCACATAGATCACAGGCTTCAGCTCCTATATCTACAAAGCTTAATGAATTGATCCATGTCGAAAGGAGAGCGGTGTATCATCGGTCTAAGGATGCGCGGGACGCGCATGTCTTAGAGGGGAGTAGTGTGACGGCCGGCGTCATGTCAAACCGTCGTCACGAAACACAATAATTAGCAAAGAGGTTTGAAGACTATTTTATTATTTGGAAATGAGTTTTTAATTCGATGACGTATACACTTTGTCAAGTGTTCGCCAAATTCACCAGTCATTGAGAACAAGGCGATGGCCATGCGGATAACACATCCCGTTCACGTTCTGATGGCGTGGGTTCAAATCCCAGTCATAACAGTTATGTGGATTTTGGTTTTTATGAAATTTGGAAAATGTTTATGAATATTTGACAAATATTTTAAAAAAGATAATTTAAATATTTCGAGTAAAAATTAGAAAATTCTAGAAACTTCAGGAAGGAATGGAAAGGTTAAAAAGAGACAGGAGATAGAATAACAATTAAATAATGAAATGACAATCGAAATTAGTGGATCTAGAACATTCCCAAGGGTATATAAGGCGGTGTAGACGCGCTGAGCGCCAGTTTAAGTTGAAAAGTGGTAAAGTGAAGAAGAAAAGGAAGAAGTAAAGGGAAGAAAGAAGAAGTAGTGAAGTGAAAGCATAGTGCAGTAAAGTGCAGTGAAGTGCAGTGAAGTGCAGTGAAGTGCAGTGAAAAGTGCAGTGCAAAAGACGCTAGTGTTGGTGCTGTCCGCGTCGAAAATAAACGGCGCGTCGTGTGTGAAGTCGAATAAAGTGTCATCAGTGCTACCCGGTGTTTCCTTCCAATCTCGTTACCCCATCCGTAACAATAATATTTGACTGCTACCGTGGTACAGTGGATAGCGTATGCGTCTGTTAAACGGGAGGTCTCGGGTTTGATTCCCGGGTCGGCGAAAAGTATTACTGAGTTTTGCCGAATTCTCAGTAGCAGCACGGAGTCTACCAAAGTACCCGGTAACGGTAATAGGCTCTCCCCTTTTTACGTGGGACCTAATATGCAACATGGCAAAATGTGGGTGTAATATTACACCTCTGCCTACCCCTTGGGGGATACAAACGTGAGACTATAAAAAATAAATAAACAAACTGTCTGTAATCTCAAAATAACTATATTGCATATTGTTGCTAACCGGTTTCCAGTACCCCAATGATTTATTTAGATTGTTTTTCCGTCCGAATATTTATTCAAGGTAATCTTAAAAATGGCTGAATCGATTTAGATGTGTATGTTACCAATGGTTCATGAAAACTCTCGAACAAACTATGAAAATTTCATTTAAGCGTAGCTGCTAGCAAAAGCTAGTTAAAATTAAATTAGTCAAGGATTCCGTAGCAGTATACATTTGTATATATCAGCGGCATTGTAAAAAAATGTGAAATAAGGAATCCAAGTTCAAAATTCCTTTCTTAGTATTTTAGGTTAAAGAAATGAGAGAAGCCTTGGTCAGCAGTTGGACAAAGCAGATAAATGATAAAAAGTGCTTGCCTGCTTAAAAATAAATAAAAATAGCAAAATAACGGTTCTAAGTATTTTGGCTACTATTGGTCATATAAAGAACCATCCTATATTTTAGTTAGTAAAGATGAAGAGCGCTTAGGTGAGTGCCAGCCACAAAAATGAAATAATAAAAATTAAATGCACATCAGGGACGATGAAAAAAATCAAGTGAAGGAATTAAAAGTTTCATACAAACTGGGACCCCTTTTTGAGCTCCCCGTTTAGTGGTGAATTCACTAACGTCACTTGAGGAACCAACATAGAGAGTTTCAAGTGAATCCATTGAGGTTTTTTTTATATTACAAAATGAGACACCCTTTCTTAACCCCCATAGGAGAGTGATTTCGAAAACTCCTTTCTTGGTGTTCACTAACGTCATTTGAGGAACCTATTTACAACACAACAGCTTGAAGTTAATTCAATGAAGGAACGAAAATGTTTCATACAAATTCCGACTCCACTTTTTAACCCTTTAGGGTAAGACATTCCAAAAAGATTTTCTTAATGTTTACTAAGGTCATTAGGGAAACCAATATACAAAGTTTGAAGTCAATCCACTGAAGGAATAATAAGTTTAGTTTAATACACACTTTGAACTCCTATATAACCCCCTGAGGGTAGGAATCTTCAAAAAACAAATTCTTAGTGTTCACTTACGTCGTTTGAGGAACCAATACACAAAGTTTGAAGTCAATCCATTAAAGTAATAAAAAGTTACATACAAACTTTGACCCTCAATCTTACCCCCTTAGGGGAGGAATTTCCAAAGAAACAAATTCTTAGTGTTCACTATCATCATTAGAGGAAGCAATATATAAAGTTTGAAGTCAATCCACTTAAGGAATAATAAGTAAGACACTTTGACCTCTATCTTACCCCCTGAGGATTGCGATTAAAAAAAAACAAATTCTAAGTGTTCACTATCGTCTTTTAAGGAATCAATATACTATGTTTGAAATCAATCTATTAGAGAGATAAAAAGTTATATTCAAACTTTGACCCCCTATCTTATTCCCTTAGGGAAGGAATTTCCAGAATAATAATTATTAGTGTTCATTATCGTCTTTTGAGGAACTAATATACAAAGTTTGGAGTCAATCCATTGAAGGAATAAAAAGTTTCATACAAACTTTTTTCCCCAGTTTTGCCCCCTTAGGGGTGGAATTTTCAAAAATCCTCTCTTAGTGCTACCTTACACTCTTCAAAGAACATACATGCTTACTTTCATCTTTTTGTGACCAGTAGTTTCGGCTGTAGCGTGTCTGTCAGTCAGTCAGTAACGCAAGGATTTTATATATTAAGATTATTAAGATATTGCGTCAGTTCATTTCTATTTGAAACGAAGATGCTCTAAACAAGTAAATGAATATAAGGTTGCTTTTTTATTTCATTCCTTGCAAAGGATTATACTTTCAAGATTAATGTTTTTTTACAATACTTTGGGCCTCCGGTACTCCGACAAACGTTTTGCAGGGCAGTGTCGGACTATCGAATTTGTCGGATTACACAGTACTGTCTAAAACTATAGTCCGGCTTTTTTTATAAATGAGTACCTTGTAATCCGACTTAATACAGATCCAAATATAAGATTTTATGTGTTATACTCTGAAGTACAATTTATAGGTAATTCATTATGTATGTCACATTTAGTAATTTGTTATTGTGTACAAATAATTGTACATACTAAAATAATGAAACATTATGACTAAAAGTCAAAATATGGGTCAATCAATGCAAGCATGAGAATTGTAATCAATGTTATTTTTTTTACATTATTGAAACGCGAAATATGTACGTAATAGTTTTATTTTTTAACTCTTTATTTATGGGCTTTATCGCTTAGCGATAACGTCGCCCAGTCAAAAAATCACACTTATTTTACAAATCTAAATTAAAATTTAACATATTACAATTTGTGAAGACCTGATTTAGCGAGTTGGTACAATTGAACGGCCTTGTCGGATAGTGGTTGAGCCAAAATGCTGTTACATATACCGATTTCAAACAATTTTTCCGTCCCTACTACTGCTCTTCAACGTTATAGTTATGTCGGATTACAGGGGGTGCCGAATAAGCCAGGGGCTGGATTACCGGGAGTCTACTGTATATATAACATACAACACATTACTATAGTTATGGGCTTAAAAATATGTTTAAGAATACTTGTAACAAATTTAAAGTATATTGGTTTAAGTCTTCATAAGTCGGGATACAAGTATAAAACTATAGACTCGCATTACGATATGAAATTACCAATAAATTACACTTCGAAATTTACGTCAAACTAACTTGGCCACTTCATAGTATAATATAAACAATATTTCTTACGTACTTAATAAAGCTTAAGGATAAAACAAAATAAAAGTATTGTTTGAAATAAAAACGTAATAACACAAGTTTGAGTACGGGATATCACAATAGGTTCATAAATGTTTATTACTTTTCCCATACACTTAAAGTTGTATTTTGTGAGATATAGCTTTTGCTAACTAGATAACAAGAATATTGGATTCAAGCCCTCGTGAATATTTTAACTGCCTTATCTTACCTCCGTTTACTTACAGTTCCTTCGCGAACTCGGTGGTAGGTACCTGTCTCTGCAAAAACCTTTTATCTACATCCTCGTAATAAAAATAATATGTACAAAGAATTCTTTGGATCAGTACACGATTGAACGTTCTGAAAGGACTGTTATGTCATTTTGATACTGTGTATACGTGTATGTACGTTTTATGACACCAAAATAATGCATCTACTCTGGACAAGTTTGCTGACAAGTTTGTTTTCTAATAAATGTTATAAAGAGTGACTAAGCGAGCGAATAAGAGAAAAAATATGTATTTTATATGTTTGTATATTTACTTCGGTTTTTGATGTAGAATATTTCACATAATATATTATGCTATGTCCGTTCATACCTCCTTTACATTACTTAACACAAGTACTTCTGACGTGGTCAACATTATTACATTTGCGATATGAATTCGCGCCGTCACGTCACAAGGATAGCCCACCGTACACTTTGCTCAATTTTTATTATATTTTCTTATTTTATATTCAATGTACCTTGTTCTATTGAGGTCTAGCGTACAATTTTGTAACTTAGCGGAAAAGCAATACTGCGACCCTTTTGAGCAAATGCGAATTATGTAACTCAGCTTGATAATATTCGAACGTCTGTTATAAAACACACAAGAATTATACTAGGGTGTCTTTTATATTCTAGGTACTATAATTACTTTGGACTGTACCTGCAATATTACTTCTCTTATGAGGCAAGGTTGATGTGGCTCTCAAATCAACCTTTGACGTGACTTACCAAACCTTATATGGTAAAAATAATGGAATAAATGAGAAGTTATTATTCCATGCGGCCGAATGTGAGAGGTGGTATGCTGAATTCCAATCACTACTTGCCCTAGTTGTACTAGTTTTTATAGATGAACATATGCATCGGAAATAATGTTTTGGTACACTGAAAAGTTAGTATGTATTGTGAACTTTCAGTAAAACTGGGCTTTATACTGCTAAAACAGCTTAAAGTACCTAGTAGTTATATTCGTGTGCGGCATAATTATACTGCAATACACCTCGCGAGGGATAATGCAACGAAGTTTAGTTTTGAGTCTAAACGGCTAATAATCTAGCCATTGCATCTTTTTCCAAATTGGAAACAAATTCCAATAATATCAAACAATAACCATACTAAACCACGCGATTTGGCAGCAAACACAAGACATCCTTCAAAAGGTTTCACATGTGAACTGATTTATAATTCCTTGGCGCTATTATTAACCGCAAAACATTATCTTTAGCCGGCAATCCGCTTGCAAATTCCTAAGGTCATCGATCAGTTAGGTTTGGCAGCAACCCATTATTCCCTGGAGCGCTTAGATTTGGCGATCCTCCAGCCGCTGCATCCGCACATCATTCGGACATAATCTCACACTCCTTCATGTGCAATTGTGCATTGCAAAAAACATTTGCTGGCCAACTAACCTTGCTACTGAATACCAGAATTGGCAACGAACGGATCCCGTGTGCTCTATAAATAATGTATGATCACACGCGAGATATTTTGTGTATGAGTACCACCGGTACCTCACTGCTTATTGCGGATGTGTGATTTGTTTTTCAATATGATCCTGTACACAATACAGAATTGAGGACTTCGGACGTACTTTAATTCACTGTTTGCGTCACAGGTAGAATGGTTCCTGGTGAACTACTGTCACTCGGGGTATGAAAATGCGAAAAAGCATGACCGCCAGTTCCGACGAACTTTTTGACTATAATGGCGAGTGCGACGAATTGACGTCTACCAATAAAGTTCACAAATTACAGCATTGCTGTTAACTCCTTCAACTAAGCAAATTGACAGTGAAACAATGTAATTGGAACAGCTACAATGAAACAATTAAGCCAATCCAAACACAAAGGCCGCTGAACTGTCCGCGCAGTACATTGAGTAGTTATTCAAATTGACCGTCAAAGGGACTCGGAATACTTTGTGTACGCTGCTGGCCAAAATGTTACAGGTTTATGCAACCTCTTATATCTAGTTTAGTTAAATACTAGCTTTTGCCCACTGCTTCGCACGCGTAAATTACGATTTGATAAAATATTTTGTACAAACACCCTTGCGCCCTGTAATTTCGGATGTAATGTGTCTGTCAGTCAGTCAGTCAGTAACGCAAGGACTTTATATACACAGATAGAAGTGATTCCATTGAAAAAAAAAGTTTTTACACTAACTCTGAATCTCTTTTCCACCCTCTTAGGGGAAAATTTCCAAAATAAATGTCTTTGTGTTCGCTAACGTCATTTGCAGATCCAATAAACAAAGTATGAAGTTGACTCCCCTTTTTATCCACTTAGGCTAAGAATTTCCAAAACGACTTTCTTAGTGTTCACTAACTTCATTTGAGGAACCAATAAGTATACAAAGTTTGAAGTTAATCCTTTGAGGGAATAAAAAGTTTCATACAAGTTCTGACAACCAGTTTAACCCCTTTAGGGAAGAAATTTCAAAAAATACTATCTTAGTGTGTACAAATAAATAATATTTGAGTGCCTCCGTGGTAGAGTGGATAGCGTATGCGTCTGCTAAACTGGAGGTCTTGGGTTCGATTCCCGGGTCAGTATTACTGAGTTTTGCCGAATTTTCAGTAGCAGCACGGAGTCTGCCAATGTGCCCGGTAACGGCAATACGCTCGCCCCCTATTACGTGGGACCTTATATGCAACATGGCGAAATGTGGGTGTAATATTACACCTCTGCCTACACCCTCGGGTATACAGGCGTGAGACTATAAATAAAAATAAACAGTCTGTAATCTCAAAATACATGCATATTGTTGCTAAGCCGTTTCCAGTACCCCAATGATTTATTTAGATTGTTTTTCTGTCTGTCCATTTATTCAGGGTAATCTTAAAAATGGCTGAATCGATTTAGATGTGTATTTTACTAATGGTTCATGAAAATTCTCGAACAAACCATGAATATTTCATTTCGGCGTAGCTGCTTGCAAAAGCTAATTAAAATTAAATTAGTCAAGGATTCCGTAGCAGTATACATTTGTATACATCAGCGGCATTGTAAAAAATGTGAAATAAGGAATCCAAGTTCAAAATTCCTTTCTTAGTATTTTAGGTTAAAGAAATGAGAGAAGCCTTGGTCAGCAGTTGGACAAAGCAGATAAATGAAATTAAATTAGTGAAGGATTGCGTAGCAGTATACATTTGTATATCTCAGCGACATTGTAAACAAATGTAAAATAAATTATCCAAGTGCAAAAACGCTTTCTTAGTTGTTTACGTTAAAAAAATGAGAGAAGCCTTGGTCAGCAGTTGGACAAAGCAGATAACTGATAAAAAGTGCTCACCTGCTTAAAAATAAATAAAAATAACAAAATAACGGTTCTAAGTATTTTGGCTTCTATTGGTCATATAAAGAACCATCCTATATTTTAGTTAGTGAAGATGAAGAGGGTTTAGATGAGAGCCAGCCGCATAAATTTAAATGAATGAAAATGAAATGCACATCAGGGACGATGAAAAAAAATCAAGTGAAGGAATTAAAAGTTTTGTACAAACTGGGACCTCTTTCTGAACTCCTCTTTTTAGTGGTGTATTCACTAACGTCACTCGAGAAACCGATATTCAAAGTTTCAAGTGAATCCATTGAAGTTTTTTTTTAAATTACATAATGGGACACCCTATTTTAAGCCCCAAAGGGGAGTGACTTTGAAAACTCCTTTCTTGGTGTTCACTAACGTCATTTGAGGAACCTATAAACAAAGTTTGAAGTTAATCCAATGAAGGAATAAAAAGGTTTTATACAAATTCCGACTCCCCTTTAGGGTAAGAAACTCCAAAAAAAAATTTTATGTTTACTAAGGTCATTGTGTGTGTAGAGTGATAACCAATATACAAAGTTTGAAGTCAATCCACTGAAGGAATAATAAGTTTCATTTAATACACACTTTGAATCCCTATCTAACCCCCGTGAGGGTAGGAATTTTCAAAAAACAAATTCTTAGTGTTCTCTTTCGTCGTTTGAGGAACCAATATACAACATTACACAATTTGAAGTCAATCCATTAAAGTAATAAAAAGTTATATACAATCTTTTACCCTCAATCTTACCCTCTTAGGGGAGGAATTTCCAAAGAAACAAATTCTTAGTGTTCACTATCATCATTTGAGGAACTAATATATAAAGTTTGAAGTCAATCCACTGAAGGAATAATAAGTAACACACTTTGACTCCTATCTTACGCCATGAGGATCGGAATAAAAAAAAACAAATTCTTAGTGTTCACTATCGTCGTTTAAGGTGTATATTGCATCACTGAATATTGGCTAAAAAGCAACCAGTTCATGTTCAATATTTCAATAATCATATAGTAGGAAGGTCGTTTAGCCGGCAGCAAGCAGTACATGGTGGCTCAATGATTTTAATTAATAAGCAACTTTAATTTAAAGAGCGTCATGTTATTATAAGTCTATCTGTTGAGCGAGCTATTGAGGTAGCCTGTGTGGAACTGAGGAGATTTATTTATGTAATGGCGCTGATACACCTGAGCATTCACTTGTAACAGAACAGCGAGCATTCGCCGTTTTCTGTTTTGTCGAACCGAACATTTTCACGATCATTCTAGCGAACACTCTAAATTCAAATAGTCCGTGGAATATAGAAAAAATATAGAAATCGCACTAAAACAGCAGTTTTACCCAATATGTTTACTTCAGTTCCACTTATGAATTATTTCTAGAGTAAGAGTAAGATACATAAACAAATGACGTTTCTTAAAAATTAAATGCATATTTTAATTTGAACAGGTTTAATAAATTACATAACTGTCTGTTCCTACGTTTAAATTTATTTATCGATATAGAGAGTTTATCAACATTCTATTGAAATTAATTCTGCGTAAACCAAATCTAAGGATCTATTGCATTATCGATAATTTATCGATATTTATTCTGAATAAGCCCATCACTAGTCAAGTTAAAATGAGTGACAAACTACGAAGATTCTTCCCTACATTAAAATTATAAGTCAAAGTGAAATAAATATATTGGGTTTAACCGCCATTGTAGCGCGAGTTCATAGAGTTGTATTATCTATATTCTAAGGCTTGCCCGAATGTTCGTGAGAATGTTCGCTAAAACACACTCATTTGTTTTGTAACATTCGCGAGAATGCTCATTACAGGTGAATGCTCAAGTGTATCAGCGCCATAATAAGTGTATATAGGTCGATCTCCAGAAATACGATATATAGATAAAACCATTTTAAAATCGAAAAACGATTTCAAAATATTTTTTCATAGACAGTTCGGTGTCTAATCTACATGGTACAAGGCTAAAATTATGAATAAGTTTATTTTGATTATTAAAAATAAAATTTAAACCCTAAAATCCTGATCGCTCTGGGTTGACCCAACTCCCGATTGAATGAAAAAATATTTTTTAACTTTTTAATGAGAAGGATCACATCAAACAACTTATTTATATTACATCACAAATATTTAATCTTCATAGTAATAAAATATTTTTAGTTATATTTACAATAATCTTGCCACAATCTGAATTTAAAATCATGACCGGGCGTTTTATCTCATCGCTCTACGCTGAGGTAAAACATCGCACTCATCCCTAGTAACACGTTATAGACACTCTATTCCCCTCCCGCGGGGCAACGTCAGTAGTGGTCTAACCGCCCGAGGAGGATACTCCGTGTGCCAAGTTCCCGCGTTCCAACATTACGAAGGTAGGTTTATGATTGCTCTGGATTTGGTTCTCGAATTTTATGATTGTTATGGTATGTTATTTAAATTGAGTAATAAGCCTGTGAATGTGTTTAATATGTGAATTAAGTGATCGTTATGATGTTTTTATGAGACGAAATCACAACTTTCTATTGCTTTTAAATTCGGCTATATTTATGATTTTGTGACTGTTTCTGATCGCTATGGTTCTGATTGCTCTGTCTAAAAAGGCCAGAGTGATGATATTTTGCATTACTTGTGCGTTATAAATCTGTTTTAAGTAGTAGTACTCGACTGTAACAATGACAAACGATGAACTATGCATATAACAATTAATTTATTTCATTTAATAACTATGCCAAAAGTTGATTTTTATAGTTATGTTAATTTGTTTTTATAAAATTATTTTTTATAAAAGATTCTTATTTTTTATATGTATGACGGATAATATGCCTTGAATTTTCTAAAATAATACATTTCTCTTACTGATCTTGTTACACGTACACTGAATATGAAAACGGTTAAATAAATAAATTCCCGAAACTAATTGGTATATCTTGTGTATTTACAGAACGCCAAATAGTAATATTAATATTTTTCTTAATAAATTAGAGTTACTGTTATTTAAACTTACTATTAGGTCAAGAGCAATGAATAGAAATTTTTTTATCCTAGGAGATTATAATATTGACACACTTATTTGCAACAGAAATAGTACCTTGTTCATGAATACTCTAAAACTATATAATTTACACTTAGCAATTAAGCAGCCAACAAGAATTACATCACATTCTGCAACATGTATAGACAACATAATTACAAACTATCATAATTATAAGACAGAAATATGGGACTTAGGCATATCTGACCACACTGCTCAAGTAATAATATTGCCATGCAGTCTGAGTTTCCGTGAAAAATACTGGTATAAAATGCAACGTAAGATAAACGATCACATTGCTGTTTTTATTAAATACATCTCGCAAATTAGCTTTTCCAATGTGTATCTCCAAACAGACGTAAATGCAGCATATGATCAATTTATAGAATAATTGTTTGACTTAATCTTTAATCTGTGTGTACCTATTCAAAGAACAAAAATTCAATATAAAAACGACAAATCATGAAAAACAAAGGGCATTATCGTATCCAGTAAAAATAAAAGGTCAATGCATTTACAAACAAAAAAAAGACAGTGTTAGGTATTTAAATCAAGATATAATCAATACTGTAAAATCATGAAACATGTAATTAAACAAGCTAAACAGAATAATAATGCTAGATACACATCAAAAAGTGACAATAAGTCTAAGGCAATTTGGTCATTAATCAAACAACAAACTCAGACAACTAATACTATTCAACCTACCTTAGATTATATAGTTAAGAATGATATGGTCGTAAGTGAGCCTAATGAGATCGTAAAAATATTCAACCATGTGTATACCACACAAAATATCAACCATTCACTGACTACTGCACAAAAATCGTTACCAAAAAATAATCCAAATAGTATTTTTCAGATGATTACGAGGTGACAAAAATTGTAAATATGTTAAAAAATAAAGCTAGCTACAGACATGATAATATCCCTATAGATCTCATCAAAGTGAGCATTAAATATATAGTCAATCCACTTGTATTTATATTAAATTTAATGTTAGAAACAGGTATATTTCTTGATAATTTAAAAAAAGCCATTATCAAACCTCTGTATAAAAAAGGTTCACGGCATGACATAAATAATTACAGACCGATCGCACTGCTGCCATGTTTCTCTAAAATTTTTGAAAAAGTTATATACAGTAGATTAACATATTTTTTAAATTCAAACAATATTTTAAATGAAAACCAATTTGGTTTTCAAAAAGGAAAAACAACGTCTTTAGCAATTTATAAATTGTTCAATTCTATATGGGAGGATATAAATTTTAAAAAGCAATGTGCTGCAATATTTATAGATATGTCGAAAGCGTTTGACTGTGTAAAATATGATATTCTTTTAAACACTCTTGATAGAATAGGAATAAGAGGAATAGCACTCAAATTATTAGAAAATTATTTACACAACAGAGTGCAGGCAACCATGATAATGGTGTATAATAAAATTATGATGTTATTGCTTATTTAATCCTATATTATAAATTAAATCCTTAGCTAAAAACTGAATTAACCATATAAAAAATATAGTGACATTCTGCGTTAATTGATTAACTATTGTAGATAAGCATTTTTTGTTAAAGAGCACGCGAGATCTGTAACATAAGATTAATGATAGCAGCAGAAGTGACAGGTTTTAATAGAACATTACGTTTACGTTCCGTACAGCGAGTAACATTATTTTATATCTATACTAATATTTTTTAATGTGAGAAGTAGGGCGCCTATTTGCCCCTTTTCATGGCTAAACTGATGAGTCAATTTGAAAAACAAAATGGTTTCGGAATAAATTATGTCAGCAGTAAGTATAACCATCAATTTTAATCATACACTTAAAACAACTCTTCAAATTTTATGTTAGATTGCTGTTTACAAAAAAAATAATAATAATAATTGAACAGAATTTTTCAGTGGCGAAGTCGGTGCTCGGCAAAGTATTAGACAGACAACACATGTTAAGATATAAGCTATTCGGTGTATAGACAAGAGTAGGATGTAATACTTTTCTATTCGGTAAAGGTCACTATTACAAATGGACGTCCAAACGACCCATTTTTATTAATTAAATTTTATATAAGTCGGTCCTACGGAATATTTATTGTATCGAAAGATATAACAAGTTTAATTGAGGCCTGTTTTCCTATTCAATTAAATAGGAATTTGGGCGCAAGGACAAAGGAGATCTCCATAGAAATTTGGGCTAATTCTAAAAGTGCCAGCCAACTAAAATAAACTATTACGAAAGAAACACTTTTTATTACTACACTAAAGTTCTAAGTGTAGTCTGTGAGTAATATTCGAGTTCAAACGATCTGTTCTGTTAGAGAAATAAATCCTAGTTATTGTTATATTTTGCCTAAAATAATGTGCATTACGTGCAAGTTGCAATTTAAATAGTATCAGGTAAATAGCATTAGAAGCAGCATCTGTCACGCTGTCTCGCTCTAATTCGCACTGCGCTCAGCGCGTGCACTGTTTGCTTTCTGTTATTCTTTCAGTATGCCTTAATGGCAGAAGAACGATCAGATGCTGGTATCATGTAATGTTCATTGTGTGATACATTAGATATGCAAGCCACCTTTTTTGGTGCGTGGTTGGGTCATAACATAACATAAACACCACGGTGTCCCTTGACAGCGTGGCCACGCGAATTGTGGTTAGCATCATCTCGTACATCGTGACCCTGTCAGGGTTCGGCTCACCGCTGGATGCTGGCTGTCTCCGTCATATTTGCTTATCATTATTTCTGGAGGCGTTCGTGGACATGGCACCGCCACCTCAGCTTACTGGCGAACGGGGAGCGGCCCCTATGCTATCGTCTCCCTCTCTCGCTTCACCGTCTCCTTGATCAGCATGACCGCCTCACAGACGGAAACGGTGACGATTCAAGCCATCACGCACCAGACCATGTACAGGACAGGGAGGATACGACTGTAACCATTGCCGCGACCAGTTCTCGGCCAATTCGAAACCTGATCAGAGAGAACTCCAGCGGAATAACAATTGCAGTAGGAGGTACCCCATTGAAATTCGGCCATAAATATGTATACCTAGGACAAGAGATAAAAATGAGCAAAGCAACGCAGGTGAACAAGATTGATAGACGTATCCGTTTGGGTTTGGCCGCTTTTGTCAAACTTGCACCTACTTTTGCTATGAATACTACAAAGCAAGAAAAAGCAAGAATATTCAACCAGTGCCAGTGCTTACCTACGGAGCCGAAACTTGGGTTTCTGCAAAAGTAGCTCTCCAAAAACTTGAAAAAGCTCAAAGGGCAATGGAAAGAAAACTGGTAGGAGAGACACTAAGAGACAGAAAGACGAATAAATGGCTCCGAAAAGAAAGTCTAGAGCAAAGCCAAAGTGGCAATGAGCCAGAACCCGAAACGTGGTGCGGGCAAATATTGGAATGGAGACCGTGGTATTGTAAACGACTAGCTGAATGACCGCAAATGAGATGGAAAGATGATATCATAAAGACAGCGGGCAGTAATTGATTGAAGACTGCCCAAAACAGAACGGAATGGAAGTTGTTGAAGAAGAGTTTGTGGAGGAGGATCAATCGTTGACATTGTTGAAAAGGCCTACACCTAAATAGTCGAGAATGGCTTAAGTGAGTGATGAGCTCACGACGCTGGGTCCACCACCGTTTGCAGCGCCGTTACCTCAACTGGGTTGCGAATGCTGTTGCAATGTGACATCTAGGCGTTTCTGCCTTTCCTCCACAAGTACCGGCCGAAACAACCATGGAAAGTGATAACGCCGCGACGCGACAACTCTTCAACCACATTTCGCATGGCATGCCCAAATACAAGACATCTGCCTGTCATAGACATTCCTACTGAAGGTTTAGACGATATCTTTATGTTTGGTCGAAAGAATTAAAAAAAGTATTTTAACTTTGTTTATGAGTCCACTGCATTTTAAGGCTCACGTATTTCATGTGATGCTGAAAACGTATAGTTGACCACCTTTACACCTCTTTGATTTATCACTTTTGACAAAACAAAACTGCTCTACCGTACTTTGAGACATACATTTTAGCCTAAGTATTGTCTCGGAGAATTGACTTACAAGTTTGGTGCAATAGTATTTTTTTTTAAATTGTGTGTCAAAATAAAAATTTGCCTAATTTGGGTGATATCCTTTAACGTACTTACTTACAGAACGTTGGACGTTTTTGAAAGTATAAATATAAATTTATTAGAACCGAAAAAGCACACGTCCTTGTCGTGTTATGCGGATCAATTTTCTCGGAATACATCCCCACATGGGATTAAAATTAGCTTTATAGACCCAAAGGACCATGGGCAAAAATGTATGGGCTCCGTCCCCATATACAACACACATGTAACTGATGGCAATGTGTACCTTAAGTATACACTATTTGATTAAAATCCTTTTATTTTACTTAAATCCGTGGCATATATAAATAAAAAACAATTTATTATTATTAATTAACCTATATTTTCATTTTACACTTGTAAGTTATTTTAACATCATGGTTATAATACAAAATAAAAAATAACGTATTTTTAAACATTTAAATGATAATGAATGAAAAATAGGAAAATAACGAATATAAACGAATCATCATCGTCCTAGCGTTATCCCGGTTGCATCCAAGACTTACACGCCTTAGAGCCCGAGGTCCGCTTACTGGTCAAACCAGATATTACAGAATATAAATTTTTCCACAGAGCGACTGCCGCCTGATCTCCGCAACCCAAAGGGATAGCGATATTCCATGGCTTAGACCAGTGTCAGTTTATTTGAGGGTACTGACTCCACGATACGACTGTCAAAGATCTTCATGACAGCCGGAGCCGACTGTTTAACGTGCTCTTCAAGGCAGCAAGCGATAATTAACAACTTAATACGCACTTAACTTCGAAAAGTCATATGTGTGTGTTTACAAAAAAAAAGTATATATGTATGTTTATCCATTATGTATCCAGTACCATCCAGTACCCATAGTACAAGCTCTACTTAGTTTGGGACTAGATGGTGTTGTGTGAATGTGGTAGAATATTATTATTATTGGTGCGCGCCGTGGATTCGAACCCGATTCCCTCTGCATGTCAATCCGTTGTTATCTCCACTAGGCTATCGCTCCCCTTATATAATAATCAATACATAGTATAAAAAAGTCTATCTTCTGTCTGTCTGTCCCTATGTATGCTTAAATCTTAAAAACTACGCAACCGATTTTAATACGTTTTTTTTTAATAGATAGAATAATCTAAGAGGAAGGTTTATATGTATAATTGACGCGGGCGAAGCCGCTGGCGCCGTCTAGTATAATATAAATGAATGAATCATTTAAATTCATTTTCTTCTAATTATTCGTTCTTACCATGCTTAAAATAGGCAAATAACAATAGTGAGTGTTAATATTACTGGTCTATATTCATAGTGCACCAATCTAAATATATAAAATCCTTGACTGACAGACAAGCTGCAGCCAAAAACTATTGGGTGCAGGAAGCTGAAATTTGGCTTGTATGTTCCTTGGGGACCGTAGGGGTGCACTAAAGGGATTTCCCGAAATACTCACGGCATCGGTCAAAACAGATAAATAAAAAAAAAAAAGTGCAACCGTAGCTGCTGGCGTCCTCTAGTGAATAGATAAATGAGTAGATGTTTTACAAATAATCGTCAAAAATACGTACTTATACGAATATTTGTTTAAACGTTAATTACTATGACAACCCCATGCTTTTGGGCAATGTCCCCATAATAAAAAAATATCGTCTTGCCAAGATGTGTCAATTGAGCTACATTTCATTTTTGTTGATGGGTGGGGACGATTCCGCCCATTGTCCTTTGGATCTACGTATCAATGTGCTCATCTTATCAATTATTCCCTTATCTGCGCAGTAAAAACCTATTAAAATGGCTAAAATATGAAACTATAACTATAAATAAGTGAAGCTCGAAGTTTGGAACAAATAAAATCGTACAGTTGTTCATTATCAGAATGATAGTGAACAACTGGAGCTCAGCCGTCGAGTCCGTGAATAAAAAATAAACATCTTTTTTCGCACGAACCTATGTATTTTGAAATACTGGTAATAACAATACAAAACAAATATAATAGCTGGTAATGTGTGTAAATCGATAAATGGTCTCATAAATGGTGTAGTGTAGGAACACCTCTACCTCATTATAAGTATATAATTTTAAGCACTGTATTGTGGAACACATTCATTAAACTACAGTCAAACGAACACACTTGTTTCCATTGAGTTCCCGTCGCCCATCACACATTACAATGGTCGCAGGTCCGTTCACCCAAGACGCACGCCATTGTCACTGGTACGCGGCAGAGCCCGTGGTACAGGGAGACAGTACGCCGAGATATTCTTAAGACTCTAAACCCCGGAAAGTGTTCTGCCAACTTCTCAAGGCTCGGCCATAGTTAGTCCTTTTCTGAGGCTAACTAGATTCTGAAGTTCAGGCGGTATTCGCTCTGTAGAAAAGCTAATATTCTATCAAAACATTCAATGATAATAAAATATTCCTATAAAATGGACCTGAGGATCGGAAGGTTCCATCTTGGATAGCGCTTGAATAATCGTAATGATGGTGGTGTATGTAATCTGAGGCAGTTTATTTGTTTTATATATTTCGTATTTTAATGCAACAAATGACAGACACATACTATCATTCTCAAGCACAGAGTGTTCTAAGTTATGTAATTTGTTATCCACTGCTTATAAACACTCACACACATACACAAATTTTTGTGGAAGAAAATCGATTGAGGACAATAGGCATAAGATGTTAATAAACCTACGACTTCTTCGATCCTAAGACTAAACTAGGATTGACACTGCAGACATTTTAGATTTTGTACAGTCACAGGACCTGCGTTATGATATAGTTGACGTACAAAAATTTGATTGCTTCAATAAATCAGGTACCACAACATTTCCATGCAAACACTCGAAAACGTGCGAATTTTCATGGTGATTGGTCAAACGGTGACAATGTTTATCAATCTTAAACAGATCACATAAAGACCAACCTGCATTTCCTCTACAATCTACATGAATACATCATCCAAAATCCGATTACATTGACAGTTGCATCATTTTCAGCGTGCTAGCTACATTTCAATGAGTATGAGCTAGATTATTGTTTCTGGTTTCTCGACCTTTTTTTATTTACGCAAGATTTTCTACTTAGGTAGTTAGCCACCGGGGATTCGAAACCCCGTCAATTTTGTATAAATCATGTATAATAAAACGCGTACAAATCCAAACAGGTTGCCAGTAACAACTACGTATACTGAATAATATTACTTATTCAACAATTGATAGAGACTTGTATTATTTACATAGACTAGTTTACTCGAGAGTTATTTGATCCGTACCCGGTCAACAGCAGTTCACAAATTGTAGTAACATGATTGAGTGTAAATCAATCAATTGTTGACATTGGTGTACCCAAGCTCTCGGATTAACTTCAAAGAAGTGTGACTGGATAACCATTGTAAACGGCAAATGTAAACACAGACCGTAAGAGTTATCCCGTTCCTTTTACTTATAAGTACTATCTATTGAATATAACTTTGATATTGGGATTTGGGCTTCGATACGAAATGCTCTTTGTTTGGCCATCTGTAAAATAATATCTAGTATTTTCTTCGTATAATTTTCAGATATCGTTTCAGATAAACTTCCAATTATGGTATCTGGAGGTCGATGTTTTAAATATTATAGCTTAGCCTCTTATATTTATTTTGGTACGATAAATAATGTTAGCTAAAACCTTAATCCAAATACGCAGAAATTGCAGATTTACATGCAATTATTATGGTAGGTAGTACAGTATAACATACTAAAACGGTATATTTCTATGAAGGTAGAGCCATGCTGAGAGAGAGATTCCAGGAATTAGCCGACTCGACGAGGCACTATATTCTCACAGAATATCGACCTAAAGTATATATATACTGTTCCTGTGTTCAAGGTAAATGATAGTTTTGGAGGTCATATCCCCTTTTTCTTCTCTCTCATCCCGCTCCTCTTATTACTTTTCCGATCCAGGCTAGCAACGCACTTGAGACTCTTGTTGGGTGTGGTTACGATCAGGCGATCCGTCTATTCGTTTACTTCGTATTAAATAAAAATATCATATTATTGTCTTAGGAAAGCTACACCCATGTAGTAGATTGCATTGTATTTCATGAAAACATACTAAAAAATCTATAGTGTATATTTGTTAGTGTACCTCCTTCCGTACTTCAAGACGGTCTCAGTAGAATATGAAGTTTAGTATCTGCTAACGTAGTAAAGAACGTTAGTTTACCGTCCAAATGACCCGTGTTCTAAGTTTGACTCTTGCAACTTCAGCTCAGCGTTCGCATAGATCGCATTTGGAACTTACTCGTAGTTACTCGTACTATCTTTGTTTTAAATACGATTTCCTAAGGAAGCGCTACGTAAGGTAAATAAGACAATTTTAATCTCTATTTACGATTACATACAGTTAAAATTGTTTGCCATGATTATCCTTGATGAGAGAACAGTGCTTGATGAGAATTTTTGCCTATACATGCCTTTTTAGAGTTCCGTACCTCGAAATGAAAAAACGGTACCCTTATAGGATCACTTTGTTGTCCGTCCGTCTGTCAAGACCTTTTTTCTCAGAAACGCTGGGAGGTATAAACCTGAAATCAAATATCAAATAGCCAAGTCTACTGTTCCTTGAAGCTGTGAAAAAATCAAACTTCTAAGCCTACGAAATCAAAAGATACAGCCGTTTCTGCTGCAAATTTCCGCAAATTTAAAAACTCAAAAGGCAATCAAAACGTACAGGGTACTTCCCGTGAACTCAGAATCTTGAAATTTGGTACGAAGCAATGTTTTATAGCACAGATAAAGCAAAAATTCCGAAAACCGTAAATTTTTAGTTACATGATATCATAAAAATATTTTTAATAATTTTAAAGTTATTACCATTATCTCATGAACGCGTAGAGGTATTAAATTGAAATTCATATCAAATACTCAAGTCTATAATACGTTTAAGCTGTAACAAAATCAAATTTCTATGTCAACGCAATAAAAAGAAACAGCAATTTAAGCCACACATTTTCTCGCAACTACTCGCAAGTGAATCAAAACCTACAGGGTACTTCCCATGAACTTAAAATCTTGAAATGTGGTACAAGGCAACTTCTTATAGCACAAATTAAGGAAAAAAATCCAAAAATATAAATTTTTCGATACATCTTGTAATAAAACATTTTTTTAAATTTTAACGTTGCTACCGCTTTCCTCATAAACGCGTAGGGTTATTAAATTGAAATGCATATCAAATACTCAGATCTATAACACCATTAAGCTGTAATAAAATCAAACTTTTATGTCCACGCAATCAAAAGAAACAGCAATTTAAGCATATTTTCAAACTCGCAACTACTCGCAAGGGAATCAAAACCTACAGGGTACTTCCCGTGAACTCAGAACTTTGAAATTTGGCACGAAGCAACGTCTTATAGCACAGATAAAGGAAGAATTCCTAAAACCGTAATTTTTTTGTTACATCATATAATTAAAATATTTTTAATAATTTTAAAGGTACTAACTACCCCTTTCTTCAATTAAAATTGAAATTCATATCAAATGCTCAAGTCAAACCTAAAGGGTACGTCCAGTCGATCTAGAATCTTGAAATTTGGCATAAAGCACATGGGAAAAATTCGAAATCCGTAAATTTTTAGTTAGATTACATATTTTTTAAAATAATTATATATGCATACAGGTTTGTACGTAACACTCGGTGCGTGAGTCCGACCATAAACGCTTTTAACAAATCAGCAGCTGACTCACCTAACGTAGTCTTGGCAACATTTTCAATAAATTACTTACAACAAGTTTCTCCAATTTATTTTCTTTCTTCTAAGAATCGTTAGATATTATTACTATATGAAAATAAATATTTAGGAAACTCTTCGTTAAAAAAATGAAGTCAGAATACTGTATCTACTCACAAGCTTGCGTACTTGTGTGCGTTTGCAGAATGATAACTACAAAGAGAATGAACAGTGTTAAAAATAATATACACGCTTATACGCTGCTAATGCAATAAAAATAACCTTAATTTTTTGCCTTGTTTTTTTATATACCAACAACCCGTCGCGGGGTCTTTGCAAACATAAAACCAACTGACTCAATAAATATCCATATAACACGGAACAACAATATGTGGATAACACAAAGTGTTATCTAGTGTCGGGTTCAAACCTACTACACTCGGTGTAGCGTAAAGCGACGAGGCGGCCGCTTAAACTGTTACACCGGCCTGCACTTATTTTCAGTCTAAGTCGCTCTAACTACTTACGTGCATGTTCTTACTCTAAACTTAAACCGTTATCATAGCTGGTGAGATTAACAACATAAGTTATAAGACCGAGATTACGTGGTCAGGTTGGCATCAGTTCAATCCATGACCTTAATCATTATATTAGACTGGTGTCTAAGTAATGAGCCAACGGGTAGTATTTATTTACTCATGTGGTATTGGGCTGTAACTCTGAATGACGATTAGTCTAACTAACTGACACTGACACTTCTTTAAAACATAACAAGTGTAACCCCTGTTTTACCCAAATCAATCTATAATAAAGAAAACGCCTCATATGCCTGGCTTGAAGAATACAAAGTGAACTGCGGAGCTAATCGATACAATACACGTAACGTGGTGCGTTAGCTGTCAGTGTTGTATTTACCTGATAGCTTTATCGTGAGCTTTTCGAATAAAAATAGAACCGCCACATTTTCCTGCTACTTTTCTTTGGCAGCGTATGGGCTAACTAAAGTAATATTACTTTTTCAATTTACGCTAATAATGAATTGCCTGTTAAGCATCATATTCGGCTTTAGGAGAGCCTCGTGTTCTCATGTTAATATAACTTCTGTTCAGAAATCAAACAAATCAAATAAGAAATATATCCAGTTCGGCTCGGGATTCCGAAATGTAACCTGTCGCGGATACTTCACAAACTATAAATGGTTTTGGGTCGAGATACCCTTCATGTACTTGATTTTGATGTTTATAAAGTCTGTTATTCTGGTATTGGTATATTCTGGAATATAATATTGAAAAGGAGCCAAGATTTGTTGAGCGTTGAACGTAAGAAAAGCTCCTTGAGAGCTTGACTGTGTCTCAATGTATGTAAGTACCAATTAGAAATGACTATTACATTTGAATAAAATTTATTAATATGCTTCGCTTAATACGTCTTGAATTTATTGATAAATAAAATGATAAAACCATAATATAATAATTTTGTTAACTATACAGATAGTTAGTAGCGCTTTCGAGTTTAGGTATTAAATGAGTGATTCGTGTAAATCAACTTTTACTTAACAGTAATGTAGAATATAAGACAATACTCGCTATTTCAAAACTCTTGTAGTGAAGTTCGGCTACGTACCTAACTAATACTCGTAACGAGATACTTTCTTTAGTTTATGTATGTATGTAGATGTGGTCTATCCAGTACCTTAAAATGTCTGCCGTACGAGGTATAAATACTTTAATAATAATAGTAGGGATAGAAGAAAGAAGTATGTAATAATTTTTGTTAGTGTTATCGATCAAGGTCATTCTATGACGCTCTCTGGTTACAAAATCATCTCAGTGTTTTTGTATGATATGATAAATTGAAGAACTACTCTTTATCACTATGGGACCCATGAGCCGCACTCTTCCTTTTCTACCATCCTGCTGCATTCTGCAATGCCAACTTTGAGTCGAACTCAACTTGCGTTGATGAATGAAGAACCGTTACTAACGCAAACATATGGTTCATTTTATATGTGAATATAATATTAAGTTAGCATAGCCATTATCACGTAGACCATCACCGTGTATGGTACTCATAGTATATATAACTCATATGAAAATATGCGAACTGATAACAGTAGAAAGTTCCGTAACTGTTTTATTAGAGCTGTTTCAGTTGGCGATTGTTGTTGCTAATTTACGAACATTGTACATATTCACGATTAAATACATTTAATTGCCATATTTATGTGCGAATTGGCACGTTGATTTACTTTTAGCTACGGGAGATACAATGTTGTATTATGTTTAAAAATTTGTGTTTTATAGTCTGTTGTTTAGGCTTGTGGTTTAAGATTCTAATGGGTCTGGTTTAGTCGGCACGTTGAGATAAATATGGCAAATAAAACCCTGTGGCATAATTATGTTTATGCCAATTTAGAACTCTGCCAGCATTCTGGGCACGCTCCCAATTGACGGCGATGTGGAGGATTTCCATGACGCCCTCGAAATTTTCTTTTCCTCTCTTTTTTATGTATTTTTAAGATTTTTTAGTTAGAAAAAACTAAAAAATGTGTGTGACGGATTAAGAATACGGAATGTCACCACCCCATATCATCCCCTGGGTGTTGTAAGAGCCGACAGAGGGAGCATATTATGCAGAGAACAGCACTGTAAGAGAAGGAAAACTTGATACAAACCCTATACCAACCCGTTTGGCCAGCATGGTAGAGTAGGCCAATTCCTCCTTTCAAAGGAGAGGCCTAGTCCAGCAGTGGACTGTTAAGGGCTGATGATGATGAGTTAGTTTTATTTTATGTGTAAATAGTCACTTAGCTATAGTTAGTTTTAATTTGACTGCAAATAAATACATTTATTAAAAAAATATAGGACTACAGATGAGGCGATAATTATCCTTACTTTTAAACAACTACGGCAGATACATAAAATTGATCGTACTTTTTAGTTTGTAGTAGCACCTTTGAATCCTTTTAAATACTTTTCATGTTAAAGATAAAGATTTCCAATTTAGTGAAGTAAAGAAAGAAAAATACGTTTCAAACCGAGAAATATTATTATTGCAACAATTGAACGACTAGTTAGTTGTTGTGAAAGTGATAATGCATTGTTATTTTGTAGATAAGACCAAATTGTTGTTGGATTAAAATTTGAAAAATATCAGTTACAATTTACAAAAAGAGAATTAATTCACTTCACATACGGTATACGGTAGAACATACCTACCTAACTTGCGTGAGTAAGCAACGAAGCCAACTTTTCAGTGATATACAAATGTATCCACAATACTATGTGCATTAGATAAATACCCACTAGCTTTCACTTACTAGGATAAAATTATGATTTATATAACACCACATGTAGTAAGTATAAACACGCCTCTATCAAGGGAATAATAGGAACTCATTTTACTATTGTTTGCGTGGTGTTTGTTTACAAGTTGGTGGTCAAGGCCACTCGTGTGTGTTCTTGTGCCTAAACAAACAATGAACTGTGAGGGACGGAGTCGTGAGTGATTTTGAGCGTCCCATTCCATTAAATATCGTTCAAATAACGTCCATAGGCTGGCTGTTAATACTGGACATGCATATGGTAATATCGAATTGTCTTTAAATATGACCTCATCTTGTTAGTTAAGTCAATTATTTATTTCGACAAATTAAAGAAACAGCTAATTGTTACTTTTTGTTACTTTTTTCAACAGCTGAATACAGTACCGTGATACTACTTTGTAGGTAGTAGAGCCTCGCTGATTTGGCCGGAATGGAGCATGAATGGGCCGGCTCGACCGGGGCAGCACTACCCTCTCACAGAAGATCGACGTAAAGTAACAGTACCTAAAGTGTTGCGTTTCGTTCGGTGAGTGAGGTTGCCAGAGGCCCTATCCCCTATTCCTTCTCCCTTATCCCACTCCTCATCCTATCCTTTTTCCCAATCCCAAGAGGCGGCAACGCACTTGTCACTCCTGTGGTGTTGCTTGTGTCCATGGGCGGCGGTAATTGCTTACCATCAGGCAATCCGTCTGCTCGTTTGGAGCCTATTACTATAAAAAAAAAAGTACCGAATTAGTCATGAACAAGTATCTACCAATACGATGGTGTAAAATGTGCTGTACTGATATACGCATTTACTCTTATTTCCTATTATATAATGAGTAAAATAACATATACTCCAATCATCAACTTTATTTTTTGAACAAATACCATATAACAAAACTCCAAATCCAAAGCTATCTCTATATCAAGCTCTGTTCTTTATATTGCGTAAGAAGCGCAACTGCGCTTCGTTCAATACATTTTTACATAATATCGCCGGCAGAGCATCATTGCGATAAATAATATAGGTTACGATAGCTAATTATTATAGCAATATGAATAAGTTATTCTATTCACAGTTCTGCGTCTGCCGAGGAAATCAAATGTAAAAACGGACGTAGTTTTGTTACTATTGTCTAGTCACGTTCGACTTTTTCACGGTGTAGTAACTTTTCCTCAGGAAATGTACGTCCTATCGGACGCCCAGAAAGGATTATGGAACAATCATATGAGTTATATTCAATTTATTCATCGTATCCATTATAGTTTTGCGGTTCAACTGATCTGGCTTTTGCTTTCGAGTCCAGGTACACGAAAATTTGTTTAGTTTTGTCTGTATCATTTTAATTTTCTGACAATAGAAATAAGTACTTATTTACATTTAAAACGACAACAAGTTAAATGCAAAGTTTAGAAATAGTAAGTAGTTTAAAAATTTGTTTCATATATTAAAATAAGCTTCAAGATCTATTTGCCGTAAGTGGCGGTTAAAATATTGTCTGAACCTACATACCATACAGGACCGAATATAACCTTTAACTTTGGAAACCAAAACACACATTGAAACAGAATATGAAATGTTGATCATGACCATGTATACATGTAGAAACAAAAATTATTTGGAAACTAAATGGTTTTTAATATCTATCGGGAAATAGTTTCAGTCGGGATAACTCGTTCATTTTCCGCTCGACGAAGGAATTTCGAGCCAATTCTATCACTTTATAATATAAATTTCTACACGTATAATATATGTGGAAGCGTCAGGAGGGCTCTCGGAGCAGTCTTCGTAGGTGTTCTCCATCGTGGGCGCAATGGCGGCAAGAGATTCAAAATAAAAGCACCAATTTACTTGTACACGCTGTATTGCTCGAATTTATAACAATTTGGCACGAAATACAATAAAATATGGAGGATGAAACACGATTATGAATTTGTGAGCCAATAGTTTAGCACGTGCCCGCCCGGTGCAACAGCTGTCAGAGTAATTGACGACTGTCACCGCGTTTGGCGCCACCTACTACTCTATTCGGGGTTACCCACTCTTAATTTTATTTTACTACTAATCGAGTAATCGATTACAACCATCGGTAAATTAAGTAACGATTTCTAAGGACAACTTTATGGTTAAATTAAACCTAAAAATCATTCTTAAATAATCAGCGCGCCGTCATATATAATATCCTTGGCAAACTAAGGCTTTAAAAAAAAAAAAGAGAAATGTCTATGAAAAATGGCTGCGAATTTTTTTCTGTTTGGAAAAATTCACTTTTAAAATAAGTAATTTTACAACAAATAGTCCGATATTGGTCAATGGCCGATCATCATTAGACTCTATTATTAAAAAAAAATCTTACAAGCCATTAAAGACCAAAATGCAAGAAGTCTCCATGGCACCAACCAAAAATGGTTTCTAAGCTGTGACTGTGATACTTATATTATTTGATGTTCATGGCAAAAACCAGTGAAAATATGAGGATCAGCAAATAATTGATCTTATTGGCAAATCTACCAGTTCGTTGCCTATGAAGTGCAATGTGCAGAACTTGTATGTGATGTGTGATCCAGTTTCTTGTGTTTTTCTACCTTTTTATCATTTTATAATAGACAATTTTATTTATAAGTTAAATTATAAGTCAGCGGTGACGGGACGCGACGCCGGCACCTAGGCGACGTCCTGTCACCAGCTAAACGTCAGGTGTATGTAAATAAATAATTTGATAATTTTTAAGATATAACTAAGTTAATTATACAATATTTATGTCAGCAACAAGTGACGGCATTAGTGATGCGGATTTGAGTGCGAATCAATCTGCCACATCGTCGCAGAATAACCTAGTGCGCTGCCCAGCATGTTCCCAGGCTCGTTTTTTAGGGTTCCGTACCTAAAAGGTAAAAAACGGAACCCTATTACTAAGCCTCCGCTGTCTGTCTGTCTGTCTGTCTGTCTGTCTGTCTGTCTGTCTGTCTGTCTGTCACCAGGCTGTATCTCATAAACCATGATAGCTAGAAAGCTGAAATTTTCACAAATTATGTATTTCGGTTGCTGCTATAACAACAAATACTAAAAATAAAAAAAATAAAAATATTAAGGGGGAGTCCCATACAAAAAACGTGTTTTTTTTCGTATTTTTTGCTCAAAATTACTAACTGTAACACGTAGACGCTTTAAATTTTCATAGAATATGTAGTTGTATATTACCTTTCAAAATAAATAATTAAATTTTAAAAAAGTAAATAATAAAGGGGGGCTCCCATACAACATACGTAATTTTTAAGCAATTTGTTACTCGATCTTAATAAACAGGTAGAAACTTATAAAGTATTTAAGTACACATACAACGAACGTGACTTTCTTTTATAGATTATGGTACGGAACCCTTCGTGCGCGAGTCCGACTCGCACTTGCCCAATTTTTCAAAGATAAGCGGGGCTTGAAAGTACATTTTGGCAAAGTTCATAAAAACCAAAATGTGCTTCCTGGCCCCAGTACTATTTCACATCCTGTTCTTACTCAAATTCCTTTTTGGCAATACTTAGGTACATTAAAAAATTCAATTCCGGTTTTAAAGAGAGTTCCACGCGGTGCAAGACCATTAGTAGCTCACAATTTAGCTCAATGCATTGGTCTCGTTGTGCGTGAGAACTCCAAAACGGCTTGGGAACGGTTACTCACCTTTCCCTATAGGATTCTACACATTCAAAGTAGCCAAGCAACATCAAAATCTTTGACAGCCCAAATTAAAGACCACTGTAATCATTCTGCTCACAATTTTGACCCTAAATTTAGTTTCCATAGATATAAGAAAACAATTTATCAATGTGTAGAATCCAAATTGAGGAAAGGTGACATTCAAGGGGTGTCTAGGTTATTGTTTAGTAGCGATGTGGTGGCGCCTTACTCTGCAGACACACTCGCAGGTCTGCAGAGTAAGCACCCAGCGCCAGCTAATGACCTCTCCTTTCCCGACATGCCGGACGAAGATTTTGACTGTCTGAATGTTTCAGCCAAGGACGTATTTGAAGCCGTCTGTTCCTTTCGAAGTGGATCCGCTGGCGGTCTCGACAGCTTAACCTTCCAGCATTTGAAAGATCTTCTGGGTGCAAGTGCTGGAGAGGCTGGAGATGCACTTCTGAAGGCACTGACGGCTTTAACTAACCTTATGCTCTCCGGCAATGTGGCCACAGATGTCACCGACTTATTGTACGGGGCCAACTTGTGTGCTCTGCGCAAAAAAGATGGTGGCATCCGGTCCATTTCCGTAGGGTATACCTACAGACGTATGGCAGCCAAACTATGCTGTAAATATTACAGTGACATCTTGGCGGACAAATTTCAGCCAATCCAGCTTGGCTTTGGTTCCAAGGGAGGCTGTGAGGCTGCCATACATGCGCTGTCTACGTACCTTGGCTGCGGCAAAGGTGAGGTCGTTCTAAAGATTGATTTGAAGAATGCCTTCAACTCAGTGAACAGGGACACCTTGTTGACACAGGCTAAATTAGAAACTCCCAAAATTTTTAAATTCCTTTGGTAATGCTATAGACATCCATCAAAATTAATTTATAAAGACAACGTTTTGGAATCTGCTGTTGGTTGTCAACAAGGTGACCCTCTCGGGCCAGTCATTTTTAGTTTAGCCATTCACCCAATAATAAAACAAATAAATTCAAAATTTAACGTCTGGTATTTGGACGACGGGACCCTGGCAGGGGACGTTAACACTGTCTTACAAGACTTAGAGCTTATAAAAACTAAATTTAAAGCAATTGGCTTGGAACTAAATTCAGACAAATGTTAAATTTTTATTAATGACAATTTGGATAACCTTTCGATCTTAACAAAATTTAATTCTTTGGCGCCAAATATTAAAATCACCAATAAATGTTCCTTCCGCCTCCTTGGGTCCCCTATTTTCGACGACGCTTTTGGATCTTTTATAGATGAAAAACTACAAAATTTCTGTGAAACTTCAGAACGGCTTTACAAAATTAATATTAATTCGGCTTTCACGATTATTCGGCAGTGCCTTTTTGTTCCAAAATTTACATATTACTTGCGGTCCTCTCCTTTTTGGAAACATTTATCCCTATTGGAAAACATTGATAATATTATTCGGCACACCTTGAGCAAAATTCTAAATCTTGGCATGAACGACCGAGTGCGGCTTCAAGCGACTTTACTTGTTCGTTTGGGCGGCCTCGGCTTTCGCAAAATTACCGATATAAGCCTCCCAGCGTTTTTGGCCTCGGTCCACGGCACTGAGGAATTGACCAGGAAAATTCTAGAACCCACACTGGTTAATTCTGAGGTGCCGTGCAAGACTGATGCCATTAACGCTTGGAAAATGGCTTGCCCGAGCTCTGACTTACCCCGATATCTATCCTCTCAGAGGCAATGGGACGGGCCGCTCTGTAGCAAGATGAGAGAATATATTTTAAGTACTGCATCCAGTGTTGCAGAGCGCGCCCGTTTGTTGGCTGTGGGAGAGTGGGAATCGGGGCTATGGCTTCAAGCACTTCCATCGTCCAACATAGGAACTATGTTGGACGATACAACTTTCCGCATCGCTTCTTGCCTACGCTTGGGAGCTGTTTGCAATTCTCCGCATCGCTGTCACTGCGGTGAAGCCGTCGACAGTCTTGGCCACCATGGCCTATCGTGCAGCAAGAGTGCTGGGCGTTTTTCCCGACATGCCATTTCCCGGAGTACCAGCTCATCTTGAACCGAATGGGTTGGTACGCGACGATGGGAAGAGACCAGACGGTATGTCCTTATTACCTTGGAAGATGGGCAGGCCTCTGGTATGGGACGCGACATGCGTCGATACCCTTGCGCCATCACATCTTCCAAGCACAGCTGGATCGGCTGGCGCTGCTGCTGCATCAGCGGAGACCCTCAAACGGCGCAAATACGGAAACCTATCTGGTAATTACGTTTTTGAGCCGTTTGGGGTCGAAACGCTGGGGCCATGGGGGCCTAGTGCACGCGCTCTGTACAAAAAAATCGCTAAAAGGCTGATTGACGCTTCCCGTGACCAGAGGGCTGGTTTATATTTAGCAGAGAGAATAAGCATTGCCATACAACGTGGCAATGCTGCCAGCCTTCTGGGCACGCTACCAGCCGACAGCGTTGCGGAGGAATTTTTTAAAGCCGCGTAGTTTCTATTTTGTTATTTTTATTTATTTAGTTTTATTGGTTTAGTTTAGGATAGTTTAGTTGCATAAGTAGTTTTATTCTGTTGTATATATGTTATTTGTTACTTCAAAAATGTGTTCGTTATAAATAGGCTTTTGTAATAATTCACTGAATTTTTTTATACCATTAAAACTTGGTAGAAGTTTTGTAAAGCTATTTTATAAAGAACTTTCTTGATGATATATAAATGAATTAAGTTCAGTTATGTGCATTTGTGAGTCTTTTGAATTAATATTATTGTGGGCGCTAATATGATAGGATAAGGCTTGGAGTACTTACAAGATGGAGCGGATTAATGGAGCGTGCGTAGGGTGTTTTCCGCGATAGCTTGAAACGGAGCAGTGTTGTCTTCCTTAGATCTTAGATGCTGGTAAGTCACCCACAAAATCAGTCCACACACACACGACACTTTTAAATACTTTATTTTATAGATTTAGCGAAGCGAGCAGCGCGGACGCACACACTTGTTGCGGGGAGCGATTTTCGTAGGACACTGACTGGAGGGCGGGACCGGAAGGATATTATGCGAATAAGGAGAGAGTAATAACAAGATACCGATTGGTTTGGTAGTCATCATCATCATCATCATATCAGCCAAACGACGTCCACTGCTGGACATAGGCCTCCCCCAAGGTTCTCCACACAGACCGGTCTTGAGCCGCCCGCATCCAACCTCCTCCCGCGATCTTGACAAGATCGTCGGTCCACCTTGCGGGGGGCCTACCTCTGCTGCGTCGTCCGGTACGTGGCCGCCACTCCAGAACCTTTCTGCCCCAACGGCCATCGGTTCTTCGAGCTATGTGCCCTGCCCACTGCCACTTCAGCTTGGCTATCCGGAGAGCTATGTCGGCGACTTTGGTTCTACTGCGGATCTCCTCATTTCTGATTCGATCTCGCAGGGAAACTCCAAGCATAGCTCTCTCCATCGCCCTCTGAGTGACCTTGAGCCTTCTGATAAGGCCCATAGTGAGCGACCACGTCTCTGATCCGTAAGTCATCACTGGCAACACACACTGGTCAAAGACTTTCGTCTTGAGACACTGCGGGTTTGGTAGTGCTCGCGAGTTAAAAAGGAGTGAACTTGAGTAGATTATTGAGTGAATGTTGCTAGAGTAATAATATTTGTTTTTATTTGTGCGTGTTTGAGTAAATGGCTTTTTGTCGATAAATATACTAAATTTAATTACATATTTTGGCTAATTTGATTGTGGCGCAGACAACTTCCCTGGCCTAGAGGTTTCCTCTAAACTAATAATTTTGATTTAAAAATTAAGATTTTAAGTGAGTAATATAAAGTTAGAGAGTAGATAATTATAAATGAGAATTAGAGAATTTTATTGACAAGGCAACGGACAAACCCGATTTACTGGCCTTATATAAGAACCAGTCGCGGTCTTTACTTTAACTGTTCGAATAATTTTGTCCTTTCCAGGATAAAGCGCCTCACTATACCCAGAGGCCAACAGAGAGGATGAGAGTTATTATCTTTAATGACGATCATCATCATCTTCTTGCCCTGGTCCCAATCTATTTGGGGTCGGCGCAGTACGTCCTTCGCTTCCATTTTTTTCTGTCACCCGTCATCTGATCGTTTACCCCTTTCTCTTTCATATCCATCCTCACACAGTCCATCCATCTTTTCCTTGGCCTCCCTCTCCCTTTCTATCCCTCTACCTTCATATTCATCACTTGCTTACCTACATACATATCATCTCTTCGCATAATATGTCCATACCAAGCTAAACGACTTCCTTTCACTTTCTCGTCTATAGGCGCCACTTTCAGACTGCCTGTCACGTATTCATTCCTAATCTTATCCATTCTCGTAACTCCACACATCCATCGCAACATTCTCATCTCTGCCACATGTAATCGTTTTTCATCCATCCTCTTAGTAGCCCAACACTCAGCTCCATACAATACGACAGGCCTTATAACCGCCTTATATATGCGTCCCTTGATTTTCAAAGGCATTTTAGGATTGCATATTGTGCCCGAGACCTGTCGCCATTTCATCCATCCTGAGTTGATCCTTTGCCAAACATCTCGGTCAATTTCGCCATCGTGTTGCAAGAGTGAACTGAGGTAGCGAAAGTCGGAGCTTACTGGTAGGGGTATACCGCCGAGTGTAACCGGGCTTGGACTAGAGAGGCCGCTTAAGTCACAGAACATGTATTCAGTTTTGGTTCTGCTTATCCTAAGGCCTACGTTCTCCAGTCTCTGCCGCCACTCCTCCAGCTTGCTCTGCACCTCCTGTCCACTTTCTGCTACCAGGACGATGTCGTCGGCAAACAGCATGCACCAGGGTGCCTCTTCCTGTATGACCGATGATATGGCATCCATAATCAACAAGAAGAGGTAAGGACTAAGAGCCGACCCTTGGTGCAAGCCTACAGTCACATCGAATCTGGCTGTGATTCCAGCTGCGGACCGGACTTGCGTGTGGCATTCAGCATACATAGCTTGGATCAACTTCAGGTACTTTTCAGGCACTCCTTTCTTCTTGAGGGCCCACCACAAGACTTCACGCGGTATCCGGTCATATGCCTTTTCGAGGTCAACGAATACCATATGCAGATTTTTATGCGCCTCCCTGTATTTTACACAAATTTGGCGAAGTGCAAAAATGGCGTCCACCGTACCTCGACCAGGCATAAAACCGAATTGGTTGCGTGAAATCACACTCTCTGCTCGCAAACGTCGCTTTTTAATGACGATAATAGTACCTAATTCGATAGGATTTGAGGGCGGATTCCATTTTTCTCTTTCTTGTCTTTACAAGAATTCTTTAAGTGAGATATTCTTTGTTCCAGCGTTGCCAAAATGAGTGCGTGATTTTATTGATTAATTGATAGCGTGATAAACGATTATTAGCGATGTCAGTAACATCTTCAGTGGGTATGAATTTGAGCGGAGTTATATTTAAAAAGTGATTAGGCGTTAATGCGGTGATATCGGAAGGGTCCGAGCTAAAAACACATAGAGGTCGACTATTTAATAGATTTTCGATTTGAACAAGCACAATATAAAATGCCTCGTAAGTGAGCATTTGAGAACCTATAATTTTAAAAAGATGAGTTTTGACGCAACGAATACGTATTTCGCTGCGTCCGTTAAAATGCGGGCCATAAGGCGGACTATATTTAAATTGTACGCGATGTTCAGGCAGTACCTGTTGACTGATATAATTATTATGCGATTTGGACTGTATAAGAGAATAGATTTCGTTTAGTTTACGTTTAGCGCCTATGAAATTGGTACCTCCGTCACTGTATATTAGCGAAACAGGACCTTTGCGAGATATAAAACGTTTAAAAGCTGCGAGAAATAAGTCGGAGCTAAGATCGGAAACAAGTTCCAAGTGTAATGCCTTTGTTGTTAAACATACAAAGAGACAAATATAAGCCTTTTGGCTTTTGATTCCGCGTTTGCGAATATGCGTTATGAAGAGAGGACCTGCGTAGTCAACAGCAGTATGAACAAATGGTTTCACTTCTGACACTGTAAAGGCGGGCATAGGAGGGAAAATATTTTCAAGATTGAGTCTAAAACATTTATTACATTTATGAACTATTTGGCGAACTAAATTTCTAGCGGAAAATATCCAAAATTTCTGTCTTATCATAGATAATAAGAGAACGGGACCTGTGTGAAGATTAACGATATGATAATAATTAATTATAAGATTATTTACGCGATCTTTTTGCGGAAGTAATATAGGATGTTTTTGTCCGTAATCAAGTTGAGAGTGAGTTAACCTTCCTCCTACTCGTAAGATATTGTATGAATCGATAAAAGGATTACGCTTTAAAAGTTTTTTATTTACTTGTTTATTAGAATTTAAATTTATCATATCTTGCGTAAAGTGTAACTTTTGAATATGTTTTATAAGACAAATTTCCGCGGTATCTAAATCTGCGACTGCTAAAATATGAACATTTATATAAAGGATGCGCATTAGCTACATTACATATTTTACATGATGAGCGTTGTTGATGTATTGCGGGTGCATGTATGTTTGCGAAGAATGCTTGAGTAGGTTTAAATTTTGATGTGTTATTATAATTATTAGAGGAACGTTGAGTAACAGAGGGTATCGTATTGAAATAAGGAGTGCGTACTGTTAGTATTTTACTTTGCTCTTTAAAAAATTCGTGAGATGTTCAAATTTAGGTATCGGCACATTCCTATTGGATTGCTCGAACAAGTTCACTATCTCCTTGTCTAATTTTGTGAGTGCAATGTGGGTAATAATGAAATCTGCGAGGTCGTCAATATCTAAACGGCGTAAAATGGCCTCGGTGGAGTAAAATTGTTCGAGAAATGTATCGATAGATTGATTAGGTTTATAGTTAATTAATTGTTTTACGTAACTGGAAGCTTGAACTAGAGTATATTGATATTTTTTCAACAAGGAATTCCAAATATTCAAATAATTATTAGCAGTAGGTGTAATACCCGAACAGACTATTAATGCCTTGCCTGACAATGAACCTATTAAGTATTGAACCTTTTCTGCGTCTGAGAGATGCGGATTATCATGGATAAGACTTTTAAAATTTTCATAAAATGGCGACCATTTGCATGATGAACCATCAAAAGTAACTAATTTGAGAGTCGGTAACTTGCGGTGAAGTAAATCATATTTATGAGAATTATCTAGTGTGTTCTTTGTTAGATTATCTTTAGATAACGTGGACTCTGTATGTTTTACATAACAGTATAATTCGTTGAAGGTTTGTAAAGCGGAGTAGTTCGGCTTTGCAGAAGGATTATGCTCTAATTGAGCAAAAACATACGAGTCCAAGTTTCCATAAAATTATTTCAAATAATGTCTACTGAATGAACGCGCGCTAAAAATTGTGATTGAAATGTCGGATCGGAAACCTTTAGGCTGAGATCGTACAGATTCTGCATAATTTGGAAGAGATTTTCCTTTTTAGCTTCTAAAATAGCTAATTTGGGGCTAGGTTCACATTGTTCATCGTCGCTGCCTGTATTTTTCTTTGTTGGCCTTTTGGACGCCATTTTGAGTGTTTAAATCTAGTATAATTTATGAGGATGCGTAAATGTTTTTAAATACGTGAAATAAGCATTAAATTTAAGTGCGGATATTAAAATATGAATACACAAATGTATAAATAGCGAAAAGAATGTGTGTTTAATGAGATTTAGTGAAATTGTGTTTTTGCAGTGCGAGTAGCGAGAAATACGACAATGGCTGCCGTAATATTTATTGAAATTAATTGCGTGAGAAGCGTTTTGCGTAGGTATTGTGTGTGTGGTTAGATGAGTAATGAGCGAGTGTCTTTTGTTTTTTATTCGGCGAGAGGGACCAGGAAATTGTGGGCGCTAATATGATAGGATAAGGCTTGGAGTACTTACAAGATGGAGCAGATTAATGGAGCGTGCGTAGGGTGTTTTCCTCGATAGCTTGAAACGGAGCAGAGTTGTCTTCCTTAGATCTTAGATGCTGGTAAGCCACGCACAAAATCAGTCCACACACACACGACACTTTTAAATACTTTATTTTATAGATTTAGCGAAGCGAGCAGCGCGGACGCACACACTTGTTGCGGGGAGCGATTTTCGTAGGACACTGACTGAAGGGCGGGACCGGAAGGATATTATGCGAATAAGGAGAGAGTAATAACAAGATACCGATTGGTTTGATAATGCTCGCGTGTTAAAAAGGAGTGAACTTGAGTAGATTATTGAGTGAATGTTGCTAGAGTAATAATATTTGTTTTTATTTGTGCTTGTTTGAGTAAATGGCTTTCTGTCCATAAATATACTAAATTTTATTACATACTTTGGCTAATTTGATTGTAGCGCAGACAATTATTCCAATTATTTTCTAAAGGAAGGGTTTTTACAATAAACCCAGATACTAATTTAGTTAATCATAAACTCTTTCTTATAAGTATGACCACCTTATAGGACTAAATAAAATCTGGATATTACTTTACGAAATTATATTTTTTACAGCAACTTTTCTTTATTTTTCATTTTCATAACTCTATTTTTTATTAATCTTATCTATCGCTCATTGCTAATGTTTATTATTAGCAATGTGTGATACAAATAACGAGGATTTTTCTTAGGCACGCTAACTACAACTAGTAGTAGGTATTAGGTGTGCTAGGAGTGAAGTCGACGAGACAATTTCAGTAACTTTGCAAGAAGCATCTTAGGCATAAGCACAACATACCAAAACATTTTAAATTCACCAACACAGTAATTTAAAATAATGCTTATTTTTATTATTACCAATTTTGTAGCAGAATAATTTACAGACTGGCCTGACTCGTATTTTAGATTGAAGTATTTATTTAGATTATCTGTGCCATAAAGCTTTTGAAATAGCATGGCCACCATGCCATTTGGATTTAATGAAATATGCCACTTTTATAAGGGAAATACGGATCTTAATTATTTTCTTGTTTTATTGAAACACGAGGAGTAAGAATTTTAACGTGGGTTGAGAGTGTAAATCGCGGTCGCTAGAATATTAGAAGCTTACCCCAGATTACGTACAACATTGAACACCGGTTTCGTAAGCTTCTCACCTTCTCACGGTCCGCTTTTCTTATTTATATCATCTGCTAACATTTTCACCTTTTGACATTAGAATTCAAGTGTTAATGTCATTTAGAATATAGTCCTTGCCACGAGAGCATAGACTTTATGTAAACAAAGAATTTCTACTAAGTGACTTAGCAACAGTTCTGTCAAACACAAAAAATGACAAATCGAATGAGCGCAACGGTACAAAGATACGTGTCATTGGAAACTAATATGTCAATGGATCGTGTTTTAAACGATATTATGCGCTGTCAACAGGATCTTTTAATATTTTATTGAAATGGAACCTGGAATATCAACATTTGGTTTTACTTCATTAAAGTGTTATATTCTTGGGCTTAGTTTGCATTTATGTTAGGAAATAGTTATTTGTGCAACAAGAGAGCAAAGTTGTTTTTTGTTTCGAGTGCTGATTTTGAGTCCCGAGCAAGCGAAGAATTCTATGATTGATTCATGAGCGTAGCGAGTGATTCAAAGTTAGAATCCTGAGTGTAGTGAGTGACTCAACAGCACGAGATGCAAAAAACTTTGCTCTCTTGTTGCACAAATAACTATTTCCTAACATAAATGCAAACTATGCCCAAGAATGTAACATTTTAATGAATTTAATGAATCAATCATAGAATCCTTCGCTTGCTCGGGACTCAAAATCAGCACTCTAAACAAAAAACAACTTTGCTCTCTTGTTGCACAAATAACTATTTTTTAGATGTCAAGGAGGGGTAATTGTGAAGTTAAATGCACGTTTATATGATCGCGATGCTCATCCCGCGGCCGACATTGCCGAAATGCGGATGCCAATTGCATATGGTAAACTATTATTCGCACAGAAGATTCTTTACACCTAATAAAAAAAAATTGCGTCTTTTTACGCAGGTTACCCCGAATGTAAATTTACTGAAACATTTTAATGGATTTTGATTAAGTTCATTCTGACGTTTTAATTCATACACAAAGTGTAAAAAAAATAATGCCATGTACTAGCTAGTTGTCTGGAATAAATCACATTTGTGGACAATTATTTAATATTTTAGGATAGCTAGGCTAGGAGCAAATTATTTATTGCCTATGATTAAAAAAATCAAGACCACAATAGAGTATCCTGTTTGTACTCTCTCATTGTCATACATGGTACTCTATTATTGTCTTGAATTTACTTAAAAAACTAAAAAAACGTCACCAAATTAATGAAAATTCTTCCAAGATAATCTCACACAAATTACTCTTACACCAAATCAAATATGTTTATTTTTATTCAAATTTATATTTTTCTAGGCACGAATGGAAGTCATAGATAATAAATATTAAAATATATAAAGACAAAAACATTTTAAAAAAGTATCAAACTTCACTAAAGCATAAAATGTAAAACACATCTGTTTGAAACAAAGGTTCTGAAACCCTGAATGTGTGTACAAAAAAATTTCATAGAGCATTATTTTTGTAACAAAATGATAAATATGTATTACAGCCTTATTACGAAATATATAGACTAACTTTACTGCCAGACTTAGTCTTAGATTTGCACTACGATACACCATCGACCAAAGGTCGTTATTTAGAAGTACTTTGAAACAGATAAATCTAACTTTAAATTCACTCAATTTAGTCCATGTTTTATTATTTTTACATGATAATAAAGTCGAATTAAGCTAATTGTACTCATATTACAACACTAAATAGTATTTTTGATCAGATAAACTGAGACATTAATGTTCTTGATTTTTTTTAATACTTTCATACAAGGAGACTTTAAAGCATCACGCTACGAGCGAGGAGCGAAGCATTATACATACACCTAAAAAATCTGGCAAATTCCCACAAGTTTACTTTTTTTTTGTGACCGAGAAATATTTTGTGATACCTATACTTAATTAAAAAGCTTTCAACGACGGGTGACAAACAAAAACGCTGCCTGCGTCATAAATTCAAAGAATGTTATTTAAAACAGCTGAAGCAATTTACGTTTTCTAGGAAGAAAAATAATGTTAATAAATTAAATTTAGTAAATTATAGTAGTGTTAGTGTAGTATTAGTAAATAATAGTAATTAGTTATTTATTAAGCTTTTAGATATTGCTATTGAATTTTGAAATATTTATCCCTGCTATAAGTGATAATACTATAAGTATAACTGTATAATTATATGGAGATTCTCAGATCATTTTTATTATTATAGATATTTTGTCGTTTAATTAATGGACACGGGCACGTCAATATCTAATTTTGGTGAGTTTATGAATATTAAAAAAAGTTATATCTGTTTACTGCATACGATCAACTGCAACTGATTTACTTCGATGGAAAATGAAATAGATATAAATAGATTATCGAGCAGTGGTAGCGCCATCTACCTTCCTATCTATAACTAATCGCATCAACGTCAATCGTTCCATGCTGGTCTAGTGCGAGCGATACCATATTTCCGTCCCTGTCTCCCATTCCCGAAGGAGGGGCACGCCTTCCGCGGATTGGTCGCGGCGATCGTCGACGCGAGTGACAGTTCAGAACTTTCGAGAACATTCGAGTCGCTAAATTCGCGTCCGCCATACCGTATCGTACCGCGCCGCTCCTGCTATAATTATTACCGCTTATAAAACCGCTCGCAAGTGGAAGTGATTTGTGTAGTGAAGTGAATCAAGCAGCTTCATCCCGAAACTACCAGGAGACTGCCCTTTTGAGACGAAGAAGATTGCCGTATAAGGTAAGTGCCCTCCATCCTTGGAATATCCTATACCCACTCACAATCATCTCTCCCATTCCAATCCTACATCCTCTTCCTTTAGATACAGTCCATTTTTTCCAAATCGCCTAGAACCTACGGTTTCGGTGTATCGCCGAACCATTTTTTTGATCCATACGAGTCGGATTCATTTACGTTTTTATACGTTATATCGCTATACCTAGGCAGTTATAGCACCTAGCTATACTCCTAATATATTCACATAACCGTCACATGGTTGTTTCCGCCCGCATCAGTAGGTAAACTTTTATGTAGCTACCTACTTACTCAATTATTATTTCTGGAACTATCATAGTTGTCTTTTAAATCTCATATTTCGAGCAACTTTTAATTCCACAGCTCTAAAGTGTTGCCTACTTAGCCTACTTAGGTAAAATAATAGGTACATTAGATATTCTTATTTTGTTTCGTTCACATTAGCTTATACTTACGTAAGCATGTCACAACAAAAGAAGTCACGCGTGTAGGAAGACAAAGAGATGACAATCTTAGAACCAAAACGCAATATTTTATTTGAGCGCATTCAAAACATCTATGAACGCTCAAAAACCGCATCTATGTCTGACAGTAATAGCGAAGCATTTCTCAGTTATTGTATGACAGTAGATAGTATTCGAACAGATTTTCATAAGTTGTTAGACGATTATAACGCAAGATTACTTTCTATCAATCCTGATGAAAAACCGAACTATCAGGCGTACACCTCATTCGAAGATCTTTATTGTATTATTAAGCGTATACAATAGCAATTGGAGGGTAAATGTTTAGCAGAGCCCGTCGCCGCGGCCCGCAAGCCGAAATTACCGCCAATCGAGATTATGTCGTTTGACGGAGATATACGAAATTGGCCGTTATTCTATGCGAGTTTTAAGTCTACAGTGCACGATAATGGTTCTCTGACAGATGCTGACAGGTTGTACTATTTAATAGGTAAACTGTCACCGAAGGGCCAGTCCGTATTTGCAGGTGTCACACCCAGTGCTGAGAATTATCAGGTCATATTTCAGTCACTACTTGATAGATATCAAGACACGCGCGTCCTAGTGTCTACCTACTTTGACCAAGCTTTAAATCTCAAACTGTCCGGCAACGCGTCTGTCGCAAATTTCCAGCTGTTTATTGATAACTTCGTAACCGCGGTTAATTCTCTTAGGAACTTAAAATTAGAAGATCTTTCCGACTTTATGTTGCTTCAACTCGCTTTAAAAAAGTTTGACACTGATACAATTTGCGCATTCGTGATGACGGAACGCAATAATAAAATACCAACACTAGATAGTTTTATTTCGTTCATCAAAGATCAGTGTCGAATATTTCATAATACGCAGTCTGGTTCACCTGGCCCGTCTAACACTAACAACAACAAACGAAGGTTGAATAAATCGCGAAATACTCGTAGTAATAATAACTCGGTCCCTAATCCACAATCTTACGTAAAATGCTCAGAATCTAATAGTAATAATTCACAGAAGTGTCTGTGCAGTAATATAGTGCACGACCATTTATACAAGTGTCCCGCCTTCGATAATTTGAATGCAACCGCTCGTTTTAAATGCGTAAAAGATAACAAAGCTTGCATTAATTGCTTAAGCATAAAACATAAAACAAGTAATTGTTTTAGTAAGACAAAGTGTCGCTTATGCAATAAAAAACATCATTCATTGCTTCACTTCGATAAAGGTAACACGTTGTCAAGCCAAGACAAGCCGCTAACCTTGACACACTTACGTCGCAGGTGCAGACTACGATAACTGCGTCCCCGACGATTCAGAATGAGATATCGTTGTGTACGACATCCATTGCGCGGGCGGCACGCACGCGCGGACGGGTTTCGCGCGCTTGTAGTGATCAGAGCAGTGCTAGGCCGCCATGTGCCATACATAGCCATACATGGTCTAAGACTCTTCTGTTAGCGACAGCGCAAGTTATCATATATGATGTTAATGGGTCGACGCACATGGTACGTTGTCTGCTATATAGCGCATCTCAGACCAATTTAATAACGTTAGAATTGTTCAAACGCCTCGGATTATGGAATAACTTTAACAATACGAACTCAATAATCCGAGGGATAGGCGGATCAGAAAAACATTCCAAGGGTTCCGTAGATATTAAAATACATTCGCATTTTGATAGGGACATTAATTTTAACATTTCTTCGCTTATCGTGGAGCGTATTACGGACACATTGCCAAACGCTAATGTGGACGTGTCGCTTCTCACACATCTCGAGTCATTGCCGCTAGCGGACTCGGAGTTTGCGAATCCGGCAGACATACTAAAGTGGTACGTAGTGAGCAAAATAACTTACCGCCCGCTATTGAGACGGTATTTGGGTATGTGATTATGGGTACCGTACCTACATTACATACTTCTCAATACGTTACGTCTTGCTGTTGTTCTGTTCTTCAAGAAAACAATATTGACTCTCTTCTCAAGTGATTTTGGGAGCTGGAAGAGGTTACCGCACCGCCCTCGATGAGCCGTAAAGATCTCGAGTGTGAAGAACATTTCCGCGCTACCACTGTTCGTGACGACAGTGGCAGATACGTTTTGGCGTTGCCATTCTGTGGTGACCCTTATTCGTTAGGCGACTCCTACGCTGCTGCGCTCAGACGTTTCCATTGTTTGGAACGTAAACTTGATGCATCACCTAAGTTACGCAGCGCCTATAATGACGTCATTCGTGACTATATAGATAAAGGTTTTTTTAATGTAGTTGTAAACAACGAGGGCAACTCTCTGCCCTCATATTATATCCCGCATAACGGCGTAGTTCGCGAAGATAAAACCTCTACTAAACTTCGTGTGGTTTTAGACGCTAGTTGTAAGACTACATCGGGTCAGTCGATTACTGACATTCTGCATGCCGGCCCCAATCTACAGGGTGATTTATTTAACATCATAATAAAGTTTCGTCTTTTCCAAATCGCTCTGTCAGCTGATTGCCGCCAAATGTTTCTCAATATCGGCGTTCGCGAATCTGACCGTAGATTTCAACAGATCTTTTATCGTTTTGACAAGAAAGAACCTTTATCTGTGTATCAGTTCAATCGTGTTTGTTTTGAACTCAAGTCTAGCCCATATCACGCGTTACGAGTTGTTCGCCAGTTGATCGCTGATGAAGGCGATCACTTTCCCGCCGCAGCGGCTGTTGCCACTTCCGCTTTGTACATGGATGACATTGCCTGTAGTGTCCTATCCGCTCCGCTAGCAATTTCGCTTTGTGAAGAGCTTATTCAGCTTTTCAAGCGAGGCCAGTTTGATCTTGTCAAATGGACAAGCAACTCTAAGGAGGTTCTCGCACGCATACCAGATTCTCATAAGGCTTCCCCAAACATTGAGTTTGAGAAGTCTGTACCGCATAAAGTTCTCGGTTTACGCTGGGACAAATCCTGTGATAGTTTTCGGTTTGACGTCTCACCACCAAATGATAAGTGCACCAAACGCACTATGCTGTTCACAGTGGCTCGACTATGGGACATAATGGGTTTTGTGGCTCCCACAATTTTGTACGCCAAGCTCTTGATCAAAGAGCTTTGGCTATCAAAGTGTGAGTGGGATGAAACACCCCCTGACCATATTGTCGCCGCTTGGTCGCGCCAGTTTTGTATTGAGCTTACCGCGCTCAATCAAGTTACTATTCCGCGTCATCTTGGGTTGGTAGATGGATGTACCATCAACTTAATAGGTTTCGCTGACGCCAGCGAGCGTGCTTACGGCGGAGTCGTATATCTGCAAGTCCGCATTGCTTCTAACTACTCGGTGCAGTTAGTTTGTGCCAAGTCTAAGGTCTCACCTGTTAAAAACATTTCAGTTGCGAGACTGGAGTTGTGCGCGGCCCTTCTGCTGTATCAGTTGCTCCGCAAGGTTCAAGACACAGTTTTGCCCCACTACCCCAATAATAAATTATACGCATTTTCCGACTCCAAAGTAGTGCTCGCTTGGATTCATTCTTCTCCTCATCGCTGGCAGACTTTTGTCGCCAACCGCGTTAGCAAATTGATTGAACTGGTTCCTGCTACTTGTTTCAATCACGTCGCGGGTATTGAGAACCCCGCAGATTGCTTGTCTCGTGGTGTCACTCCACTTAATCTTCTGCATCATCCATTGTGGCGTCGTGGACCTTCTTGGATCTCCCATGATCCGTCAGAATGGCCCATGCAACCCTTTGACCATAGTGCAGAAGACGAAGATGTACCCGAACGGAAGTCTGTTTCTTATCCCGTGATTGCTGAGGTTGCGGAGTCTCCCATCTATGCACTCGCACTACGCATGTCATCGTGGTCTAAGTTACTCCGCGCCATCGTTTATGTCTATAGGTTTCTTAGGCACCTACCTAATGAGACTTTTGTATCAAGTACTGATATCAAATTCGCAGAATGTAAGTTACTACGAGCTGTACAAGCTGTTCATTTTAGTAACGACATTCAAAATTTAAAAGACAATGTACCTTGTTCTCCCGCTATCCTTAGACTCAAGCCGTTTCTCGATGAACACGGCGTCATACGCGTTGGGGGTCGTCTGTCAAATTCGGATGAACCTTATAACTACAAACATCCTTGTATTCTGCCGCGACATGATCATGTTGTCGACCTTCTTGTTGATTTTCATCACAAGAAGCACCTCCATGCCGGTCCGGAGTTGCTTATGTCCTTACTTAGGCATAAGTATTGGATTTTAGCCGCTCGACGAATAATTCGTCACAGAATACATAAATGTAACGTCTGTTTCAAATTTCGTCCGCGTCCGACTTTCCCTCCCATGGCCGATCTCCCTAGCCAGCGCGTCAACCAGGTTGCTAAAGCGTTTACACACACCGGTTGTGATTACGCAGGACCACTGCAGTATACGCCAGTGCGTGGTCGAGGTGTTAAAAGCCGTAAAGCCTGGCTATGTATTTTTACATGCTTAACGACGCGCGCTACGCATATTGAAGTTGCGACAGATTTAAGCACGGTGTCATTCCTGGCAGCCCTTAAACGATTTCTCTCACGGCGCGGCCCTATACAGTGTTTGTACACGGATAACGGCACTTGTTTTGTGGGCGCAAGCTCTTATTTACGCGACCTTTATAAGTTTCTCAGGGAAGAATATCGTACTCGTGTTCAGGAAGAACTTTCCATAAATCATATTGACTGGAAGCTTATTCCACCAGCATCACCACATTTCGGTGGATGTTGGGAAAGCATGGTCAAAGTAATTAAAACGCATCTCTTCAAGGTTATAGGTCAACAGATCCTCTCTTACGAAGAGCTTTTAACTGTCCTTGCACAAGTCGAGGCACTGATCAACTCGCGTCCGCTCACGGCATTGAGTAGTAGATCCTGCAGAACCATCCGCGTTAAGCCCTGCACATTTTCTGAACACAGTGCCATTATCGTCATTTCCGGCTCCTGAAGCAGACTCTTCAAGCTTGCTCCAGAGTCATACTCTGCTGGATAAACTCGTGCAGTCGTTCTGGCGGCGCTGGCGTGCGGAATATCTACACCAGCTTCAGGCTAGATCCAAGTGGAATAGTCCTGCATCCCCTATACTGGAGCGTACGTTGGTCGTCATAATACATGATAATGCTCCGCCGCTTTCATGGCCGTTAGCCATCGTAGAGAAATTGCATACTTCCAAGGACGCTACAACTCGCGTTGTTACCGTGAAAACCGCTAAAGGGAGTTACGTGCGCCCTGTTGTACGTCTCTGTCCGCTTCCAACTCAGTGAGATCTAGCCTGAAGTTGGACCTACCTCTTAGTTTAAGTATTTAGTTAGTAGCTTTCGCTATTATTGCGTTTGTAGTTTTCGCTAAAGTTAATTTAGATTAATTTTATTGTCATATCGCTGTCTTAGCCTATTGATGGGTTATGCGGTAGTACACCCAACATAGCTAAGTTCAATTCTATTTTTTTTAAAAGCAACCCTTTAGGGCCTGGGGGATATGGTAGCGCCATCTACCTTCCTATCTATAACTAATCGCATCAACGTCAATGGTTGGTCGCTGCTTGGCCAATGCGAGCGATGCCCTTTGTTTCTATCCCTCTCTATCCCATTCCCAAGAAGGGGCACTGCCTTCCGCGGATTGGTCGCCGCGAAACGTCGACGCGAGAGTCAGTCCAGAACTTTCGAGAACATTCGATTCGCTAAATACGCGTCCGCCATACCGTATCACCGCGCCGCTCCCGCTATAATTATTACCGCTTATAAAACCGCTCGCAAGTGGAAGTGATTTGTGTAGTGAAGTGAATCAAGCAGCTTCATCCCGAAACCACCAGGAGACTGCCCTTCTGAGACGAAGAAGATTGCCGTATAAGGTAAATGCCCTCCATCCTTGGAATATCCTATACCCACTCACAATCATCTCTCCCATTCCAATCCTACATCCTCTTCCTTTAGATACAGTCCATTTTTTCCAAATCGCCTAGAACCTACGGTTTCGGTGTATCGCCGAACCAAGCAGTATGATTAAAATATCATACACTTACAAAGCTAGGGTTTGCTATTTTATGTATAGGTACTTATTTAATCTGTATGAAAACACGATTTTCAGAACTAAAAAATAGTAGTTGACCAATAAACATTTCCAAAGAAACTTTTTTCAGATGTCAAGTTAAACGTTGACCTGAATATTGAAAATGATGATACAAAATATTGTAGTGTATAGTACTTTTATAAGGCTTCGGGAAAGGTTGAAGCCATGCAATAGTCGTTAAAGTAGTGCTGTAACCTTCCTTTTAAGAGCAAATCAGTTATAGTTATAGTTGAACGTGGGTTTTCCGCACTTAGCCACTTATTTGGGCCATTGTGCGTAAGTGGCGACTTGATTGACGCCAACTTCTCATACTACCTTAGCTCCTTCCAGAAAGCCATTCATTGGCTGGTGTCGTTCAAAGCCTCACACATGGTTCTGGGGTTGTTCTGCAGCTTTGCCCGTTGATCGCTTACACTAGTGCAGTGCAGAATGACGTGAGTTCTTCGGTTTCCATGCAGCCCCTGCACAGTGGGCTGTTCGTAACGCCTATGTTGAATAGGTGCTTGTTGAGTGGACAGTGGCCGGTTATTATGCCCGTCAGATACTTAAGAGTTTTTCTATTAGAATGCAGCAGCTTGTGCGAGAGTCGCTTGTTCAAGCAGGGGATAGCATCTTTTGTTTATCTGCATTCTTTTGTGTCTGCCCACTGTTTTTCGTGTTCATGTGCGGTTCTCTCGCGTAGCCACGTTTTGAGTTGGCTTGCTGGTATCGGTACAATCGGCTCGGGTCCCATTATCATTGTGTCCGATGTCCCGATCCTTGCCGTGCCAGTTGGTCTGCGGCGTCATTGCCTGCGGAGTTGCTGTGTCGGAGGTGGATTAAAGAATCCATTGCAGCGTAACCCGATTCTTCTCTGCAATCTTTTGCAGCTCTAGGTGGCATTCCATGATGAGGCCGCTGTTAAAGCAGTTGCTGCCGAGAGCTTGTAGTACAGAGACACTGTCCGTGATAATGCGTATAGACAGGTCACTTACGTTCCTAGACGCGATTGCTGTTGCGGCTCTTGTTATCCCAACACACTCGGCTTGGAATATGGTGTTAAGAATGCCAAGGTATGTTGAGATGTTGATATCTAAGTCATGGGAGAATACGCCCGCACCTGTCCCATACTTCGTTTTTGAGCCGTCTGTGTATACTCTGACTTCGTGTATACCAGAGCTGTCTTTGTGTTCCTCCTGCAATTGGATGCGATATTTTTTGTCAAAGACAAAAGTTTTAGGGATGAGATCGCAAGCGGCCTCTAGCATCGGGATCTCTTTGGTTAAGGTCCCTTTTAGGCGGCGTGGGTAATTCGATCATCCTTTCTCCATAGCCCGAGCTTGTCTAGACGGATTGCTGCAGCGCCAGCTTCCTGCTGGATCATTAGGTGCAGCGGTCTTAGGTCCAGTAGTATCTCCAGGGCGGCTGTTGGGGTGGTCTTCATGCAGCCTGCTGTGGCAAAGCAGGCTAGACGTTGAAGGCTCTGTAGCTTTTTTGTGATTGTGCTTAGTTGCGTGCGTGGCCTCCACACTACTGCACCATATGTAAGCATGGGGCGTATAATGGCAGTGTACATCCACAGGGTGATTGTTGGTTTGAGACCCCATTTTTTTCCTATGATTCTCCGACATTGCCAGAAGATTGTGCATGCTTTTGTTGTTTTTGTGCTGATGTGCTTGCCCCAGTTTAGCTTATGGTCAAGTATTACTCCCAAGTACTTGACTTCATTCGATAGGGTAAGCTCCGTTCCAAAGAGTTTTGGTGTTTTGCACATATGGGTTTTCCTTTTGTTGGTGAAAAGTACTAGCTCCGTTTTGTTGGGGTTAACCGTCAGTTCATGTTGGTTGCACCATTCCTCCATGATCCTGATGGCTCCTTGCATCCGATTGCGGATCGTGTCTTCTGAGTCACCTTTGATCAGGTTGGTAATGTCGTCTGCATAGCCGACCGTGAAGAATCGTCTGTCGTTTAAGTTCCGTAACAGTTCGTCCACCACAATGTTCCACAACAGGGGTGAGAGTACACCTCCCTGAGGGCAGTCTTTTGCAACTATGCCCCTCGTGGTGGAGTTTACCGTGAATTATATTGCCGTCTGTTTTAGCAGTTGATTGATTTAGCCACTAAGGGTTTGCTCAAATCCGAACTTTTCGAGGGCCCGGCTGATACTGTTGAACCTAGTTTTGTCGAAGGCACCTTCTATGTCAATGAAGGCCTCCAGTGTCATTAACTAGTTGGTAAGCGCTGTTTCAATGGTTCCTACAACGGAATGCAGCGCCGATTCAGTTGACCTGCCACTTCTGTAGGCGTGTTGATGTGGGTGTAGTGGATTGTGCAGTAATGCGCCCTCACGGAGGTATCGGTCCGTAAGTCTCTCCAGCGTTTTCAATAAGAAGGAGGTCCAGCTGATGGGTCTATATGCTTTCGCTTGTGAGTAGTCAGTTTTGCCAGGTTTTGGGAGGAATATGACTTTAACTTCCCTCCACCTGCAAGGTATGTATCTATGTGCTATTGAGGCCCTGTAGATGTCGAGCAGGTGCGGCACAATCGTTGTGCATCCCCATTGTAGGAATGCTGGTATGATTTCATCCAGGCCTGCGGAATTGAATGCCTGAAAGCTGTCTATTGCCCATTTCAGCCGGTCTGTGGTAACCACATTTTCGGCTACCAGCCAGTCTGTTTGGGTCGGTGGTCTGTATTCTGACTCGTCCCACAGACGGTCATTGGTTACTTCGCAACCTGGGAAGTGAGTTTCAATTAGCACTTGGCTAATTTCAGCGTCCGTAGTTGCGTAGGTTCCATCTTGCTTTTTAATGGCGCCAAGGGTTTTGTTGCTGTCCTGAGACAAGATCTTTTTCACCCTGGCTGTTTCATTCGTGGTGTTTATACCGCAGCAGAAACGCCTCGTATCTGTGGAATCCTATGCGTTTCTTGTAGTGTGACTGGGCTTCTTTGTATTTGAGCCAGTCTGCTCCCATTCTCGTGTTTTTAGCCCTGTTAAAGAGTTTCCTCAGGTTTTGCCTGAGTCCCTCTAGTTCTCTTCCCCACCACTGGGTTTTGCTAGACGACTTTGGGAGTGTGGGTGCACAGGCTTGCTGGTAACTTGAGTAAATCAATTAAACTTTTATTACGATAGACTCTTCGCACCTGCACATATCTCTTCCTCTTATCAATATATCATCGTTTGTGGTTTGAACAATTTGAATAGGTAAGTAGCAATATGATCATAATGAGTCAGAACGGTTTGCCAATTTTCTTTTTTTATAAGTTTGTACTATTAGTTACTTAGACACACGGCTACACGTTAAGTTGAGCTCATCTTGCGCCTGAAACATGAAGACTTCCTTTTGGCTTTGCCGTAGTGGGGTAAAAATGTAGACACTCCCTACCTAAAAGCGTCAACTTTCACGGAAGATTAGCAAACAAAATACGTATTCACACGTCTGTCCCTTAAACAGCCATTACAGATACATTATTAATAATGAAAGTGCCCTAATATACCCGCCAGGTATCGCCGTTGGCGGTATGGCCACACACAACGTAAAGTAATTAGCGAACCTCTTTGGACCTCTTGATTGCATTTGACACGTCCTATGTGGCGCCTGTCTGCCAACCTCCTTTTAAATATAGATACAGCCTCACACGGCACTCGCTTAGGATTAGTTTAAGTGCCGTCCCGTGAATTATTTAATGTGTGACGAAATATGGATGCCTGGTTTATGGACATTCGTCTTTGTTATTATGTTTTTGTTCACGTATTTACCTATAACCTATATAGAATTTTTAATATACTTTTCCTTTCCATTACTTCTTTTATCGCAACGCTTCTAAATATATCACATGTATAAAATTAATCATACTTATCGAAAATAAAAACGTTTACTAGGTGCTCATATGCATTTTGCTGTTATCAGCCATATTGGAACCTATATTTTTGTCAGGCCTGTATCAGCAAAAAAATATTTTTGGTATTCACGCTGCTTTTGTGGAAATATTCGACATTTCGAAGTAAAACAACATTTAAATTATATGGGGCGTTCAATAGCATAGGCACTATTAGGATTATATACGTTCACTTATAAGTGAATGTATATTTTACATAGTAGTGACAATGTATCAAATGTCTTTAATTGAGAAAGAACTATGTGTTCTTTCTCAATTAAAGACTCTTCTCTTTGAACATGAAATTAATTCTTTCAACATTAAAATCTTACAATTCTTAGAAGCGTAAATTTACTTAAAGATTGCCTTAACATTAAGCCATAAGATAGTGCAGTCCAATAGGTAAAATCACTAAGTTACGTCATTTACCCAATTTGCTTTTAGTATTTTTCCTACGTTATGAAAAATTAATCAATATTATTTAATAATATAATTTACCAATTGTTTATAGTTTTAAAGTAAAATACAACGCAAATATTTATTTTGCAACTTATCATCATAATCTTTCTAATAATAATGAAACAGGTTTACTCATTTACAGTCTTTCGAATTCAGAAAACAACAGCAATACAGGCATAATGACGTACAACAGAACGTGCTTACATCTGGTTGAGTCCACGTGAATGTATAACAAACAACATAAAGCAATAAAAACATCGCATGTATTTGTATTTGATCACACGGTAAGCTCGTGATTCAACAGTCGGGTCGGAATGATCGGCATTGGTTACAATTCCGCACGAATCCCAACCATGATCCAATCCGCCCGATTGATCCCAGCACAACAATAAACTGTGTGTCCCACTCACATTCTACAGTCGCAAATATGATTCTATCATTACATTTTGCTATTCGCGTTGATATAAATTCGCTGACTTTCTTTACAAACTCTAGCGCGACTTCGTCACAAAGCACACAAAACTTTATCCTAGCATCCTTCCGTTGATACTAACAGTTTTCTTGTGATTTCTCTCCGCATATAATGATGTCTTTTGAAAAATAATGGTCCTCTTTATACTGCAAAACCTGGCACGATGAAAAGTTACTGCAGATTGAATCGCAGAAAAACGCTCTGACTTAAATAATAATATTCAGAGATTGCTTTAAAATAAATTAATAAATCGAGCATTTTCGTTGTATGAGCAAATAGGAAATTATGCTATAATCCGCTTAGGTTTCATCGAATCACCGCCTTGTTACTATCAACTTTATGTCACCGGTTTCCTCTTTTTATAAATTATGATACAATTAATTTGCTCGTACGTCGACGATATATAAGTTAAATTAGTAGCTAGCAAACATTCTGTGACAATTAATTATATATAAGTAACATCTGAGGTTGCACTGTACAACCAATAAGCTCACATAAGTTGATTAAATTTCTGGGAGGAGTAAGAAGTAAGACATAAAGAAAGAAAAAGTATGAAGGTGTATAATTATGCAAGATGCTGCCATGACAGAATTCGCCCAGTCGTTCTATCGCTCGGTCGCCCGTTTAACGTAAACTCAATACTTTACGTAACAACCACCTCTTCGTTGACTGCTCTCATATTGGTTCCTTTATGTATGCAGTTACCTTTTTGTGAATACACAACTTAAAGAGATTTTTCTACATTCCATATACGTCGGTACTTGCATCGATATAAATAGTGGCGGGTGAGAGCATTTTTTTATTTTTATTCGGCGTGCGAACGGCTGATAAAATAACCTCGGGCAGGGTTTTCTTTCACTATAGATAAATAGTCAATGATTCGCCCCTCTGATCTTTACTAGAGTGTTGACTCTGATAGTCGATCAACCGTAATGGGTGCGCGTGGAAATTCCCCACTATATTGAGTGTCACTCAGTAACGGTTTTATTTTCCATTGTCGTACTACACTGCGTTAGCAGTATTAGATTTAAATCCTTATTGATTCTACGTAAAGCTTTATCAGAAACTCTCAAATTAAATACTATTTACTTACACAGAAATATGTATAAGTATTTAAAGCTTATAACATTGCTCAGCTATTAAAGCTTAGCGTTCTCAATAAAGCTGATTTATTCTAGAAATTTATTCGAGTACATCTCAACAGTGGTGTTAAAATAACGGAACCCTTTTAATTAAAATGTGAAACGCGACAGTAAATTAGCTACTCTCGTCTATGGAACAATTGACGAGGGAGGCAAAGTAAACCAACTTTAAATTTAAATCGTGAAAACGTATAAGTAATCTGTAGGAGTTGCCTAAAAATTAACACATTTATAAAACTCGTTATGTATATAAATATATTTCTAATTAATGAGGGTTTTGTTCTTATCTTCACTAACAGGCACATCATCAATTAAATTTAATGACCTTAGAGGACCACACATTCTTTTGGGCATCCTATATACCTATCCTTTCGTACGGTTCCTAGTCGTATTTTACCTATATTTTCAAATAATTACGCCATATAGGCCTGTTACATAAATATAAGTATATAGTCGTAAAATCTGAAACTTAAATTTATCTATATAAAAAATATATAAAAAATTGTTAATTATCGCTTGTCCCGTGCCTCGGAGTGCACGTTAAGCCGTCGGTCCCGGTTGTCTTGAAGATCTTTGACAATTGTTACAGGGTGTCAGTACCTTCTAAAATAAACTGACACTGGTCTAAATGGCATATCGCTATCCCATCGGGTTGTAGAGGTCAGACAGGCAGTCGCTCCGTGGAAAAGCTAATATTCAGCCAAATCTAGTAAGCGGACCCCAGATTGAAACTATGATAACCCTAAGAGGATGATCATGAGTCGTATAATCTGAAATGTATATGAGTGAGATGCGATTCCAATCATAAAATTGCACAAATAGTTTATTTTGCACAGGGACAGATTTTATAGTGGCAATATTGTTAGAAATACAATTTCTGATTTGTTGAAAATTTATTTTATATTTACAAGATTTTTTTATAAGTGCGGTGGATTATTAGAAAGAGCTGAATCTCTACAAGCTCGTATTACCTAAATGTAGTAATATAAAAATTCTGAATTATTAACGTACGAGATACATTAATTGTTTAAAATTTGAATGCTACGGAAATCTGAAAACTGTTGTACATCAAAGTGTTAACAATCATTGCATTCACCTGGGACATATGTATGTCGATATATTTGGTCATAGTTCTTAATACCTCGGTGAAATATTTTTACTATTAAAAGCGTGAAAGTTTGAGAGAATATTATATGGAATTTTTGTTACTCCTTCAAGAAAAAGGTCGTCGTTTCGTATTGTTTTAAGTTGTTATTATTTTAGAAGAGTCCGTATAAAATCTGCTGTTTGTAGTAGATTGACAACTAATGTAATTTATGTTCTCATTTTGTTTATGCTACGTAAAATGCCGTAATTTGACTGTTTGAAATAGATATATTCTCTATGATCATTAGTATAGATCGAGAATATCAGTTTGGTAACATTTGTTATCTATGGTAATTAATTTTAACTCTTGTCTCATTTGTAAGAACTGACAAGTCATTCACGTTCTTGTTTTTGAGCTATTTATAATTTTTTTTAGAACCCGTGTAAAATTGCCACTATTTGATTTGTCTGGCACAGTTCAGACAGCCCTTGATGATAACTTTGTGATATTATATTGTCACTATTGACATTTTGTAAAATTATGAATTATGTGACATCGTGCCTCGTGCCTTGAAGACATCATGTTGGAATACAGCAGCTAAGTAGGTACATCAGTCAATCTATCGTGGCCACTTTAGTTTTGTGTCTTTACCTAGCTTGGCTACAGGACTGACACCACTGAACATATTGTATTTGATTTTTAGCGCTGAGTAACTCAGTCAATATATGTCAGAATCTTGTTTGCCCTGGTCAAGTGGATGTAAACTAGCTTCCACTGCCTTCTGCAACAATTCCAACCTGTCTAGGGTAACTCTAGAACACGTAAATATGATGATAAAATGTTAAACAAATTTAATTATTGAGGGTGCCCAAGAGTAGGTTAGTATAGACTGGCGCGCGTCTCTGTAACACAAAATGATGATATAGGTAATTAGGTATTGCTATAGATTACCAAATATCTGCTTAAATACGAATTTCGTCTAAACGAATGTATTAAATGTTGAACTCGAAGACGAAGCAACAGTTTCACTATTTATTATTCGTGTATTTGCTAGCCGCGGTTAGTCCCGCCATGAGTTTTATTTAAAAACGATGTTGACGTCGACAGAGTTTCATAGTCTAATGAGATTCAGTTCTCTCTCCCAGTTTGCTTTCTTCTCGCTTTGTCGTCAATGTTACAAATGGGTCAGCTTGTTGTCTTTTTCCATTTACTTGTTTTGTTCGCAGTAGTTTACCAGAAAGAAACTTTATAGGGTGTGAAAGATAATTGAACCAACTTTATGAAAAGCGAAAATATCTTTACATTTTCTCCCAAGTTACACTCGTGCTGTTACGTTGGAGAAAATAAAAAGCAAAACCAGCAGCCATGATCACGAGATGACTGATGTCTTTCTGCACCGCCTCCAAGATATTCGGATTTCAGCACTTGTGCTTGCAATCATTTTGGTATACGTTACTCAGATAGTACTCGTATATTGCTTCATACTATCATCTCACCACTTCCACATCAGCTAAATCCGGTAAGACTAGAAAGCGGACCGCGGGTTAGAACTGGGATAACGCTAAGAGGATGATGATGATGACTATCATCTCACCACTCTGTTCCATTTCAATACGGGCCTGAAACTCGGGTTTTATTCAGCAATATTTAAACATTTTATTTGTAATGAATGCAGTATGCATTGCGTTTGAACTGGAAAACTATTTAGGTAAGTAAATTATATATATTACTTCATAAACATGATCCATATGGAACTGAATGTACTTTACTTGTTTGACAATTATAACTTATAGGAACTCTGCCAATATCATCTTTCCTTTTTATTGAATTCACAAATACTTACACACTTGCTTTTGCTACAATCTGAAATCTTACTTAACTACGACTTGCAAAGTTATATATCATTTTAAAGCGGTGAATTATTATGCCATTATTTTTACATTTACAACGAAAAAGTTGGCAAGTGACAATGAAAGCAGAGCGAAGATAGCAGAAGTTGCTAAGTAAGGGAGTTATTAGTGATAGTATTATGTGGTGGGTGGACAGAGACTGATGGTAGTAGTTTTGAATTGGTGTAAGGCTGCATGTCTACCAAAGATGTGCTATGGAGGTGAAAATTTTAGGAGCAAAACATTAACCAATAATGTAACTTGTGCTGAGCGATGCTATGTTATTTAACAGTGTGGAATAACTATGTGTGGTGTTTTCAACGCACATCTTAGCTACGTTCATCTCGGGTGGAGATCCACATGTTAGTACGGGTACGTTCAAAAGCTCGCATCCCTCACCCACGCTCGCCCCACGTTGTTTCCAATAAGTACGGATCACTTTGCAAAATGTTTGTATAGAAAGGACACTCATACTGTTCACTCGAAAAATCTAAATATATATAAAACTCAAAGGTGACTGACTGACTGACATAGTGATCTATCAACGCACAGCCAAAACCACTGGAGGGATCGGACTGAAATTTGGCATGCACGTAGATGTTATAACGTAGGCATCCGCTAAGAAAGGATTTTAATAAAGTCTACCCCCAAGGAGATAAAATAGGCGATGAAAGTTTGTATGAAACTTTGTCAATTATAAATCGATCGGGCTGACACTTTGCATGCATATAGCTACTATGACGTAGGCATCCCCTAAGAAAGGATTTTCATAAATTCCACCCCTAAGGGGATAAAATAGGGAATGAAAGTTTGTATAAATCTTCTTAGATTTTCGACTGATTGAACTGAAATTAAAGATTGGAGCTACTATGATGAAGACGTCCGCTTAAATAGGATTTGATAAATTCAACCCCATGGGGATAACATTAGGGATGATGGAGGATGTAAATTTATTAGTTTGAACTATCAGTACCTAATGGAACGAATAAATTAAGACGAACAAAATAATTTTAGTTTTAAATGTTGACAATAGATGGCGTTGTGCAATTATGTAATTTTTCTGAATCGCGGTGTTATGATTTTCCGCGGATTAATGACCCTCTTGAGTTATTGTTTCTTTTGTCGTCGGCCCCACACGTCAAGAACTTTGTTGGCCAAGCACGAACCGCTCGAGCTCTCCTGCGTCCTGTCTTGGCGTCCAGACTTCCCCTCCGTGCGAAGCTGGCCGTCTACAAGGCATACATCCGCACCCGCCTCACCTATGCCTCCCCAGCGTGGTACGCGCTGACTGCGGAGACCCTCCGCAAACGGCTGGGTGCGCAGCAGTCGCTCGTCCTACGCGCCGTTGTAGACAGCCCTCGCTACGTGAGGAACGACGTCATCTCCAGGGACCTACGCATGGAGAGCCTCGACGACTTTATCGTTCGCCTGAGGCCAACATGTTTGCCCGCACTGACGGGTCATCCTTCCGCCACCTGTGGGAGCTGGCACCATACCAACGGCGCCCACCGGACCGACAACTGCCACGGGACCTGATCTCCGCAGCAACCACACCGGACTGACTCCAGCTCGCTCACGTTGGTTGACGGGCGCTTGTCGGGAGCCTCCCCCGGCAAGTTCCACCTCGCCAACGTAAGCGAAGCCCCCACCGAACAAGTCACCGCTGGCTCGTAGATCGTTCACTGGACGTGCCCCTCTTGGGAATACTGCCGGTGGGGTCAGGTCTCGCTAGCGGCGTGAAGTACACCCGGACTAGACGCCCGGATACGACGCCAGTGGCAAGGACCACACCTCCGTGACCCGCCTGCAGTTGCAGGCGGCGGCTGACATCATTGCGACTGCACACCACCTGTATCAGTTTCCCCCCGGTTCCCCTAGGGGAATCGTGAGAAGACCCGGAAGTTTAACTTTTGTCGTCAGGTAAGTTAGTTGTACGCAGTTAGTTGGATGTTGTTGGTCGTTAAATTGTTTGGTTGCTGTACCTATAGTACATACTATACCTAAATATTTCTAGCGGATTATATTTGACGATTTTGGCTGTTCTTTTCTTTGCATGTTGGTTTGTTATAGACTCGGCTTTGTATTTGGCATTTGTTTTGTTTTCGTTTGGTTTAAGCATAGGTTTTGTCGGTTTGACTTTTTTAAATGGCTAAAGAAAATCTGAACGTTAATGGAGAAGTTGAAGAATGTACTGTCGTCCCTATTGTTGGTGACGGTGCATGTTTGTGTCGTGCTCTCTCTTATTTAATGTGCGTAACACAAGATAGAGCGATGGAGGTGCGTTCAGACATTGTCAGATATGTGGTTAATGGCTGGAGCAAGTTTTCAATTATGACCCACGACAGGAAAGGTAATAACTACTTAACACCTGACGAATATTTTGCAGATATGATGAAAAATGCTACTTTTGGCGGACTTTGTTAGTTAATAGCAGCAGGATTAATATTCCCATTTAAGTTTGAAGTTTATAGAAACGGTCTCATATATACGGAATCTGGATCTAACGACTATTCACCCAATAGCTTTAGTTTTAGCGCCTTATGACAGATTAGTTACGAATATTGTGTACAAAGAAGTTTTGTGCGCCCTAATTTTTTACACACGCTAAATAAAAGCAATGCCGCCAAAAATATACTAATTAATAATAATACTCCTTAACGCGAGCGAAGCCGCGGGCAAAAGCTAGTCCTCTATAATACGCCTCTTAGTTTTCAAACTGAAGTGTGGTAAAATTTGCTGTTAAAATATATTTAGTCAAACTCTTATTATTTTCTGCACGAACAACATCTTGTTGTATTTGAAGTTTAACATTAAACAATAAAATCTATATTGAATTACGCAGAAAAGCTTCGGACTTTTTATGTGTCTTTGTGTACCTACAGTTTTCTTAGAATAAGAATTTGATTAGAAACGCGGTTCGATATGATTACTTATTGTGACTATGAATCTGGATCAAAGTTAATATAAATGTATTTAATTTTTAAATGAATATATCTTATACATAATATACCTACAGGTTCAACTTTTAGTAAGACTAGGTTGTGTGCTAATTTTAGTAGTTACACAAATCAAATCCACAATTCTGTTTATTTGACTTTTGAGTAACAAATACCAATTCAAATGATCTATGTCATCACTCAAAAATTAGAAATATTGTTATGGACATTAAATATAAGAATGCAATAATTTCTTAAATAAAAGTATTTGAAATTGCGAACGGTCATAAAACGCTGAATCAATGCATTTTCTCTAAGCACCACACGAACGTTAAGGAGTAAATTTCTCCAAATTCCACTTATTTCATTCCATTCATTCCAATACGAAAAATAAACATTCACTCTCATACTCTAGTTTGTGAAAATCTCATTCTTTTTTAATAAGTACGTTGATGCGTTTTCAGAAAATATGAACGTTGTGTAATAAATGTCTCATTGTGTTAATGTGTTGTTGAATTTTCCTGATGTCTTATACAGTGGTAGCTGAAGGTGGTTCGGCCGATGTTAGTTCCAATTAGTTACATTACGATCAGGTCCGCCTATTCAGCCGTAAACTTATGCACAAATGGAGATTAAACATAATTATTATGTTAAATCCCTATTTGTGAATTTAATAGTTAGATTGGTGCAATAATAAAGAATGTCGCCGTCCATTCCATTTAATTTATAACGCCTCGGCAAAATGACAAATTAAAAGATTTTACTTCAAACCGTTCATTCTTGATTGGAAGGACTTTGTACTGATCTTTATAAATTGTATCTTCCCTACAATAATAGAAAGTTTCAAGAGACATCCGCAGATCGGTTAGGTACAATGATTTTCAATAAAACCAACTAAAGTAAGTCAAAGTACATACAATGAATGGAGGGCAGTATTTTCTTAGTGGAGGATGAATCGGCGCGGCGATATCCGGGGGACAGGCGGTAGGCGGCCACTCGCAATTCTCTAAATGTTTCCACTGGTTACGGTTACGCTCTACCCACTATTGTTTGCGCCTAACACAACGTTTATCTACCATTTATTAATCTGCAAAAATAAAAGCCTTCGGGAGCTGCGAGGAATGTACGTTCGGTATCTCCTCGAACGATTATCAACTCTTTTGTGAACGTTGGCTGCGAGCGGCGCGCACCCCGGCGGCGTCGTATCGCGCACAATATTTCTATGTACAACACGTAAGTACGGGACAATCGGCCAAGTTATTACCATTATAAATTCCGTGTTCTCAGCGAAAAAAAGATCCTTTTAATGCGTACTTAAATCATTTTTATTAACTTGAAAAGGTGGATTTATGTTGGAGGCCTGGCGCTGGTAATTTGTGAGGCCTCTGGGAATTAGGCCCGCCTATTCGTGTTATGGCGACCGTTGATTCTTACAAAAGTCAAGAATAGCACAGTTGCTTAACTCCTGAGATACAGCGCCCCCTCGTGTACTAATGTTACCCATGTAATATACCTTAATGTTTTTGCCCACGGAACATATACAATTACACGACCGATGTTCATAAATTTTCTGGTAAACCCGAAGTTTTTCACATTTAGTAAAATTTAGACCGAAGTTATCTTAAAAGAAACTCATGGTACGATTAGTTTATGATTATGTGTTAGTTTTTGCGTTAAATCGAATTTAATAAACGACAACAATATCACAAATGGAATTATATTATGGCTACTCTTGAATCATCCTTATCAAAATACGATGTACTTGCTTTTCTAATTTCTTGTCATTCCTGCATCTCATCGAGATACTAAGTATTCGTATTTCTACTTCTTGTCTGTTCTGATCTCACAGCTGCTATTCCAGCGGTGCATGTGTATTTCCTGCACATCGTTCATGTAATTATAAGAGTTTAACACCGCTTAGCCTTGAAACAAACTAACATCAAATAGCAAGAAATACTAAATAAGATATAATAGCAAAATATTGGTTTGGATTGCCACAAATCATCCACTATCGGTAAACACGAGTAGTTTTCAGTTGCGCCGGAATGAATTTTATAGCTTTTATATTTTGTTTGTGTAATGAATGTCAATACATGATAAGCTTTGTTTTTGTTATTGTTGAAAGCTACCTTTTCAATATGACGCTGCAATATTTATGAAAGCTATTCTACAATTAATGGTAAATTCAATAACATTGTTTGTTCCCTTTCTGCAAACAATACTGAAACAGTATATTTATTCGATAAATTTCACGTGAGTCGACATTTTATAGAAAAATATAGTTAAAATTTATACCGGTCCAGTATTAAACACGACATTTTGAAGACGTATCGATGTCCAATTTTACTTCAAGTTATCTAGAAAACAATCGCGATGGCTGTTTGCTAGATTACTTGAAGTAAAATTGGACTTCTCAACAAACTTCACTCGAAAAATGCTGTAAAACGGTAAACTTGTAAAAACAGTACAAGCTATTGACATTGAAAAAGATTCCAGCACCGGTTAAGCTATCTCCATAAATTACAAGTTAAGTAAGTATCATCTTTGATATCTATTTGTTTTTAAATCAAGAGGGATTTGTGGATCATGAATGTGGGCACCAATTATATTAAAGCTAAAAATAAGTGAGAGACCGCGCCTTGGCAAACGTAGTGTAAGGACGCCCTCCGGCTAGGTGGAGTGACGATATACGCAAAGTGGCTGGCAGCGGCTGGACACGAAGAGCCTAAAATTGGGTTCAGTGTCGAGCCATTGCAGAGGCCTATATCCAGCAGTGGACTACGGTAGGCTGATGATGATTATGAAAAATAAGTAAAATCTATCGACTACAAAACTATAAATAATGCCTAACATACTCGCCACTCAAGGATATAGATATATACCATTAGCAGTAAGGCCAACCATCAAACAAACATGTAAGCCGGATAAAATTTACTGAAAAGGGACAGCAGACACAAGTGTTCGGAAAGCTGAAGGGCGATTAATCCATTATAAACAATAAGTTTTTGGAGGACGTTGCGCGGCGGAGGGGCGGTCGGTGCGCACAGAATGCACAGTAAATAAGAGTACTATTACTCGCCGCAATGTTTCAACTGTTAATCCCAGTTAGCACATGACGGCATTTTTGTTTTCACCAAATAAACTGGCGCTCGCTGTAAGCCTTTTATGATGGAAAATATTGTTGCAAAAAGGAACATTGCTAAGTGTCCGGTATTAATGATACCTATTTGGGAATGGCCGTTTTGGAGTCAACTGTGTGATTATTGTTGAGTTCACTGATCTATTGGCTGTTTAAATGCGAAATGCAAATGAAATGTAGGCCGAATGCGTGCCAAGGGCGTCGTTAGATAAAGGACATCGTGAAGTTGCTCCGGCACGGACAATCTGCCCGTTTTTTTTATTTAGAGCTGTACAATTCGAGATTTTTTGTTTAATTGTAAGGATTCCTTCACAGCCTGCTATTATTTTAAATATATTCACTTGATTATTCATCAGCATGTGGCGCTCTTTTTAAGCTGATGAAAATACATTTCATATTTTATACAACGAATTAAATGCAGCAAATTTTCTTTCATGTGGTATATAAAAATAGCACGTAAAATATAATTAACAATGAGAAGAGAATGAAACTCAGTTATTATTTTTAGTTTTAAAATATATGTAATTAACAAATAGTTGGTTTTTGCAAAATGTTACATACATCTTAAGCTACAAATAGTTACTTATAAGTAAAACCCTCTTCTGACGCGTTGTAGGTTAAATAATCCTTCAGTTAGTTCATCAATATCGGTGACAGACACAAATACCAAACACGTAAGTAAAACATTGCACATACATATCGAAGTCGCATGATATATATTGGTTAAAGCCATTACCTATAAGGAAATTTTCTTAATATCAAATTTTTGGTGCCACTAACGGCCAAAGTTTCCACCGTTATGGTCAATAAATAACCCATCATTTACTTTTATACGTATAATATACAAACTGCCTCCAAAAGACTGCTTTGTAATGAATAGTTCATTACACGAACGAAACTTGCTCTTGTCCAAGGGTAAGCGATTTATTTTATGATCCGTCACTAATAGACAAGTTTAGTTCCAGTGGCTCGTTACTGCGCCTTCGCAGAACTAACTTACATAATGACACACTTATCCGAGCAAAAGTTCCCGCACCGCCTACACCACTTGTATCGCTCACAACACGCCTGGTACTAAAGAAAAACCTACAATTATTCTTCCAAACTCATAGCGAGTTTTATGGTTTACTATTGTATGATAAAAAACGTATGACAAAAGATCATTTTACAAACAACGTCTGAAAAACGAATCATTTGACAAACTTTCATTTCGCAAACATATTACTTTAAAAACAATCATTTGACATAATATAGGTTTCGCAAATGTTTTATTTATAAAATATTTAAAATGTTAAATAATTATTTTAAAAATAATCATTTGACTTAATAATTCGTTTGCTAAATTGGTGATTGTACTAAAAGTTAGAAGATAAATTATTAGTTTTAAAAAATAATCAATACTTACGCGAAATTTTGAAAATATTTAATTGCATGGTTGCAATTTCAATCTTGGACACATTATTTATAGGCAAGTAATAATTTTGTATTAATACTAATTCCATAGAAACTAAAGACTTCAAAAAAAAATATACACTGCCTGAATTAAGCGAAATAAGTAGAATTCGGTTCTGGCACTCGCCGGCCGCTGCCGCGGCACGCTCGCTTCGCTCGCTGGGCTCGTGCGTTGTGGTCGCAGTTCTAACCTAACCTAACCAGCCATTGTTTCAGTTGACCCTACACAAAGACTGTTGCATTAATGTAGATTTTGGTTACTAAAATATTTACCAAGCAACGCATTTTGTGAAATGTTATTTATGCTTTACTTTGTTTTGCTAAATAACATGTTTAAAAAAAATATCAATTTGTAAATTAATGTTTTAGCATAATATTTTTTTTATAGTAAAAATATTATCTAATGAGTAGTTTATTAAACAATAGTTTGTAAAATAATAAATTAATCAAGTATAATTTTGTCAAATGTTATTTGTCAAATGAAAATTTTTCATTTGTTTTTTGTCAAATGATCGGACACCGATTTTTATGCTAAGTTACTTTTCTATTATGCAAATTCAAATTCAAATTCAAATTCAAATTCAAAATCCTTTATTCATTTGGCACAATGTGACGCTTATGAACGTCAAAATAATAAATTTATAAAATAATTACTTATACTCAAATTTAAAACATTATTACTGTATGCTTCTACATTTACATTTACTGCCACGTTCGCAAAGCAATAGGTAGAACCATGAGAAAGAACGGGCAATAAAACTCACGGTCACTCTTTTTCATCGCCAGGTTTTGCATAATACACAATTTACATTTTTTATGGTGCTGCAACTGTTACACCTTCTATATCACTTGTATATATTTACTGTACATAATAATACTCAAGCATAATACTTTTGGTTAGCCTCCTCAGAATAGACATGGTGAACAGGAGCATCCACTTACATTATATATACCTAATAATGCAGGCAATCCGCGAAAGTGATCAGAACCATGATGGAAATGATGCAGTTAAATATTAAAATCTAATACCAGCCCGCAAGACCGTCATCGACCAGTCATCGCAAGTAGCACCCGTTCACGAGTATGACGCATGTGCCAGCCATCATCCCTCTCGCCATATTAGAGGGACAGGGATGACCCGACACACGACGCCACCACAAGAAATGACATTTTAGTGAGCATGACGACAACGGTATACGAACCAGCAGTAAGAAACAATTTATTGGTATACTGACCATGACCGCCAATTACCTCCACTTTTCAGATCGTTATTATTAACATAAGTTAGTGGAACGCGTGAAGGAATGCAAATGTAGAAAGAATTTTGTGAAGGTGACAAGTGAACAATGATATGATCAGGGATAAATAATGTTAAACTACATTCAACAAATCATAAAATATCCAAATCCTGCAAAAATCATGTGTTCACGAGGCACCTCCACTTAACACGTAAATAAAATAATCGTGAGTGAGTGAGAGAACAAGCCTTAGCCTATCCCCACGGTGTCTTATCATTTCAAAATTCGTTAAAAGTGTAATAACCCCTTTGTAAAAGAAAGTTCCTAATTGTCCGTTTGTATTTGTGCATGGGTAAATTCATTATTTCAAGAGGCAATTTGTTGAAAAATCGTATACCAATCCCCGCAAATGAGTTCTGAACTTTATGTAGACGGTAGTTAGTTCCCACCAGTTTATGCTTATTCCTTGTGTTCAATTTGTGCAAATCACTATTTTTGCGGTATAGAATTAAGTTTTTCTTAATGTACATTAAGTTAGCATATATATATTGCGATGCAACTGTCAATATATCTACTTCTTTAAATTTATCACGTAAAGAATCTCTAGCACCTAACTTATAAATTGCACATATGGCCCTTTTTTGAATGACAAAAATAGTCTGTATATCAGCAGCTGTACCCCATAACATTATTCCGTAAGATATTACGCTGTGAAAATAACTAAAGTAAACTAGTCTAGCAGTATCTATATCTGTGAATTCCCTAACTTTTCTAACTGCAAACGCTGCATAACTAAGTTTTACTGCAAGACGGGATATTTGGGCGCCCCACTGAAGCTTACAATCTAAAGTTACACCTAAGAATACGGTTGATTCGACTAGTTGAATTGTTTCCTTATTTAAAATTATATTAGTAGGAACACTTTTGACATTAGGCAAAGAGAATTTAACACATTTGGTTTTGCTTGAGTTGAGTACCAAATTATGTGTCGAAAACCAATCTAATACTTGTGCAAGAGTGTTATTGACGGTATCAAAGTTACTTAACCCGGTGTCGTTGACGCTGGGTAATATTTACCCGAGGTGATTTTAAGAGGGTATATTTATTTTTCCTGACGTCCATCTTACTTATCCGCCAGTATAGCTGGAGATACAACTACCCTCTATTTGGATTATTGTTTACATCATTATTACGCCGCTCGTGTAGTGAGATACAAGTGTTTCAATTCAAAACGGGTAAGTTTTACCCACCGTCATAGATAGTGTAATATTTTCATGACGTATTTTTATTCGTGTTTATAATAGTTTTTACAAATTGTTTTGTATTTTTTTTTAGTTTTTGGTCACAAATGGCTTTGACTAACCAAGATCAACGGATTTTGAGTGTTTTGGAGGAACCTGATTCTGATGATGATGGGTCGGTGGCTGCTTCAGACATAGAATATGAAGAAGTTGACTAAGTTCTCCTTTCTTTCAATTTTTTTTCTGTTTAGTCTTTATTTGTTCTTTTTTTAGTAAATAAGATAATTATTTTCATAAATAAAACTAAATATCCTAACAAAAATAATTTTCTAAAAACTATCATGTTTTTCAGGTTGATTTTTCTATTGTGTATGAAAAGTAAATAAAAAAGTTATTTTTCATTATAAATTGGTACCATCTTTTATTTTATCACATGCGTAAATACTGTTTCACCAATAATCAATTAAAATGTAATATAAACTATGTATAAAACTATTGAAAAATTTTCAAATTAAAATTCGGGTAAAATTTACCCGATGTCATCGGCCGGGGAATTTTTTTCACGTCATCGGCGCCGGGTTAAATTACGATCAACTTTAAAAATTAGTGACGTATCGTCGGCAAACAAAACAATATCACATAAATTTTATACAAAGAACGGCAAATCATTAATATATATTAAAAAAAGAAATGGACCGAGAATAGAGCCCTGTGGAACGCCCATTCCTACTGGCAAACCTAGAGACCTACTCCCATTAACATCTACATACTGAATTCTATCACTAAGGTAGCTGGCAACAAGATAGAGTGCGGTATCTCTAATACCATAAAGTTTCAATTTAAGTAAAAGCGTATTATGTTCCACACAGTCAAAGGCCTTTGATAGGTCACAAAACACACCAATGGCATCCTTCGAGTTTTCCCAAGCATTAAAAATATGCTTTAACAAAGTTACACCGGCATCAACGGTGGAGCGACCCTTAGTAAAGCCACTGTGAAATAAATTATTTGTGTGAAAGTGGCTCTCTAGTTGATGCAAAATAATCTTTTCAAAAATTTTACTAATAACAGGCAAGATAGAAATTGGCCGAAAATTACTAGGGTCGCTCTTTGATTCCTTTTTGAATAATGGTATTACTTTACTGTGTTTCATTAGATCAGGAAATACTCCTGTATCTACGCATCTGTTGAATGTTGCAGCTAAATATGGAGCTAAGCTAGAAATAATTTGTCGCACAAGTTTAACAGTGTCGCACAAGTTTTTTATTATTGAGCGTCTCGAATACCTTCAGTATGTCAGGAATACCTTCAGTATGTCATTGGTGTCAATATATTTAAAATTAAAAAGCACATCACACTCATTCACATTGCCCCTAACCAACATTTCTGCTTTGCTTGGACATGAATCTAGACAGCTGGTTGTGTTCACTGGTATGTTTATGAAGAAATTGTTAAATGTCTGAGCAGCATCAGTTTTCCAAGTAATAATTTCACCATTAAATTTTAATTCATAATTGTTATCTACCAATTTAGCTCGACCAGTCTCATTGTTAATAATGCTCCAAGTAGTTTTAATTTTGTTCTTGGATTCTTTGATTTTATTGCTTAAATATAAGGATTTGGCTAAAGCATATGTCCTCTTAAAAACCTTTGAATAATTTCTAACATATTGAATTAATTCAGGATTAAAATTGTATTTCTTCATACCATATAGATCATACAACCTAGCTCTACTTTTGTATATACCTACTGTTGCCCAATCTCAAAAATTTACTTTTATGCTCCTTGCAAACGTCTTCAGTTTAAAAATTTTATTGTACTCATCATTAACAATTTTAAATTAGCATTTATATAATTCATCGGGATCATCAACGGTTAAGTCAATACTGGCGATCTTGGCAGCAACATCATTACTAAGGTGTTTGAGGCGAGCAGAGGTCATTGGCCTACATGTAATTTCTTGTACTTTTGGGGTTGTTTTAGTTGGAATTACAACCTTTTGCCCGCAGTGATCCAATGTCAAGTCAGTTAAAACAGCCTTATTTAAATAAAGACAATTGCAAAAAACATTATCTAAGCATGTAGACGAATGTGAGGTTATTCTGGTTGGTTCAGAGAACAAAACATTTAAATTAAATGACCTAAATAAGCTAACTAACCTAGTACAAATTGGTGATTTTTCTAACAAATTGACATTAAAATCGCCGCATACGATTATAGACTTCCTACTAGAAATTATGTGTTTTAAGACATCCTCTATAATGCTTTCAAACTGAGTAAAGTCGCTTTGTGCTGGTCGATACACACACACTATAATATGTTGTTGAAGCTCAACACAAGCAGTGCGCAGCGTCAGCAGTGCGCGCGATAGAAAGTTTAGCTATATCCTTACGTTCTTTACATTTCAAACTATTACATACATATATTAGAGAGCCACCACGAATAGCCTTATTTCTTACGAATGTACTTATAACTGAGTAATGTTGATTGTTAAATACTAATTCGTCACCTCGCAACCAATGTTCTGTAATACATAAGATATCAATCTTATGTTTATTTAAAAATAAATCTATTTCTTATTCTTTGCCAGATAGGCCTTGTATGTTTTGATGAACTAAGTTTAAAACACATGAATGCCTATCTGTTGTCTCATAAATCATCCCGATAACATGAAGGCTTGCGAAAACCGCTCGTTTTTTGGTTACAACGTAAATCTAGTTCGAAATTGGTTCAGAAACTCGTTAAACATACCTATCTACCGTAATAAATCTGCAAAAATATAAATCTTCCATAATTAAAATACGATACAAAGCAATAAATTCACTTGCGTACGATGAAGCCGCCACCCGAGCAAAACACAACAAGGAGCGTCGAGCATTTTGTACGAGCTATTTTAAAGTTCCTCATCATAATTAATATTTTTTCCTTCTTAAATGTCAGATAATTGAAATTCCTTTAAGTTCATATCTTATTCTCTATGTGGCATTTGTGAGCTCGTAATATCAGCGGACGTGGGAAAAGTACTTTTGGATATATGTGAAGCCATTTACTTGTAGGATTTAGGTCCTAAGTTCTATAAATGAACTGTAAGCTTGTTTCAATCCTGTGTCCAGACCCCTGGACTTTACCTTCAGCTAGCTCATTTAATCTTATAGCTCTAATGGAGCCTTGCAGAATTTCGTCGCATATTTTCCCATTATATCAAAAGACTATACTTACTTATATAATACCTGCTTATTCTATGTCTTTTATGTTTAAGACTGTTTGTCTTTGCTTTAGAATGTGACTAATTAGGAGCTTTTTTAACTATTAAGTCGTCCAAATAACATAAGAAATTAAAACAAATTGGATAATGCGGTTATAATAATAAATGCAGTTGTAGATGATGCTTATTTCTAGCCTTAATAAAATTAGACTGTGGCTCGTTTTTGTTGAGCCTCTTGAATTATTATTGAAACAAGAATAAGAAAAGTTTTACAGTATTTTTCGGGCAGCGTTAGATCTGCTTCATTTAGACGTCGTCTGAAGGTTTCAAAATCTTGTTATCTTAATACCGGTATCACGTAGGAGAAAGTTTCGGTTTGAGATAAAATAAAAAAAAACACGAAGGATAAAGTGTTCTGCGGAATCCAATCTCGTGACACGCGGTCATAAAATCTACATCTCTGGTGTATCGCAAACGTATTTACACAGTATTTTTTCCCAATTCCTCTCATGAATGTAACAACCGTCTCATGAATTTTATTGCGCGTCCTGGCCGAGAACGGACGATTGTAGCAAGAGTTGCGTTCTTTATTAGTCATCATTGAATTACAAATCATAGTGCAAAACGTGGGTAGATGGGTCGGCGCGTCGGTCGACCCCGTGCGGTTTGCGAACACTGGTGGTTCGTCATTCGGCGATCGAGACCAATATTCGAACCAATATACCGCCGCAATTTTGATATCGCACGCTCCGTGAACGTGCCTGTCCCTCGGCTAATATACCTACGAATGCAGTCGGAAAAATCCGAAAACTGATACACGGACCACACAAGTGTGTAGCCAGAATAACAATCGTCGATATATTTATATTTTGTAGATTGTATTCGTTACAAATCATTCGATACTCGCGTACTTCATAAATATTATTTGCTTACATTTTTATAGTTCGGTACTTACCTACATTTCGAGTGTCCATTGATTGATATTGAGTTTGTGTTGAAGATTAATTTCCTAAAAAGCTGGATCAAACGAAACCTGAATAGTCCAGGCTGTGTTGCTTGGATTGATCGCACGACCAGCTAATTAGATTCGAAGTACGTATATAATTAAACGAGTCGTTAGGGCGTGGAGTGCGGTGAGCGCTCGCCTCCACCGACTGTCAGGAAATATTTGCTTAGTGATAGCTTTGACGAGGTCACTGCCGGGCGTCGCTCAAATACGCTCCAAACGAAATCATTGTTAGCGGCGGGTAGTCGTCGACTGGCCGCGTTGCTCCCTTTCCGCTCAATAAACGCTCGCCAGCCGCGCAAGTTTGGCCGCACGGCGGAGCGGCCGAGCGGCCAGCAGCCGCCTCGGCTACACTGACCTACCTGCTATAACAACTTTCATCACAACTTTTTGGCAGAAAGCTTCATTCGACTTAACGTCACCTCGCTCAGGATTTCTGTTCTTTTTGAATTTTAGATTAATTGGTGCACAGACGGCGTCGCGTTACCAACTTCCAATTCTGTTTTGAATGTCATTGAATTGTAACAAATGAATATCTGACTTTGAATACGTTTGCGTTTATCACTCTAGTTTACGACTTATATCTGCTGACACATGGATTATCAGAATAATATCTTCATATATGATTCAAGATCCTACTAAATAAAAATGCCCCCTTATTTGTACGTTTCAAAAGTTCGGTGAACCGTTCTACTTCATTTAATGTACGAATAAATCAGATTAAACGTAAGTCGACTGCTTGTTTGTGTCATAACAGAATGTTTTTCAAACAGGTGGTCAAAGTACACATTACTTATGTAATTTAATTAAAAATCTTGCTACTCATACTTTGATGTATACGCTAGGTGTTCTAGTGGTATCGTTCTTGACCCAAATTGATCAATATCTGGCGCATGTTTATATGAGTTCTGTGCAACACGACTTTCTCTTTTACGGAGTTTCAATATCTTGAAGCCTATAGGTGTAAAATAATATTCTTAATCAACCGTATAATTCATACCTATCGTTGTTAAAGCAAAATAAAAGAAAATATATAAAGGACTATGGGCAAAAATTTATGGGCTCCGTCCCCATATACCAACACACATGGAACTGATGCCAATGTGTACCTTAAGTATCCACTATTTGATGAAAATTTTTTTTTTTGCACTTAAATCCGTGGGATATAACTATAAAAAATCAATTTATTATTATTAATTAACCTATATTTTCATTTAACATTTTTAAGTTATTTTAACATTATGGTTATATAACAGTACACAACATTATTTAGTAGCGATACAAAATAAAAATAATGTATTTTTAATCATACACTTACATTTAAATGACTATGAACGAATAATAAAAATATAAAAAACTAAAGTTGAAGATGTGGAAAAAAGGCTGCTAGCCTTAAATGGAACTGGGCGGGCCATGTCAGCCGTATGAGGATCGTTGGGCGAAAATCTCGACACTGTGGGTGCCAGAAAATGGTCGTCGTCGCCGGGGTCGGCCCCGAAAACGGAAGCGAGATGACCTAGACGCCTTGCAGGCAACAAGAGAGCCTGGAAAGATCTGGGGGAGGCCTTTGCCCAGCAGTGGGACAGTACAGGCTAAAGAAAAAATATAACATAACGAATATAAATGAATGAATAATTTAAATTCATTGTCTTCTAATATTAAAGACATAAAGACATATTTATTTCTGCATTTTGGTTGTTTACAACACTTATACATGTCAAACCCCTATTCTCGATGATGCCGGCTTTTCCTAGCTAAATGATTTCTTGAGAATAAAGGCCGAAACAAACTCAGAGTAATTGTTTTTTTTGTCACTTCAATTTCTTTAGTCTTTTCTTCATCTTTTAAAGTCCAGACAAAAAAAGGGTTTAGTATGCAAGTACAATGCAGGAAATTATCTGACGCTTTTGATTGACTCGGCCCACTGATGGCTCGCATTTAACAGCAATCGTACGGCTCAACCTTGATTGAGGGAGCCAGCACGATCTGTATCACTATGCCTCCACGCCATCAGAAGGTGTATGCATAAGCATGTCAGCCTAAGCCATCAGACAGGTTGCCACAACTACTTGTTTATATGTTTAATAATACCCACATCGTACTACTTTACATGCTAATACACAGTAAAATACATGTTGCAAACAATAAGTAAAAATAATAATAATTTAAACAATAAAATGTCATATATTTAAAATGTCAGAAAATATTATTGAATGTCAATTTAGGAATAATAATATATTACTTAAGTAATTTTAAATGTCAAAAGAAAAAAAATAAAATAACAATGTCAAATCAAACAATGTCAAAACAAAATAAATAAAATTACAAATGTCAAATTAAAAATGTCAAAATGTAAAAATATAAGTATTACAAATGTAAATAAAAATATCATGTCACTAATTTCAAAATGTCAAATTTCATAATTTTTAAACTCAATTCCAGGCATTTTTGTCTGCTAAATAATCTTTAACTGTGTAATAAGCTTTTGAACACAAGCTCTGTTTAATAAATACTTTGAATTTATTAATACTTAGTTCCTGAATATTGCCTGGAATTTTGTTGTAAAAACGTATGCTTTGACACTTGTATAAGTTACTTATTTTTTGTAGTCTAGTTGAAGGTAGAACAAGTTTGTTTTTATTTCGTGTATTTAACCGCTTGACCGCGCACAAGTGACTATTCTCCCTTTTTCGAAATGCCGTAGACCGCGCACAAGTGACTATTTTCCCTTTTTGGTTACAGCGCTATACTCGGTCTGAATTTACTGTTTCTTTCTATTACGTAATGTTTTAAATTATTTTTCTCTGTTCTATTCAAATCATTGAACATTTCTTCATGCTAAAAATTTGAAGCGAGTCTTAAAATCGTTAACCCGAAACGAAAAAATAATGTCAAATGCCACTCTTTGTTTCGCGCGCTCCGTGATTACGTGTTTATCGTATGCGTGTAATTAAATATTTTTATCCTATGATACATGTTTTTTTTTTATTTAATTCGGTGTAGATAGAATCCCTCTACAGTTAAAACTCATAAAATATGTATGTCATCGATTTACTTTTTAAAATAATCCTGTTTAAAATACACAAAGTGTTTTTTTCAACGATAGTCAATGTTCGCTGCTAAGTATAATAAATTAAAAAGTAAATATCAACAAAAAATTCATACGACTTGAAAGAATCATTTATAAGGTTGAAGAAAAACATCATTTTAACTTACTCATGTTACCGACTTATCAACAATAAATGTTTATGTTAGCGCGCCCATCTGGCGAGCGGCAGCGCGACATTTTGTTTAGAACGTGAGCGGTCAAGTGAATTCGGCGAATTGGCGCTAGCGGTCAAGCGGTTAATTTATGAATGTCGCTGAATTTAGAAAACATATTTATATTTTTCCAGACATATAACAAGTTCTCATAAATGTATTGAGATGCGACAGTCATTATCTTAATTTCTTTAAATTTTTCCCTCAGTGAATGCCTTGAACCAAGACTGTAGATTACACGAATAGCCCGCTTCTGCAGTTAAAACACAGTTTGAATGTCAGCTGCGTTGCCCCATAATAAAATGCCATATGACATTATGCTGTGGAAATAATTAAAATATACTAATCTGGCCGTATCTATATCAGTTAACTGACGAAATTTTGTAAATCGCGTACGCTGCAGAGCTAAGTCTATTCGACAACTGACCTATATGTGGGCCCCACTGTAGCTTAGAATCTAAGGTTATGCCTAAAAATACAGTGTTATCTATAAAATCCAACTCTTCTCCATTCAAGCATATGTTAGGTTTAACTTGTTTTACATTCGGTCTTGAAAATCGTATACATTTTGTTTTTCTTTCGTTTAACAGTAAATTGTTAGCTGTAAACCATTGAACTACTTTAGAGAGAGCGTTATTTACATCGTCTTTATTTGATTGTTGTCGTCTTAGTTTAAAAATAAGTGATGTATCATCAGCAAATAACACTATCTCTTCATTATTTTGCATAATGTATGGCAAATCATTAATATATACAAGGAAAAGGAATGGACCAAGAATTGAACCTTGCGGCACTCCCATTGTGACCACTGAACCCATAGAAACTTTTCTATTTACCTCAACTCTCTGTATCCTATTACTCAAATATGATGTTAGGAGATCCAAATCAGTGTTCTTAACTCCATAGTAATGTAATTTCCTGATCAATGTTTCATGAAACACGCAATCAAAAGCCTTAGATAAGTCACAAAAGACTCTCAGAGCATCATGCGACTCCTCCCAGGCATCAAAAATACTATCTAAAAGCTCAACTCCAGCATCGGTACTTGAGCGACCCCTAGTAAAACCAAATTGTTTTTCATGTAACAGCTTATTGTTATTAAAATGAATTTGAAGCTGACCTAGAATTAATTTTTAAACAATTTTACCAGACGTGGGTAGCACAGATATTGGCCTATAATTTGTGGGGTCAGATGTGCTACCTGATTTAAATAACGGAATTACTTTACTACTTTTCATTTGATCAGGAAACACACCACAGGCAATGCATCTATTGTAAAATCATTGCCAGTTCAGGTGCTACTGTGTTGATTATGGATTTCGTAATCACAACAGAATTGCCCCAAAGATCACTAGTCTTCTTCAAATTAAGGGTATTAAAAGTTTTTACAATATCTCTGTCAGTAACATAACTAAAACTAAATACAATGTTACACCTATTGACATTTTGTTTCAATAGAGATTCGGCTTCATTAGGGGACGAGTTGAGGGATTTAGTGGTTGAGACTGGAATTTCTGTGAAGAAATTTTCAAATGCTGTGGCAACCTCAAAATCTGACTTTAATATCTTTTTATTTAATTGAAGAGTGTAATCGTTACTTTTAATCTTGACCCTTCCAGTCTCATTGTTTATAATATCCCACGTTGATTTTATTTTATTGTCACTGTTTTTAATTTTTGATTTTAAATAAAGTGTCTTAGCTTCACGACAAATCTTTTTAAATAACTTGGAATAATTTCTTACATATTGACAAAATTGTTCATCATTTTTATTAATTACTTTCTGTTCATATAATTCGTAAAGCTTATTTCTACTTTTATAAATTCCAGTGGTTGCCCATTCACTGAAGGACGTAGTACCAGCAACTGAGATCCTCTTAAGGACAAAGATAGAATTGAATATAGTACAGTACATGTCAAAGAAAGAATTGTACAACTTATTAGGATCGTTATTATAGCATAGGTATGGTAATGTACTTGTGAGTTTATCCTTAAGTCCCTTCAGACGACGCAAAGTTTTTGGCACCACACTCAATTCCTTTCTACCTACTTTTTTAGACTACATAGCAAATGTTATAGATTGTCCAGAATAATCTGATGTTAATTTGTTAATTATTTGCTTTCTAACTGGTACAATGTCTGTAAATATATTGTCTATACAAGTAGATGTCGTGGAAGTTATCCTGGTGGGTTCCAAAAATAAGCATGCAAGATTATATGACTTGAACAAATTCTTAATTTTGTGGCAATTCAGGGAATCTTCTAGTAAATTAATATTAAAATCGCCACCTACTATTATAGATTTATTTTGTTGGCATAGCTTCCGTAACACATCATCCATGACACTTTCAAAGTTATCATAGCAGGATGATGGTGGCCTATACACACTCAAAACAAGAAGTTGGTCCAACTCCACACAGGCTATTTCAACTGTCCGTTCAACAGAGAAACTAACAATGTCACTACGATTCTTAAATTTAAGCAGCTTGTTAACTAAAATCAACGATCCACCATGTATTGCATTTTGTCTGCTGAATGAACTACCAACTAGATGGTTATTAAAATTGCACACGAACTGGTAATCTTTAAGCCAATGTTTTGTTATACACAAAATATGGACGCATTCACCGTTCATGAACAACTTGAACAACTCCACTTCTAAATCTTTATTTGACATACCTTGTATATTTTGATGTACCAATTTTAATACTTGTGAATTTCTAAATAAATTATTAGTCGAATTGGGCTCATTCGTACATAACTGCCCATTATTAATGAAAGTGTCATTGCAAAAGGTATTGCTCTATTGTCGAATTATTTAATTTAAATTAATAGAAATGTCAGACTGTGTAGCCAAAATACTGGCTGAATCATTATAAATGTCATTTTGTTGCTGTATAGGGGCAATACGTTTATTAGCCAAATTCTTAGCTGAAATGTCAATACAAAATGCTAGCGACTCAGCTAGTTGTCTTTTATAATAAGAATTCAGATAACAAGTATCTTGCGTCAAATGTAAAGCTTTACTAATATAATTGTTAGAGTCAAAAACATGAAATTGATCGTTATTGTATGACCAACTACACAAATTTATATTAAGACTATGTCTAATATTATTTTCTTTCTGTGGCAACCCTTTACTGAAAGGTAAAGTGAGCATAATAATTTGATTTAAATTTAATTCACATAATATACTGTAATAATAGAATAAAAGTCTTTTATTTAAAGATCCTCTTTTACCAAGTAGAATCAATAAAGTTGTATCCTGGTCAAAATTGAAGTTTATAATTTTATCTAAAATAGCAATGGAACTTACCCCGGGCAAACAGTAGTTCATCACTAATCCATCACTATATTATGTGTTCGCCAACAACTGACCCATACCTTTTCCAATCTCGTCACTAAATATTATCACTTTATTTTTATTTTGTAATATAGTTTTACTGTCTAGTTTGTTATTTTTTAATTTATTTAGAGTGTGTTTAATATTTGAATTTGTATTCTTTAAAGAACTACTTGGCAAAACCGGGTCACATGTTGGCAATGAGCAAGCTGGCGAGTGTTGGTGGTTGAACGGGATGTCATTGTTCAATGGTATTGAGCAATTGTTACTATTTGATGCAACCAACTCATTCATTGCCAATATGTACTCTTTCATTTGTAGTTCAGAGCTTTTATATTTATTTGTCATTGATACTAATTTGTCACTAAGATTATTTAATTCTACCTGCAAATTATTTATTTCTAATTTATGTTTCAAATTATTTTTTGTCTGTAAACCAATTTTTGGGTCTTTTTTATGAATTTGTTTATTTTGACATATTTCTTATTTCTGTTCCTACTACCCCAAATCAATTTTATTGAATTATTTGATTCTTTGCACACTGAGAGGCTATTTGGAAATAATGCTTTAGAATGATTTATATCAGTGTGACGTCAATCCTTGACGCATCACTCGGCTCGGTCGACCCCGCCGCCCACGCCCTGCAACGGACTATAAATACTCAAGCGCTGGCTGCGCCCGCTCTTTTTGTCTGCCTTCAGACGAGCTAAGTGACCACCTTTCCTGACGACCACCGGGCAGGCGGACCCTCAACAAATCCCTTACCGCCGAATCACGCGACCCTGTTTATATCTTTTCGAATAACATTTTTTTAGTAATTTTTTCGCTAGTGAAACGCTTGCTAAATGATGTTAAGATTTACTGGAAGAATTAAATCAATTTTTATTGTAAAAATTAACCACGTTTCTCATTTAAACACACCCAAAGGCGTCCTACGTCACAGTGGCGCCCACGGGAATATATAGGTAGGGTTTTGTTGAGAATCCGCTGCCCGGTGAGTCCTATTTTTATTTTTTTTAACTGTGTATGTGTGAAATCGTTCCAAAGCAGTGTGTGATTATTTTAGTGGAATATATTGTTTCTTTTTGCTTGTTCTATTGTGCTCGGGAAGTCAGTGGTGTTGTGCCGATCACAATAGACATTTTCTCTTTTTGTTCTGTTGTGCTCGGAAGGTCGGTCGTGTTGAGCCGGTCACAACAGACAAATTTTTGCTTACTACGCTTGGTAAGCATTTTTATATTATAACTATTTCTGTTGCCGCGTGTGATAATTAATTTTGTATCAACCGCATAAGTAACAAGTTATAATCGTTTTGCTTGCGACCACTAGTCAACTAAATGACGCGCTGTGGTCACATTCATTAATCGCATTCTTTGTATTGCGATTTATGGCCTCGCGTCCTCTAACGACGTGCTAAGCTTACCTTCGTTGATCATATGCTTCGCGATTAGCTTTTTTAAATGCCACTACGGTAATTAATTGCTGCTGGTAATTATTGCTAATAATTACTGCTTTGGCTGACTTATGGAACGAATTCACACCCTTCCTTTTTCCAATTCTTTTCATTTTTCTACTATAACCTTCTGCTAGTGGTTTTGTACGACGATACAATTATATTTCTATATAGTAGATATAATTAAGTACTTTTACCGCCTACTACGGCGATTATCTTTTAAAATTAACTATTCTTTTTCCTTTTTACTAAGAAAGTTACATCTTTATTATACCACGTGTACCTAACATTATTGGACTGGCTGAGAATGAACGTACCTAAAGATGCTAGCGTATTATATACTAGCTATTTAGCTAGAATTCCGCGTTCATTTATTAATGAATTGTACACGTGTCACATGCAGGTTGCTCACTAACAATAATGAACGAATGTAATCCTTGTCTATTTTGCATAAATTACGAAATTCATCGTAGAATTATTGGTTGTTCGTTTTGTCAAATGTTTATTTTGCTACAATCGTTGTTTTTGGTCTTCGATTTTATCTCCTTGTTACTGCCTATCGGTATGTTATTTGAGAATGCATCTATTTATGCATTTACTGTTCATTGTGAACTCAAACATTAAATTCCTGCGTCGCAACTATTGAATTATATTTTTTTTGTAATGTTTTGTGTCGCTAGGATTGTTTTTTTCAATGTCTGGTTTCTATTGAAATATATGAAACATATAATGTTGAAAAAATGATAAAATTAAACCGTTGACAGCCGGATAAATACTTAATTATCAATATGTAACTTGTTTTTTTTATACAAAATGCTATGCATCTAGTTTAACTAAACCAATTTAAGTAGTGGCTATAATATGTTCTTGTGCTTACGCAAATGTTATTTTATCAAACTAAATTTATCAAACTTAATTGAATTGAAACTAACTTTAACTAAAGTGGGTATTTGCACATAAATTGAATCAATAACTTCTATTCTTTAATAAATAAGTGGCTATTTACATATAAAGCAAATAAATAATATTTATACCTCATTAAATAACTAAAGTGGCTGTTTACATACAAATTAAATAAATAATTTCAATACTTAAATAACTAATGTGGGTATTTCTACATAAATCAATAATTTATATACTTTAATAACTAAAGCAAATTAATTGATTTACAAGTTAAAAATAATACCATTTCGTATTTCACCGTTGTTTATTTTAACCTAAAAGCTGAATAAAATAATTAAATCTTATTCTATTATAGCATAAATGTGTTTATAAACGATTGAGTACAGTGTCATTAGCAACAATGTAAGACGCATATTATGTATGCGAAGTTATAATTACCTACATAATTATTTGTAAAGGCCAACAATAGTGCTACTGTTTTCGAGCTGGAGCTCACAAGTCACAAGATAACGCATTGTTGTGTTAACGATTTATGTAAACATGCTAACATAAAACATGAATAAATATAACTGTTATAAATTGTTGAAGAGGTTTGCTAAACTTAATATTGTTGCACAATCTGTTATTTATCTAACTAATTATCCAACTATCTGATAACTATCTAATTTCACATAACTATATAAATATCAGATATGTTTCTCTTGGTGATTTCCATATAAGAGATCTTAAATTAACTCACTACAAAGTTTAAGAATGTAATGATTAATGCTCATCACTAATGATCTAATCACTAAAATAACTTAACACTTTGTTACAAATAGTATATAAAATCTTTAACTCCCAATTACAGCTAAATCATGTACCCAAATATCTTGTTATATATATCTTTAGTAATGACTGATCGAAATATAATAAAATATTTTTTTTCCCTTATGGCTCAGTGGTTGAAAGGTTGTTGTCGGATCAGTCTGTGGTTCGATTCTCGCTTGTGTTTTTTTTTGTGTTTTTTAACAATGGTTAGTGTGTACTATATCATCGACTGTCTCCTTCGATGATGTATTGTTCATTACATCTTACAAAGAATTGTGCAATTGTCTTTAATTAATTTGTATCGTGTTCAGAAACTAGATAATGACTCTCGTCAATGGAATGCGGTCAGCGCCAAGCGCGCAGTGATGACTCACGTGTTCACCGGCTCAAACTTTCGATCGCAGTAATAATTGTTATTCCATTTGAAATTAATACAATTTGTCCTTGCAATATTGCATTGACCTTGTTAATGAGCAATTTGTTTGTGATATTGCCAACTGATCGTATGATTGTTAGCATCGTAATATAGTAAGATCGTAATATTGGTTTACGACTTATACATTTTCAATTAATTTCACTTATCGAACCTGGGTTGTCAGGTGGTGCCTACCAACATAGACTGGGTGGCTATTTGCTCTAAAACTCACGTAAAATACCTCTTCGCGCGTCGTGTATTATAATGAATACGACTCGCATCGGGAATGAATGCTGGCTTATTCATGCGTATGATTGTGTGTAGGCCTTTTGAATGTGATGTATGTCAGGTAATAGGAACGTTCAATGCTTGGTGACGTATGAATGGTCGAGGGTTATACTTGTTTTTTTTCTCTTTCAGGGTTAATAGTTGCCTTGTATTTAACCTACTGACACCACCACCACTCATCTGTTTCAGGGTCCCGGAATGCAGTCGCCACCTACCAGCCACAAAGGGGAGAGTGTGTGACGTCAATCCTTGACGCATCACTCGGCTCGGTCGACCCCGCCGCCCGCGCCCTGCAAGGGACTATAAATACTCAAGCGCTGGCTGCGCCCGCTCTTTTTGGCTGCCTTCAGACGAGCTAAGTGACCACCTTTCCTGACGACCACCGGGCAGGCGGACCCTCAACAAATCCCTTACCGCCGAATCACGCGACCCTGTTTATATCTTTTCGAATAACATTTTTTTAGTATTTTTTTCGCTAGTGAAACGCTTGCTAAATGATGTTTAGATTTACTTGAAGAATTAAATCAATTTTTATTGTAACATCCAACTCACATTTTTCATTTAAACACACCCTAAGTAGGGACAACGTTAAAGTGGACACCTGGAAGATTCCCTACGTCACATCAGTTATTCATTCTTACAATGCCCGCAGTAGGCAAATAACAATAGTGTTAATATTATTGGTCTATTTTTTTATATACTATATTGACGACTGGTTGGCGCCGCGGGAGTGTAAGCGACTGTTACGCCGAAGGTCGCGGGTTCGATTTCCGCTCAAGTCAAACATTTGTCTGCATAAACATGGATGTTTGTCTTGGTCTGGGTATTTCTATATATAATTGTATGAATTTACAAAAAAAAATTATATATGTAAGTTTATCCATCATCTAATACCCATATGACAAGCTTCTGCTTAGTTTGGGACTGGATGGTGTTGTGTGAATGTGGTAGAATGTACCATAACTTCATAATAGACAAATGAGTAGGTATTTTACAAATAATCGTCAATAATGCGTAAACGAAATATTTGTTTAAACGTTAATTACTATGACAACCTCATACATTTGGGCAACGTCGCCATAGTAAAAGCATTTCATCTTGCCAAGATGTGTCGACTGAGCTACATTTCATTTCTGTTGATGGATGGGGACAATTCCGCCCATGGTCCTTTAGGCTTACAAATGAGAATTCATATCTCTGGAACCATTTCGATAATCAAACAGTTGCAGTCGAAGATGGATGTGTAAGTTCGTACATTGCATAATAATTACGTTCCCGGGGCGCAGTTTCAGGGACTCTGTCAATATTCGAACTAAAGTTGAACGCGTCGCCAAGTTCCCAATAGGTTTTAATGTATACACCGCGGCAAGCAACCTGAGCTCTATATTAACGTATTACAGTTACAAAACAAGACGTGCTAGTAAACGACTCCAGCTGAGTTATTTTTTCGTTCTGCACATCATGCCAAGTCGTACTACGCGAAAATAATACCTGGGAACCGATTTTTTTAAGCTTAAAAAAATAAGCACATTTTATAAGCCGCAATTTATAGTGCGCGAAATCCATCGTTCCTACGCCGGCCGTATCTACCTACAGCGTGAACGTCGGCTGGTACCTAAGCTATGAATAAACGCAAATAATAAAGGCGGAATAAAATGAAACTAAACCGACTAAAGCGTTTTACATAAAACTAGATTAACTCTTTCCAGGGCATAATAAAAATGTCTTAGAAAGCGCACCGGAGTGCATTTGCATCAACCAATTATATGGGTGGTAGTATTACGGGGTGGTATGAGGCTGACATGACGACGCCACTGAGCTTTATTACAGACACCTAGATATCGTTGCACTATATTCTGATGACTGTGATTTATGCACCTTGTGGAGTTGCAATACAGTTCTTTAGACCACGGTCGTGTATTTGGAAATAGGACGAAGGTGTGAAGTGTGATTGCGCGCGCCCGTCTGTAACCTATTTGTTAGAGCTGGTGATAACGCAATTTTGACGGGCTACTTGACCTAGTGCGAGCGTTCTATCTAGTTATAATATTCGTCTCAACAATTCTTCCGACAGATACGAACTTAGACATTCCTAGCTATTGGTAGAATTGTGACATAATTTTAACAAATGTTATGAAAAAGCTACAGAAATAATGCCTCTATGCTCTTAACGATATGAAAATAGTTATTGTGCTCTATCATGATAAACATGAAGCTTTAAAATTAAACTACAGTTTACGGATTTTATCCCGATTTATTGGTTTCACTTTAATTATTACAAATAAACCGAATGATCTAGAAACTACATTTTCAACTTATTACTAGCCAACGGCGACGTTTCGAATTCTTCACAATCCTGTGAACAAGTAGACAAGAACAAAGACAAATACCACCTCAGTCTGCCGTGAATCCTCACGGCAGACTGAGGTGGTATTTGTCTTTTTCTTGAATGTATAAGTTATCTCAAACCGTTTTCTGCCTATTAAAAATTAAATAATTTTCAACAGGGAAGACGGTTGGAATGTTTCTCCAGCTTGGGACCCTGTCATAAGGCTAATGAAACCCAAGAAGGACAAAGTCACCAGAAATAAATAATAACACGAATAGTTGAAAAATGTTCAGGTACTTTGAGATAATTTATACATTCACGAAAAAGATAAATACCACCTCAATCTGCCGTTACCATGAATCATGTAAAGAATTCGAAACGTCGCCTAGTAATGAATTAAAAATGAAGTTTCTAGATTATTAGGTTTAAATACAATAACTAAAATGAAACCAGTATATCGCGATAAAATCCGTAAACTGTAGTTTAATTTCAATGTGTAACATTCGCGTAAACCCAAGAAGATATTATGTCAAAGATATTTGTTTTGCAAAGTAGAACCCGCTTTCTGCCTGATCCGAATGCTGACCCCTCAATGAGGAGTTAAAGTCCGTCTGGAGTTCAGAATGTTTGATTAATTATGTTGCAATTTCATATTTATTGTTATAAATATGGCGATCATTTATTGTTTGCCATAAATACTTACTTTCTTGAAGTCTGTTTAAAGATACGTTATTTTCAAGAATTTTGGAGAGAAATCGCCTGTAATTAGTCTACAAAGCGATCATAAAATAATGCGTGTTACTACAACATTATACAATAACTAATATACGATGACGTGCTTCACTAATAGATGTTAAAATGTGTCTTGTGGAACAATCTGCAAGTTGTGCGACAGAAGGATGTCCAACAAACAATGAATGCATAAATATTTCACTGTTGCTTTCTAAGCTTTCGTATTACGGTTTTGAGTCACATACAATCGAATGGTTAGAAAGCTATTTAACAGGCAGGTTACAACAAGTCGAAATACGCAGAGGTGACGGATCGGTGATGATGTCGACGCCGCGTTCGGTACCTCGGGGTGTTCCCCAGGGATCACTTTTGGGACCACTCCTGTTTGTTTTATACACTGCCGACAAACAATTTCAGAAACTGCTTGTACCACATGTACGCTGATGATACACAATTATATCTATCATTTAAGCCACAAAATACTGCGACCGCTGTAGCTACCATTAATACGGAGCTCAACAATATAGCAGCGTGGTCCAAGCATAACTCATTGGTGCTAAACGCGAATAAGTCAAGATTTTTGATTATGGGGAGCAAATACCAAATTAATTCAATATCATCTTTTAAACCAAAGATCGAAATAATGGGTAGTGAAGTACAAGAAGTGCAGACTGCGCGTGACCTTGGTTTATTGATCGACCCTGAGCTGCGTTTTGAGGATCACATCAATGGCGTTGTAAGAAACTGTTTTTATAGACTGAAAATTCTCTACAGAGTAAGAAACTATCTCAGCCTCATTTTGAGAAAGAGGCTTGTAGATAGCTTGGTGCTGTCGAGATTTAATTATTGTGATACTGTGTATGGTCCCTGTATCTTCACCAGAACGCAACATCTAATACAGCGTGTACAGAATGCGTGTGCTCGATATTGCTTGGATATACCCCGGAAAAATCATATTACACCTCACTTAAATAATAATGAGATACTCAAAATGTCAGCGCGGCGTAAACTTCATTTAGCAACATTATTATTTGGTGTTTTGAGTACGGGAGAACCTAAATACCTGTACAATAAACTAAATTGGCGACAGGATCATTACGGCTACTCCACTCGCTCCACCGCCAGACCGCTGTCTATCCCTCGGTACAAAACTACAGCTTTCAGAGGGTGCTATAAGTATGCAGCTACTCATATTTGGAATGACCTGCCTCCGCCAATAAGGTCCCTGAGAACAAAAATAACGTTTAAAATTAATCTTAAAAAACATCTCTTGCAGGAACAAAAATGCGACCAGGTAAATCAGTATAAATAGATAAAGCACAAAAATCAGTACAAAATACTTACGTTGTGTTTATGACCACTAGGTAGTATGCCTGGCGGTCTTGACAGATGCGATATGGTTGGAGTGTCTCTTCCTTTATACTCGAGGAGCTAAACTCGCACTTGCTTCTCTATTCGGTTACCAACGTAACGTACCTACATGCGGAACAAAGTGGCGAAGCTATTGCAACTTGCCAATGGGGCTTGGGGGATGGGCTGTGGTGGTTTTAGCGAATGTTTCAGGACCTGAAAGAAACGCAGGTATTTGAAAAAAAAATAGTAATGTGTATGTTTATGCATATTTACATATCTATCATATGGCGATGTAATGTTTGTCGTTATATAAATTTATAAACTTGCAATACTTACCTGTTCTCCATTGAATATTATGTTTTTTAGTTAATAATATGTTTATCGAGCAGATGGCCATAGTTGTTATTATTAAAATTCCATTTTTATTTGATAGCGCGGCGGCCATTCTCGGGCAGCCCGAAGGCTAAATGATAGCCAAGTGATTCGCTCGCAAGTCGCGGTTGCGTAATCGAATAAGTGAGATGCCACTGTGTGCAAAAGTGAGATGCAATTATGGCCTGACAAGCGCTTGAAAACCGGTTCGCCAATCCGTTTCAACTAGCGATAGGTACTCACTTGATGGACAACATTGTATTATTTAATTACGCTTTATGCTTTTCTTTATAGATAATAAGATTATGATATATATATATATATATATATATATATATATATATATATATATATATATATATATATATATATATATATATATATATATATATATATGTCTGTGATCGTCACTTGGGGTTACCACCTAAGATCAGGGTTGGTTTGTGGTCTTCGCCATAATCAACATAATCCTGAGTGGTAACCTCGTTTTTATAACATACCTACTTGTGTAATTCTGTAATGTGTCATGTTTTTGTAATATCTAACTATTGTGTATGTTGTAAAAATAAATGCATTTCTCTCTCTCTCTCTCTCTCTCTCTCTCTCTCTCTCTCTCTCTCAAGTTTGTGTCGCTTTGTCGTAATATTTGCCAAGACTTCGAAAGCCTCGGCAGAGTTTGAGCGACTTCTTGATTCAAATTCAAATTCAAATGGTTTATTTGCGAATATAGGTAAGTACATGGATGGAAAAAATACAATGGTTCGGCTATATTCAGCTTGTCAAGCGTGCAATTATATTTGTATGCTTATTAGGCTTAGTTTTTGCAATTATGTGATTAAAACAAGTCAGTGAAATTAGAATTTATACAATGTCAATATTTTGTTAATTACGTAAATTTAATTTAAATTCATTAGCGTTAATAATTATTATATAAGTCAACAAATCAATTAAATTTGTCATTTAGATATTCTTGAATAGTATAATAAGCCTTATTAGTCAATAATTGTTTTAATTTATACTTAAAGATATCTGTGCTAGCACTGTCCATTATATATTTTGGCAAATGATTGTAAACTCGAGGTGCCATGCAAAGTATACTCTTATTTATTTGTGATGTATTGTTCTGTGGACAGGAAATTTTATTATTTAGTCGCTTACTCTTTAATCTTTCAAACAAGGCCTTATGAGTGTGTACAAACACAGATACATCATAAATATAAATACACGCCAATGTCAAAATTTTGAGATTTACAAAATAGGGTTTACAGGAATCAGTCGTCTTAATGTTACATATAGATCGCAAACATTTTTTTTGGGCCATAAATACAGTTTCTTTGTTTACTGAGTTACCCCAAAATATGACACCAAATCTCAAAATCGACGCTACATACCCATAATAAGCAGTGATTACAGCAGACTGATTTACAACTTTTCTCAGCATATAAAGTGCATAGGCGAATTTGTTAAGTTTAGTACAAACACTTTCTACGTGAATTTTCCAGTTAAAATTAGAGTCAAGATAAATACCTAAAAATTTTGCGCTCTCCACCTCATGAATTTTTTGTCCATTAAATTGCACATTCAGATTATTTAAATAATTTTTCCTATTTCTAAATGTCATTAAACTCGTTTTCTCAAAATTTATAATTAGATTGTTACACCTCAACCATTCTACAACCTTTTTTAGAGTCTCAGTCATGTCAATCTCTAAACTTGTTTTTTCTTTGCTGGTGAACAAAACCGTACTATCATCGGCAAATAACACCATATTATTATTAATAGTCTTGGGCAAATCATTTATGTAGATAATGAATAATAAGGGACCTAGTACGCTCCCTTGAGGGACGACCTGAGTGACTACACAATATTGCGATGAATATACAGTTTCATTCTTTGTTTTTTGGGCATATCCGAGTAATTTGTGTGCATTGTCTACGATTTGTGAGGTAGGACTCTACGAGTTTTAAAACATTACCTCTGACCCCATATGATTCTAATTTTAATAATAAGATTTTGTGATTAACATAGTTGAAAGCTTTTGTAAGGTCCATATACAACGCTGATATGAGAGCTTTATTATTTAAACTAGTCATTGCATTTTCAATTAATTTATACAATGCTAAATCAATTGATTTGTTTTTTCTAAAACCTATCTGTTCTTCTACAAATAAATTATTTCTTTCAAAATATTGGTACAGACTTGTATAGATGACTTTCTCAAACACCTTAGAGAAAACTGGTATAAGTGCTATTGGCCTGTAACAGTTTATACTGTGCCTGTCATTCTTCTTAAACAATGGTTTTATTATCGTTATTTTTAGTTTGTCAGGAAATATACCTGTACCTATACATTTATTAATGATATGGCTTAGTACAGGCGCAATCACTTCTTTAACTTCTTTCAAAATTTTGCTATTAACCTTGTCATAGCCAGTACTGCTTGTGTTTTTCAATGATTGAATTAATTTACAAATATCTGTAGAGGTTGTAGGTGACATAAAAATAGATTTATATTGTTTGTTAAGTTTACTAGATGCACTTGTAAATTGAAAATTGCAAATGTTTTGCCCATTATTTAAATGATTTTGAATAGTAAAATATGTATTGAATGCTTCTGCGATGCTAGTAGGGTCATTGATAATATTACCATTGACATTTAAATGAGAAATAGTCTCCTTAGGTATGTTATTTTTACACTGGTTTATAATCGACCACGTAGCTTTACTCTTGTTCGCAGCCGTTTTGATTCAATAATCATTCTGTGACTTTTTTGTTAGCCTTATTATCTTATTAAGCCGCTTAGAGTAGCTTTTAAATGTTTGTCGATTGTCTTTAGTGCGATTTTTCCTATAAAGCCAAAGCAAATCCCGTTTACGTTTCGAACATTTACGAATACCATTAGATAACCATTTCGGGTTGTTACGTAAAGACTTTTTAATTAATATTGAAGGGAAACACAAATCATAAAAAAGTAAAAAAATGTCATAAAATATATCAAAGGCAGTATTTGGATTATCAGTTTTGTAAACATCGTTAAAACTTAATGACCGAAGGCATTTTTTAAATGTTTCTGTGTTTTCTTTACTCAAATTTCTCTTGTCAATGTACCAATGAGTGAGAGTAAAACATTTTTTTACTGGACAAGTTAAAATCTGTGCTGTGTGGTCTGAAAGAGCAAAGTCATAAATTTTATAGTTACATCCTCTCAAATTATGAAAAAAGTTGTCAATACATGTCCCGCTTTCTAAGCGAGTCGGTTCATTAATGGCTAGTTTAAGGTTGTAATTATTCAATATTTGAAGCAAAATGTCACGTTGATTGTTAGATGTCAGTGTATTTATATTAAAATCACCACATACAATAACCCTATTTTTTGAGTAGCAAAATTCATGAAGTAAAGAGGTCAATGCGTTAAAAAATAATCTAACTGTTGTTTATTATTCCGTGGCGGTCTATACATACAAATTATTTTAAGTTTGTGTTCAGACAGCTCAACACCACAGCACTCCATAACGCCGATAGTACTTAATTTTTCTACGGTCGGGATATTTTTATAGTCGTGTCTGTTGTTGACCAATATACAAGAACCACCCCGCCTATTATTTCTATTAAAAGAAGCTGCCATAGAATAGTTTGGAAGATATAGTAATTTGGTGTCATTTTTCAACATGTTATGTTCAGTAAGGCATACTACATCAATAGATCTACCATGCTGTATAAGCCCTTTTAAATTCAAAGTTAAAAGATCAGATTTGCTTAAAACGCCATTAATATTTTGATGCAGTACATTGATTTTGTTATACACGAAAAAATGGATCTGTTGTGATAGGGCTAGAAATGTTACAAACGTTGTCATCTAAATTATATGGTTCCGTAACACTGTGTGTCTGAGTAGCTTTATTGATACCTTGTTTTAAATGATTTTGATAATGATCCATTTTAATTTTATTGTATTGACGTAAAATTTCTCTATGCAATATCCGAGATACATGAAAAGCAAATAAGCTCAGTCTGGGCATAAAAACACAGAAACCCATGTCGATGTACTGCACATTAACAAATTTCGAACATATAAATCTTAATTCATAATTTTTTTTGATTCTCTAAAATATTTATTAAATGGAATTTCGCAAAAAAGTACATTTGTGTTTCTTGTACGACATAAAAAATTGCTAACACAAATATTAAAAATACTTGGAGACCTGTCATTCATACCTCCCAGTACAATGAGATAGTCATTCTTGGTGAGACTATTTACTTCTAAGTTTTCTGACATGAGTACATCCTGAAAGGTTGCACCTGGTTTCCAGAAGCAGGTTATCTGGAATCGCTCTCCAATTAAACGTTGAAGAGTATACCGCAAGTGTCTCCCCTGATCGTCAGCAATAATAATGACTTTATCGAACTTGGACTTTGAATCATCTGAAGGTGACTTTTTGAAGTTACATAATGACATAGAAGGTCGACAAGCCGTAATTTGAACGCCGGTGCCATTAGAAGATACACATGGACTTGCCTCGGTAAACTTATCTTGGTCGGAAGTGACAGCACTTATATGCTCAGGGTTCAAAAGTGAAGACTCTGTATCCTGGATACTCACGGTTTGTGCATCACGGCTAGATAATTCCTTATCAGGTATTGTAATATTATTTGGTGACTTGAACGATGTATATAAACAAGCGGAACGGTTTATATAAACAAGCCTTCTTATTACGCCTTTTGCGTGCTGATGAAGGGGTCGCGCACATGAGCTTATAACTATTTGTGTTGCCAAGATTCCGTCTCCTATATTTTCTGACCAACGTACCCATCCAACAAGCCGCGTCCCTATTTCAATACATACCTACCTAAACCTTGCCTTATTGTATTTTTACCCGAGTAATGTCAACGAAATTTTGAAAAGACTTAAATTAATAATGGAAGTCAAAAATTTACATAAGAATTAACAGGGCGTATTATGATGCGAAACTATGTAATGGCCATAATCTTCTCACCATATAAATGTGGCGGCAGCACTCATTAAACATCTCTCGAATATAAAAATAAAGGAACGCACGAATCGTATTTCGCTTTTTTTCGCTACGTATCGGGCTGTGGAATGAACGGCACGTGTTTACGTTACACTAAGTAAGAATAATGGTCGCACATAAATCAGTAGCATCTTCACGTCGTTTTGAATACTCACAAAAGATGTCAACTCGTCGCTAAGTGTGACTCCATCTGAGACAAACGGTACGAGCAACCCCAATTATTGTACTGTGTTATTTTAATTATTACAAGAAAAGCCAAACGATTCCGTACAAGTTAAAGACAGGTTGCAGTAGAGCAAGATATTGATATTGACAAGATAACGCGATATACTATCGTAGCAGCATCTACAGTGTTTCGTAGTCATCAAGCTACGTGACTTCGTAGACACCGCTACGACAACGGGACATGAAAAAAAATGTCTTGAAAATAGTTATTATTATATTGTTTACTACACGGATGGAAGAGTGTTTAAGGGTCATATGATAGCTACTACGCCCTGACAAGTGTCATGGGTTTGATTGCCACACGAAGTAACATTTGTCCGATAAGTTCACGGTTTTCATCCCGTATCATGGTCAGTCTATTAATTAGTATTGTAAGTTCCCGGTGTGTAAAATAATTACAAATTATTATGTATTAGGAACAACAATCTACAGTATTTAATCAGTATCTGTTACGATGCTGAACAGACTTCTATACGCTGTTAATATCTGCCAGCCTTTTGTAAAGAAATGTCAGGCATGGCACCCACACTTCGTAACACGGCGATACAAGTTTACTATACCTAATATAAAATAAAACTTCTCAAACCGTACCTACGCATAGATGTACATACATGCAGTGAAGCGATAAATAGCTTATCTATAGTGCGATCCACACACAGTTGGGTTTACGGTGATTACCACATAATGTTTTGAAGCTTGGATCCGGTTAACCGTCGGTGACACCTATCAAATCTATGTCTGTGTAGTTGACTAAACGCGACCCAACTGTAATCGAACCCTCTGATTAAATTTTTGGTACATAGGTAACTAGATCTGTCGTAGAGAAAATACGGCGTGTCAAGTAAGTTATGTGAATGACACGTCATGCACATAACTAGAGAATAAGAAGAGACATAAGAATAATAAAAATAAATAAACTGAAAATTAAGCTTTCCAAAGAAGAAATCATTTATTATTTATTTAGTGAAATACACAAATGTATTACTTTGTATAAGATTCTGTAGATAGTCTTCGTGGAAAAGCGAGAGAGCGAAGTACGTGACGTTTTATTCAATACTAGCTTTTGCTCGCTGCTTCGCACGCGTAAATTATGATTAGATAAAATATTTTGTACAAACACCCCTACCCTCCTCAAGGAACATACATGCTAAATTTCATCTACTTGTTCTCAGTTGTTTCGACTGTAGCATGCCTGTCAGTCGATTAGTAACGCAAGGATTTTATATACAGACAGAGTATACAAATAAATAATATTTGACTGCCTCCGTGGTACAGGGGATAGCGTATGCGTCTGCTAAACGGGAGGACTCGGGTTCGATTCCTGGGTCGGGCAAAAGTATTATTGACTATTGCTGAATTCTCAGTAGCAGCACCGAGTCTGCCAATGTGCCCGGTAACGGCAATAAGCTCGCCCCCTATTACGTGGGACCTATTATGTAACATGGGTAAAAGTGGGTGTAATATTACAACTATACCTAACCCTTCGGGAATACAGGCGTGAGACTATAAAAAAAAACTGTCTGTAATCTCAAAATAACTGTATTGCATATTGTTACTTGCCCGTTTCCAGTACCCCAATGATTTATTTAGATTGTTTTTCTGTCTGTCTATTTATTTAGGGTAATCTCAAAAATGGCTGAATCAATTTAGACGTGTATTTTACTAATGGTTCAGGAAAACTCTCGAGTCCTATGAATAGACTACCGAGCAAGACGATTAAAACATCATAAACTTACAAAGCTTGGTTTGCTATTTTATAAATAGGTATTTAATCTGTATGGAATCACGATTTTCAGAACTAAAAAATAGTAGTTGACTAATAAACATTTCCAAAGAAACTTTTTTCAGATGTCAAGTTAAACGTTGACCTGAATATTGAAAATTATGATACAAAGTATTGAAGTGTATTTTGTATACATTAGTATTGTGTATTATAAGGCTTCGGGAAAGGTTGAAGCCATGCAATAGTCGTTGAAGTAGTGCTGTAACCTTCCTTTTAAGAGTAAATCAGTTAAACATTTTTTACGATAGCCTCTTCGCACCTTCACGTATCTCTTCCTCTTATCAATATATCATCGTTTGTGGTTCGAACAATTATTTGAATAGGTAAGTAGCAATATGATCATAATCAGTCAGAATGGTTGGCCAACAATTTTTTTTTTTATAAGTTCGTACTGCAGGTCTTAGACACACGGCTACAGGTTTAGTTGAACTCATCTTGTGCCTGAAACATGAAAGCATTATTGATATTGCATAAAAACAACACACATAGCAACAAAAACAAAAATAAATATGCGCATATCTCTTATAACAAAAACATGACCCTTCCTTTTGGCTTTACCGTAGTCGGGTAAAAATGTGGACATTCCCTACCTAAAAGCTTCAACTCTGACGGTAGATTAGCATACAAAATATGTATTTAACTCGTCTGTCCTTTAAACAGCCATTACAGATATATTATTAATAATAAAAGTGCTCTTAATATACCCGCCAGGTATCGCCGTAGGCGGCCACACACAACGTAAAGTAATTAGCGAACCTCTTTAGACCTCTTGATTGGATTTGTCCTATGTGGCGCCTGTCTTCCAACCTCCTTTTAAATATAGATACAGCCTCACACGGTACTCGCTTAAGATTATTTTAAGTGCTGTCCCGCACGACCTGGCCAACGCCATGCCTCGTGCAACCCACACTTCGTCCACTACCTGGAACATCGCTCCGCGTCGAGCAAACGCACGCCAAAAGGCGGACGTTGACTCCGCGTCGACTGCGAATCAAACTGCGAAAAAAAAAGGTAGTCGTAGACGAGGCGGTAAACGCTACCGCCGTTACAAACGCTCACGTGAGCAAACAACACAGTCGGGTGTTAGCGCATCGAATAAATCGGCTAGCGCACTCCCGACTACGTCCACGACGGCTGGTAAATACAACCAGCGCGGCGACCAAACCTTGACCGGTGGAGCGGACGTTCCACCCAGGACGACGCAGCCGGACGGTTGTATTGCACCGCTGACGGCGGGAGGCGCGACTGTAATAACAGACAGCGCACTCCCGCCTGCGCGCGGCGCACCAACTACGGCTGCTCCCGGGGCGCCCCGCCGCGCTCCTCCGGTGGGGATTGGTAACGCTGCGCAGCCGTCGTGTAGAAACAAGGAGCCGTGCCGCAAACGCGAAACCAAGCACGAAGAGGGATCGCCCTGAGGACTCTACACCACCCAGCGCCGGGTCGAAACGGGCGAAAACACGCCATACCTAAGAGCGGTAAGAGCTACGCAGACGCGACAAACGTGCAGCTGATGGTAGCCATCGCTACCATCCCCGCCACGGACCTGACGGTGGAATAGGCGAGGCAGCTCGAACTCTCAATTGAAGAGAGTATAGTTGAAACTGCCTTCGCCACACCGCCGAATAACGATCCGGCACTCGCACCTTCCTTTAGGGGCAAACCTCTCGCAGTGGAGGGTGTCCTGAAGTTATGGTGCGAGAACGAACACTCACTGATGTGGCTCAAAAACACAGTAGCCAAATTAAGATCGCCGATTGAGGGGACCAGGCTGGTCGTCATCAGGCAGTCAGAAATAGCGCAGCGCTGTGGCTGCCGAGGACGATCACCATGGAGCAACCTAAGATCCACCATCTCCTCATTGCCCAAAACCCCTGCTACGCCGTACAAACGTGGCAATTGTACGGCGCATCCTTGCAGGAGCACGGCGTGTACCTTACCTTGGGCATTCCGGAACCCGAGATCCCCAAGATCACGGGACGCGGCCGTCGGGTTTCCTTCTTCGCTGGCAGCGTGCACGTAATGTTCCACGCTTCCAGCGGGGGGGGAGAGCTAGGTGGCTGTAGGGCCCAAGGAGACGCCGAGTGAAGGTAAGGACACAACGGGACGAGCTGTACCAGCCATCCCAAGCACCTCGGGCATAGCCCGTATTACACCGGCGCCCGCAGCGACTACACAACAACCCACCGCTGCGACGGACGCAAAAGACGAGCACGACTCGTCTGACGGGGAGTCTATGGACAGCAATGTCCTCGACTCTTCGTCAGACTAGAGTCATACAAACTAACCTCCAGCATAAACAAATTGCAACGGCTACCCTACGCAGGCTGCTGGAGGTTAATCAGCAGACAATAGCCCTAATCCAGGAGCCGTGGATTAGAGGCGACAACATATGTGGTCTAAACAACATCGGAGGTAAGCTACTGCACAACTGCTCGGTCACTAAACCGAGAACATGCATATACATTCCCCGAACAATACCAGCACTGTTGCTAACCAACTTCTGTTCTAGAGACCTCACTGCCGTAGGACTCCAAACAGGGCCCAACAAACAGATGTTAGTACTAGCTTCGGTCTACATGCCTGGCGATGAGGACATCCCATCAAAAGAGCTGGCCGAGCTGGTGCAGCACTGTGAGGAACACGGCTGGCAGGTAATCATCTCGGCGGACGCAAACGCGCACCATCCGCTGTGGGGTAGCCCCGACGCAAACGGACGAGGTGAGATCTTGACTGAATACATCTTTTCAACAAATCTATCTGTAGTTAACAACGGTTCGGAGCCCACCTTTGTTAGCTCCAGATATCAAACCATAGTAGACATAACGCTAGCATCGGATGGGCCGCGGAACTTGTCACAAACTGGCATGTGTCCGCTGAGCCATCCTCTGCAGACCACAGACGAATCTGCTATGACATACGTGTGCAAGAGAACGTCCAACAACCTAGGCGCAACCCTCGCAGAACCAACATCACGAAATACAAGACGCTTCTCGTATCACAGGTAGACAAATCCTATTTTAAGGACATTTCAACCAGCACTGACAACATAGAACATAACACCAACTTACTAACAGAATGTAAACAAACAAGTTATCAGCAAGCCTGTGCACCCACACTCCCAAAGTCGTCTAGCAAAACTCAGTGGTGGGGAAAAGAACTAGAGGGACTCAGGCAAAACCTGAGGAAACTCTTTAACTGGGCTAAAAACACGAGAATGGAAGCAGACTGGCTCAAATACAAAGAAGCCCAGTCACACTACAAGAAACGCATAAGATTCCGCAGAGGCGAGTCCTGGCGGCGTTTCTGCAGCGGTATAAACACCACGAATAAAGCAGCCAGGGTGAAAAAGATCTTGTCTCAGGACAGCAACAAAACCCTTGGCGCCATTAAAAAGCAAGATGGAACCTACGCAACTACGGACGCTGAAATTAGCCAAGTGCTAATTGAAACTCACTTCCCAGGTTGTGAAGTAAACAATGACCGTCTGTGGGACGAGTCAGACTACAGACCACCGACCCAAACAGACTGGCTGGTAGCCGAAAATGTGGTCACCACAGACCGGCTGAAATGGGCAATAGACAGCTTCCAGGCATTCAAATCCGCAGGCCTGGATGAAATCATACCAGCATTCCTACAGTGGGGATGCACAACGATTGTGCCGCACCTGCTCGACATCTACAGGGCCTCAATAGGACACAGATACATACCTTGCAGGTGGAGGGAAGTTAAAGTCATATTCCTCCCAAAACCTGGCAAAACTGACTACTCACAAGCGAAAGCATATAGACCCATCAGCTTGACCTCCTTCTTATTGAAAACGCTGGAGAGACTTACGGACCGATACCTCCGTGAGGGCGCATTACTGCGCAATCCACTACACCCACATCAACACGCCTACAGAAGTGACAGGTCAACTGAATCGGCTCTGCATTCCGTTGTGGGAACCATTGAAACAGCGCTTACCAACAAGTTAATGACACTGGGGGCCTTCATTGACATAGAAGGTGCCTTCGACAAAACTAAGTTCAACAGTATCAGCCGGGCCCTCGAAAAGTTCGGAGTTGAGCAAACCCTTATTGGCTGGATTGATCAACTGCTGAAACAGAGGGCAATACAATTCACGGTAAACTCCACCACAAGGGGCATAGTTGCAAAAGGCTGTCCTCAGGGAGGTGTACTCTCACCCCTGTTGTGGATCATTGTGGTGGACGATCTGTTACGGAACTTAAACGACAGATGATTCTTCACGGTCGGCTATGCAGACGACATTACCATCCTGATCAAAGGTGACTCAGAAGACACGATCCGAAATTGGATGCAAGCAGCCATCAGGATCATGGAGGAATGGTGCAACCAACATGAACTGACGGTTAACCCCAACAAAACGGAGCTAGTACTTTTCACCAACAAAAGGAAAACCCATATGTGCAAAACACCAAAACTCTTTGGAACGGAGCTTACCCTTTCGAATGAAGTCAAGTACTTGGGCGTAATACTTGACCATAAGCTAAACTGGAACAAGCACATCAGCACAAAAACAACAAAAGCACGCACAATCTTCTGGCAGTGTCGGAGAATCATAGGCAAAAATTGGGGTCTCAAACCATCAATTACCTTGTGGATCTACACTGCCATTATACGCCCCATGCTTACATATGGTGCAGTAGTGTGGTGGCCACGCACGCAACTAAGCACAATCACAAAAAAGCTACAGAGCCTTCAACGCCTAGCCTGCTTGGCCACAACAGGCTGCATGAAGACCACCCCAACAGCCGCCCTGGAGATACTACTGGACCTAAGACCGCTGCACCTAATGATCCAACAGGAAGCTGGCGCTGCAGCAATCCGTCTAGACAAGCTCGGGCTATGGAGAAAGGATGATCGAATTACTCACGCACGCCTAAAAGGGACCTTAACCAAAGAGATCCCGATGCTAGAGGCCGCTTGCGATCTCATCCCTAAAACTTTTGTCTTTGACAAAAAATATCGCATCCAATTGCAGGAGGAACACAAAGACAGCTCTGGTATACACGAAGTCAGAGTATACACAGACGGCTCAAAAACGAAGTATGGGACAGGTTCAGGCATATTTTCCCATAACACCATATTCCAAGCCGAGTGTGTTGGGATAACAAGAGCCGCAACAGCAATCGCGTCTAGGAACCTAAGTGACCTGGCTATACGCATTATCCCGGACAGTGCCTCTGTACTACTACCTCTCGGCAGCAACTGCTTTAACAGCGGCCTCATCATGGAATGCCACCTAGAGCTGCAAAAGATTGCAGAGAAGAATCGGGTTACGCTGCAATGGATTAAATGCCACAGCAACTCCGCAGGCAATGACGCCGCAGACAAACTGGCACGGCAAGGATCGGACACAATGATAATGGGACCCGAGCCGATTGTACCGATACCAGCAAGCCAACTCAAAACGTGGCTACGCGAGAGAACCGCACATGAACACGAAAAACAGTGGGCAAACATAAAAGAATGCAGACAAACAAAAGATGCTATCCCCTGCTTGAACAAGCGACTCTCACACAAGCTGCTGCATTCTAATAGAAAAACACTTAAGCATCTGACGGGCATAATAACCGGCCACTGTCCACTCAACAAGCACCTATTCAACATAGGCGTTACGGACAGCCCACTGTGCAGGGGCTGCATGGAAACCGACGAAACACCCGCTCACGTCATTCTGCACTGTGCAAGTGTGAGCGATCAACGGGCAAAGCTGCTGAACAACCCCAGAACCATGAGTGAAGCTTTAAACGACACCAGCCAACTAATGGCTTTCTGGAAGGAACTAAGGTGGTATGAGTAGTCGGCGTCAATCAAGTCGTCACATACGCACAATGGCCCAAATAAGTGGCTAAGTGCGGAAAACCTACGACCAACTATAACTATATAAGTGCTGTCCCGTGAATTATTAAATATGTGGCGAAATATGGATGCCTTGTGTATGGTCATTCGTCTTTGTTATTACATAGGTTTTTGTATACGTATTTACTAACGTATATAGCATTTTAATATATGTACTTTTACTTTCCATAACTTATATTATTGCAACGCTTCTAAATATCTCAATTGTTTGAAATGAATCATACTTATCGAAAATAAAAACGTTTAGTAGGTACTCATATGCATTGTGCTGTCAGCTATATTGGAACCTATATTTTTGTCAGGCCTGCAGCAAATAATTTTTGGTATTCACTCTGCCTTTATGGGCAGATTTGACGTTTCGAATTAATTAAACAAACATTTCAATGATATGGGGTATTCAATGGCATGGGTACTATTAGGTATAAGTAAATGTATATAACACAGTAGTGTAAGGTCCCCATTTTTATTATAATTAATATCAATTGGAATTTAATAATTTGTAGTCGATTGACTCGTCCGAGTCACATCACTATCGAAATAATTCAAAATGGCGGTTGGCGAGAGCGGGCATTCTATTCCTGGCGACGGTACCGAACGGACGGTGGCTCTTCGGCAATATTATAATATCTGTACAGTGTTATATCTGAAATATAAATATATAAACTATATTCTAAGAAGTATAACTGGAGTTTTACTACAAATCAGAAGTGGTAAGTACATGCTCACATTTATTTATATTCGTTTTAGTTCAAATTATAATTTTACGAGTGCGGGGTATTTTGTATTCGTCCTAGTTTTGAACTTTTGTTAAATATATATTGGAATAGAAAACTAGTTACCAGCGTACAATGTACGTTGTACGTGCAGCCTAATATTTTAAATATTGGTTGAACGCTAACAAATTTAAAATTACCCTCTTCATAGTCTAACGGATTATTACTGTCTCGTTGGTCTCGCGGCATAAATTTTCTCGTGGGACATATCCCGGGTTCGATGCCCGGATCAGGCAATGTATTGTTGGGATTTCTTTGGTCTGGTCAAAAGTGAGTATAGCAATATCTAGCTCTGCCTAGCTCTTCGAGGATATAGAAGGGAGACTGTGTATGTATGTAACGGATAATTAGATTAGATTAGAATACTACTTGATTATGGTTAGCTTGTGCCGTGAACGAAGGGTCAAGGTCACATTAAGGTGCAACCATGGTCTTGAGGAGGAAGCTCCAAGACCGTCTATTTTTAGGGTTCCGTACCTCGAAAGGAAAAAACGGAACCCTTATAGGATCACTTTGCTGTCCGTCCGTCTGTCAAGACCCTTTTTCTCAGGAATGCGTGAAGGTATCGAAATGAAATTTATACTAAATACTCGAATTTACGGTTCCATAGAGCTGTAAAAAAATCAAACTTCTAATCCAACGAAATCAAAAGATACAGCCGTATATGCTGCAAATTGCAGCATATTTTCAAACTCGCATTGGAATCAAAACCTACAGGGTTACTTCCCGTGAACTCAGAATCTTGAAATTTGGTACGGAGCAACGTCTTATATCACTCATAAAGGGAAAATTGCGAAAACCGTAAATTTTTAGTTCCAGCATATAAAAAATATTTTTAATAAATTTAAAGTTACTACCCCTTTCTCTTGAACGCGTGGTGGTATTAAATTGAAATTCATATCAAATACTCAAGTATATAACACCGTAAGGCTGCAACAAAATCAAGCTTTTATGTCAACGCAATCAAAAGAAAGAGCATATTTTCAAACTCGCGCCTACTCGCAAGTGAATCAAAACCTACAGGGTACTTCCGTGAGCTCAAAATCTTGAAATTTGGTACGAAGCAACGCCTCATAGCACATATAAAGGAAAAATTGCGAAAACCATAAATTTTTAGTTACATCTTATAAGAAAAATATTTTTAATAAATTTAAAGTTACTACCCCTTTCTCTTGAACGCGTGGAGGTATTAAATTGAAATTCATATCAAATACTCAAGTATATAACACCGTTAGGCTGCAAGAAAATCAAACATCTATGTCAACGCAATCAAAAGAAAGAGCAATATAAACATATTTTCAAACTCGCGACTACTCGAAAAGGAATCAAAACCTACAGGGTTCTTTCCGTGAACTCAAAATCTTAAAATTTGGTACGAAGCAACGTCTTATATCACTTATAAAGGAAAAAAATGCGAAAACCGTATTTTTTTAGTTACAGCATATAAAAAAATGTTTTTAATAAATTTTAAGTTACTACCCCTTTCTCTTGAACGAGTAGAGGTATTAAATTGAAATTCATATCAAATACTCAGGTATATAACACCGTTAGGCTGTAACAAAATCAAACTTCTATGTCTACGCAATCAAAAGAAAGAGCAATATATATTTTCAAACTCGCGACTACTAGCAAGGGAATCAAAACCTACAGGGTATTTCCCGTGAACTCAAAAACTTGAAATTTGGTACGAAGCAAAGTCTTATATCACTTATAAAGGAAAAATTGCGAAAACCGTAATTTTTTGTTACAGCATATAATTTTTTTTTTTTAATAAATATAAAGTTACTACCCCTTTCTCTTGAACACTTAGAGGTATTAAATTGAAATTCATATCAAATACAGGTATATAACACCGTTAGGCTGTAACAAAATCAAACTGCTATGTCTACGCAATCAAAAGAAAGAGCAATATAATCATATTTTCAAACTCGCGACTACTCGCAAGGGAATCAAATCCTACAGGGTACTTCCCGTGAACTCAAAATCTTGCAATTTGGTACGAAGCAACGTCTTATAGCTCAGATAAAGGATGCGGAAGGCTGAGGACCGTGTGCTGTGGTGCGTGTTGCGAGAGGCCTATGTCCAGCAGTGGCCTGCGATAGGCTGATTGAGATTGAGATTTCAAATAATTACATAGTCTTCAAACCTTTTTGCTAATTATTCTGTACTTTATAAGTATTTTTGTAACAGATTTCTAATAGTCACTAAAAACTTTGTAAATCAATAACTTTGATAAAAAATCTTACCATCATTCATCAGCAGACTTTTGCAAGGCTGCTGCAAGGCTGGTATAGGTATTTAAGTTATATTATAAAATAAGCGATATATGGTAATCCATACTAATATAATAAAGCGGAAGAGTTTGTTTGTTTGTTTGTTTGTTTGTTTGTTTGAACGCGCTAATCTCAGGAACTACTGGTCGGATCTGAAAAATTCTTTTTGTATACGATAGCCCAGTTATTCCGGAAGGCTATAGGCTATATAACATAGCACTTTGACCCTTTGGGGCCGGGCAAAAGGCTAAAAAGTCTAAAACATAATGTCAGCTAATCTCAGGAACTAGCAGTCGGATTTAAAAAAATGGTTATTGCCTATGATAGCCCAATTATTCCGAAAGGCTATAGGCTATATAAAATTACGCCACAACTTTTAGGGGCCAGACAAAAATAATAAAATTGTCAAACGAGAAGGGGGAGGGTTGGGTCAAAGGCAAAAAAAGGCTAAACGAATAGGATACAATCTATATGGGTATCGTTTTCGAGATTTTCGGGACGCTGATTAATAATATGAAATTTATTTAGTGATCCAAGATGGCGGACGGGAAATCAAAGATGGCGGATGAGAAAATTTTAAATATCAATATGGGTATCGCCTTTGATATTTTAAGGGGTGGAGAATCGAAATACAACATCTATTTCGTGATCAAAGATGGCGGATGGGCAATCAAAGATGGCGGATGGGAAAATTAAAAAAAAACAATATTGGTATCATCTCCGATGTTTAAAGGGATGAGGAATCCAAATACAACATCTATTTCATGATTCAAGATGGCGGATGGGAAATCAAAAATGGCGGATGGGAAAAATTTAAAAAATCAATATTGGTATTGTCTCTGATGATTTAAGGGATGGTGAATCCAAATACAACATCTATTTCGTGATCAAAGATGGCGGATGGGTTTTTCTTTTTAAATCAGTATGGGTATCGTCTCCGATGTTTGAAGGGATGGAGAATCCAAATACAACATCTATTTCGTGATCATAGATGGCGGATAGGAAATCAAAGATGGCGGACGGGAACTTTTTTTAAAGTTGATATGGGTATCGTCTCCGATATTTTAAGGAATGGAGAATTCAAAACCACCATCTATTTCGTGATCAAAGATGGCGGATGGGATTTTTTTTTAAATCAGTATGGGTATCAACTCCAATATTTAAAGGGGTGGGGAATCCAAATCCAACATCTATTTCGTGATCAAAGATGGCGGATGAGAAATCAAAGATGGCGGATGGGATTTTTTTTTTAAATCAATATGGGTATCGTCTCCGATGTTTGAAGGGATGATGAATCCAAATACAACATCTATTTCGTGATTCAAGATGGCGGATGGGAAATCAAAGATGGCGGATGGGAAAAAAATTAAAAATCAATATGGGTATCGTCTCTAATGATTTAAGGGATGGTGAATCCAAATAAAACATCTATTTCACAAGAAGATGGCGGATAGGAAATCAAAGATGGCGGACGGGATTATTTTTTAAAGTCGATATGGGTATCGTCTCCGATATTTTAAGGAATGGGCAATTCGATATTATATAAAAATCTATGTTTGTTTTTGCATCATTTATAGACCCTGCAATGATAGGAGATTAAGCGCTAAGTCAATGGTAACTTGGAAAAGGGGCTTGGAAAAAAGGGAATTCAATAAAAACTCTTAAAAAGGCGATACGGAGTTCGCTGGGTCAGCTAGTATAAAATAAAGGATGACTGATTACAAACGACAAAGACCCCTTTTTCTTTAATTTATGCTCCTCCAGCTTTCCATACTGTAATGTTATGGATTTCATTTGGCAATAAAAATACCATAACTATGACTGGTGAACTTTTTCTTATATACCTACAGGTTTGTATGGAACCCTCGGTGTGCGAGTCCGACTCGCACTTGACCGGTTTTTTATTATTAAATAAAGTGTATCATTATTAGTTGTGGTTCGGAGGTCCAGGGTCAAGGTCATGTTAAGGTCAGAAAAGGGTTCTAAGAAATATGCTCCGGGATTTTATAAAGGGGTATGAATTTTTCGTTATTTTTGCGCTAACGCGCACCGTTTCCGAGATAGACGATTTTTTTTAAATAAATTTACCGTCTATTTAAAAATACAAATTCAAACCGATCTTTTCGTCTCTGAGTTAAAGGAAATGGACCAAGCCGACACCTGGAGACGCCAGAACCCAGTGGATCAGGACGCGATGGCGAAGGAGCTGGGCTGGTCAAGGTCATGTTAAGGTCAGAAAAGGATTCTAAGAAATATGCTGCGGGGTCTTATAAAAGGGTATGAATTTTTCATTATTTTTGCGCTAACGCGCACCGTTTTTGAGATAGACGATTTTTTTTTTTAATTAATTTACCGTCTATTTAAAAATACAAATTCAAACCTAACTTTTCGTCTCTGAGTTAAAGAAAATGGAGCAAGGTAGGAATGGACCAACCCGACGCCTGGAGACGCCGGAGCCCGGTGGATCGGGACGCAATGGCGACGGAGCTGGGCGGGAGTCGACTGCGCAGCGAGGTGGACTGTGGAGGTCGCACTCGCTATCGGAGACGTGGCCCTGCTCATCGTGGCATCTGCAGCCGGAGCATCCGGGACGGGGATCCTGAGTTGAAGAGAGAACGAGACTGAGTCGGGCGCTTGGAAGAGAAAATCAACTTGCAACGGAGTCGTCGGCGACCGAGTTCCCGACGCCATAACTCTCGTCGCAACGACCCTAATACGTCGCATATTTGTTATTTATTTAATTATTTGTCATTCACACGTTCATACAGGAATAGTGCAGTGTCCAATAAAATCGTGTCATCGGTTTGACTGTGGGATCCAGTCTCCGTACAGTAAATTAGAACGTTTACATAAATAAAATTACAATAACTACTTATAGCTAACTTCACTCTTAAATTCTAGCACTTATCTAAATAATATTGCTTAAGTCTCCTTTTAAATATAGTTTTATTATTTTCGTTCCTTATGTCCTCTGGGACATTATTTGGCGGATATGGCAAACGTTTTTAAAGTTCTACCCCCGTAATAATTAAACACTCATGGTAAAATATATTTGCCAGAGGCCATCGATCGGGTGTTATGATTATTTGTAACATGTTCCAAGTTATGCTCAAGACTGCCATGGTTGTTTACAGCCAATAAGTATTTATGTTTTAGGGAAATTGGTAGTATTTTACAAATTTTGAATAATTTTCTGTAGACATTTTTATGCTGATTTCTAGTTTTATTATTGACAAGAAGTTTAAGAAACTTTGTTTGGATTGATTCTAATTTATTTATATATGTTTTGAATGTAAGACCGTGAAAATCTGAAGCATAACCGAGAATAGACTCCTAGAGTGACTTATATAAGGATTTCAATGTTCCTTTAGGTACTTTAAAGCTTAAATGATAGAATTTTCCAAGTCATACTCTGTTTGTCACAAAGGTAATCTAAATGATGGGACCATAAAAAATGTTCATCTATTTTCCTGCCTAAGTATTTAAAACAGTTTACTTTTTCAAAAGGTTTACATTGACGGTTTGATAAATTATGAAAGCTTGAATGGTTGTGTGTATACAATACTGGTTCTACTGATGGTCGCAAATATATATAGTGTGTTATTAGCAGTTTGGTTTTCTCTGACTTGATGACGATGCCGTTATCGTCACATAGACCGACATCATTGAGACAGGATGAGATGCGGTCTTTTCGAAAGGACGGCCGAGGTGAGCATCGATGCCGCCTTGAACGGGACGACATAGAGCTGCCTCATGACCCCTCCAGAAGACTTTGTCTCCAAGTACTCATGGATCTCAGAGTTGCGAGTGGGCCGGGCGGCGCCACTTGTAGTCCTGAGGATGTTATTTTGGGCTCTGAAGGCATTGGATGTTTGATTTGCAGGCTGAGGACCGCAGTTGGAATCCATAAGTCCATATGGGTTTTATAACTGAGCTGTAGACTCTGGGTTTGTTACTCAGGGACGGAGCGGATTGTTTACCGAGTAACCACAATAGGTTTTTAAAACGAAATTTGACTTCGTTCCGTTTATGTTTTACATGCTCCTTCCAGGTCATACGTTGATCCAAGTGGAGACCCGGGTGCTTCACACATGTAGATTGAGGTAGCGGTACTTGACCGGGATTTGCTGTTGGGCATAGTTTCTTTCGCGGCGTGAAAGTGATGTGGTGCGATTTGGGGGCACTCGCTCTAATTCGCCATTTTTGCAACCAGCTATAGGTTTGGTCTGGTTGGATTTGTAAGGGTCTCCTGGCTTCATCTGGGTTACTACTAGATGTCAGAAATGCAGCGCCATCCGCAGGCGTCGCAATAATTACGTTTGGGGGCTTGCGGTAGGTCGTGAGTAAATATGTTATACAGCACTGGGCCAAGGATCGAGCCTTGAGGCGCTCCTGCGTCGCAAGTGTGCGGAGGGGATCTGGAGCCGCGTTGCTTGACTTGGAGGGTTCTATCTTTTAAATATGATGTCAATAGAAGGTAAAATGTATGGGGCAGGGTCCTCTTTATTTTGCACAATAGGCCTTTGTTCCAAACCCGATCGAAAGCCTGTTGGACATCGAGAAATGCTGCTGAGCATTACTCCTTATTTTCGAGACTTTGTCTTATCTTTCGGTAGACTCTATGCATTTGCAACCTGTGCGAGAGCAGCCTTTAGTTCAGTGATCACCCGTTTGAGTCGTGTTTTGTCTTCTCTTTTGCGTGAATGTTGCCACACTCTGCGAAATCCGCGCTTTTCAGATATCTTGCTGCGGATATCAATTGGAATTAGTTTTCTACAATTGGGTGTTTCTAGAGTGGGAGTGTTTTTCCTAGCCGCTACTTGTATCAGGTTGGTGATGTATGGGCACGCGTGGTCAATGTTTTCGGGATTTTTCAGTGGAAGTTTAAGAATTATATTGGATTCCAGAAATTCACGAAAATTACCCCAGTCCGTTTTTGCATTGTACAGGTTCTCATTATAGGGTACACAGTAAATGATTTTTGTGCTTATCATCAGCATCACTAGACTGGTCCGAGGAGACGTCGAGGCTTGATACTATGTGAACGTAAAGAGGTTGAATATTTTTGGTGATATAAAAGTCCAACAAATCTGGTATCTTGTTGCTGTCTGTGGGCCAGTATGTCGGTTCACCAGTAGATAATGGGTAAGTATAAGTCGATTGGAATCGACGCTCTTTTTTAGTTCTCGACTTCTTGTAACGGTTACTCGTGATTCCCAGTAGGTGTGCTTAGCATTCCAGACCCCACCAGCTATGAAGCGATTCCCCAGAGATTGGAAATATTCTGTGAACATGACTTCTTTTATGCAATGTCGCGGTGGGCAATATATGGCCGAGAGGTTCATATGACCATAGCCGTCTTCTATGCGCACTATAGTAACTTGTAGGTGGTTAGTCGCGTACGGCTGCAGTAGGCAGTGTTTTTTTGCTATTTTTAATAACAATCGCAAAACCAGCATGAGCTCCGCCATCCGGGTGGCAGGTAAAGTACACGCTATATCCGGTGATGCAGATTCGGCTTCAATTGGTTGTATGTGCTTCGGATATAAGGCATGCATCAAGTTTGTTGGAGTGGAGGAATGCTTCAAATTCATGAGAGTTAGGTGCAAGTCCATTAATGTTCCACGTTGCAAGGTTTAGAGAAGTAATTTGTTGTTTTGTAATGAAAGTTGTGATAAGGTCCAACATGGAGCACATTTGTTGAATTAGGAGATCGATCGTCTCACTTTGTTTTATGAGTATGCTTTCAAGAGTCAGATTTCGTTGATTGCCAGTAATATCAGTGGTGTTATCAGAAGCTGGTGTAGATTTTGACTGCGTTACGGTCTCGGCGGCTACCACACTTGCATAGGATCTTTGTTGTAGTTCACAATCTTTGGTGGTTGTTGGCTATGGTGGAGGTTTTTAATGACTAAGCGGTAGCTTTTATTGTCCTTTGAGGTGAATGTATAGCCGATAGCCCATTTGACCGAATAACAGTTATTTTTTTTTGGGGGCACGTGTAGGGTGTGTCTAGGAAGAGATGGTAGTTCCTACTGACGCGAGTGACTTCACACCCCCCACCCCCAACATTTTTAATTTAAAATAATATTAATGCACCTAGGTATTAATGGTACAGTCCAGAGCTGTATTGTTATAGGCTTATTTTTGTAGCAGTGATATAACAGCCTATCATTCTAATTTATATTAATTCCTTGTGTATATTATGTCGCTATGATAATAATATGTTGTTAACTTGTGCTAAAAATTAAATAGTTAGTAATAGTGGTGTTTCACACATCTTGCGCTAATTATTGTATGAGCTGATATATTGCACTGTTGGTTGTAAAACCGTATTAACTAAATTCTTCTTTCTCTTAGCGTTATCCCAGTCTCTACCTGGGGTCCGCTTTCTAGTCTAACCGGATTTGGCTGAATATTAGCTTTTCCACGGAGCGACTGCCTGTCTGACCTCCGCAACCCGAAGGGATAGCGATATTCCATGGTTTAGACTAGTGTCAGTTTATTTAGAAGGTACTGACGCCCTGTAACGACTGTCAAAGATCTTCATGACAACCGGGACCGACGGCTTAACGTGCTCTCCGAGGCACGGGACAAGCGATAATTAACAATTCAATACGCACATAACTCCGAAAAGTCATTGGTGCGCGCCGTGGATTCGAACCTGATACCCTCTGCATGGCAGTCTGTTGGTATATCCACTCGGCTATCGCTGCCTGCCGTATTAACTAAATTACGATACAATTATTAATGTAGCCATGATTTTATTTATTAAATGTCTATTTTGTTATGTGAAAATTCTGGTCAGAATTGGATGGGTTGACCTGAATTGTAAGCTATTATAAGCGTATTACTATGTAGCAGTTGCTGCTAGAATTGGATGGGTTAGCAGCAGCTGCATGTCGGTGAATGTCAATCTTGCTAGAATTGGATGGGTTAGCAAGCATTGCATTATTTATAAAATGTATTGGTCAGAATAGGATGGGTTGACCAGGATTGTAAGCTTTTATAAGCGATTTATAAAATGTATTATGTTTGATTTGCAGGCTGAGGACCGCAGTTGGAATCCATAAGTCCATATGGGTTTTATAACTGAGCTGTAGACTCTGGGTTTGTTACTCAGGGACGGAGCGGATTGTTTACCGAGTAACCACATTAGGTTTTTAAAACGAAATTTGACTTCGTTCCGTTTATGTTTTACATGCTCCTTCCAGGTCATACGTTGATCCAAGTGGAGGCCCGGGTGCTTCACACATGTAGATTGAGGTAGCGGTACTTGACCGGGATTTGCTGTTGGGCATAGTTTCTTTCGCGGCGTGAAAGTGATGTGGTGCGATTTGGGGGCACTCGCTCTAATTCGCCATTTTTGCAACCAGCTATAGGTTTGGTCTGGTTGGATTTGTAAGGGTCTCCTGGCTTCATCTGGGTTACTACTAGATGTCAGAAATGCAGCGCCATCCGCAGGCGTCGCAATAATTACGTTTGGGGGCTTGCGGTAGGTCGTGAGTAAATATGTTATACAGCACTGGGCCAAGGATCGAGCCTTGAGGCGCTCCTGCGTCGCAAGTGTGCGGAGGGGATCTGGAGCCGCGTTGCTTGACTTGGAGGGTTCTATCTTTTAAATATGATGTCAATAGAAGGTAAAATGTATGGGGCAGGGTTCTCTTTATTTTGCACAATAGGCCTTTGTTCCAAACCCGATCGAAAGCCTGTTGGACATCGAGAAATGCTGCTGAGCATTACTCCTTATTTTCGAGACTTTGTCTTATCTTTCGGTAGACTCTATGCATTTGCAACCTGTGCGAGAGCAGCCTTTAGTTCAGTGATCACCCGTTTGAGTCGTGTTTTGTCTTCTCTTTTGCGTGAATGTTGCCACACTCTGCGAAATCCGCGCTTTTCAGATATCTTGCTGCGGATATCAATTGGAATTAGTTTTCTACAATTGGGTGTTTCTAGAGTGGGAGTGTTTTTCCTAGCCGCTACTTGTATCAGGTTGGTGATGTATGGGCACGCGTGGTCAATGTTTTCGGGATTTTTCAGTGGAAGTTTAAGAATTATATTGGATTCCAGAAATTCCTGAGCCCCCCCACCACGACAAGGTGGAGATCCCACGGGGGGGACCTTAGACCCCCATAGCCAAATTACTTCTTTTAAGATCAACCCCCTTATTCATAATGGTCCGCTAACTTAAAACAGCTGCTACAGTGTGTTATTTTTCATTCTGACTTAGGTCAATAGAAGAAGACATAGTGAGAATTAGCAATGCTTTAAGTTAGCAGACTATTATGAACAAGGGGGCCTATCTTTAGTTTTTTTCCTATTGATACAAAATACCTAGGTTAGTGCCTAGGTATATTGTATCAATAGGTACCAATTGCAAAACTTTGAACTTGGTTAAGTGAGTAAAGTTGACTTCATTTTCTTATCAAAATTTAACAAAATAAAAAGACATACATATTCAGTAAATATCAAGTTTAATTTATAATGATTATTACAAATTAGGTACTTAAAGAATCTTAAGTAGGTAGGAAATTATATTTAAAAAGTTTTAATTTGCAAAGAGAAAATAAAACATTCAGTGTGATGGATGAACCTGGTGACTATCTACCAATCTAGCTACATCCGGTTCAATATTGGTGAGTTGCAGCCTTAAATCTCCACGTTCGTTGATTTTCAAATGTTTCGTCAAAATATTTGTTACCACACTGAAGCTTTTTTCAACTAGGAATGATGATGGAAAAGCGATAAGCTATTTTTCAGCAATGTTCCTCAATGTAGGATACTTTGTTTCAATGTTGCGTTGCAACCAGAACTTCTGATAGCCTTGGTTGAACTTCTGCTTAAGCTCTTCGTCTGTGCTGATGGTAATCAACTCTTCTTGCATTATCACATTGGTTTCTTCTATGGCTGTGGTATTGTACGGATTTATTATCCATTGAGGAATTTGTAAAATTAAAAGATCCTCAAACCTCTCCGTAAAATCCTTGTATAATGAGTCCAAGTGAGTGACATATAATAAAATGTCATCATCTTGAAGCATTTCTGGTAATTTTGACAAATGCAGAAACTGCGAATATTCTTTTCTGCCTAAATTTTGTTTATAAAGGATTAGTTTACCCACGAAGGCCGATATTATTAATTTTATTTTAATCAAGTTAAGGTCGTCACCCTGCAGCTGCAAATTAACTTTGTTGAACATGCCAAAGATATCAGTCAAGTAATAAATATCTGTTTTACAATTGTTCAGATTTTCTTACAAATTCGGAACGTTTTCTTGTAAAAACTCCAACCCAGATTCAAAAATGGCTGAAAATCTTTCTAAGCAACAGCCTCTTGTTAGCCAGCGAACTTCAGTGTGCAGCAGTAATCGAGTAAAGACTTCGTCGTTTTCCTCACATAGCTGAGCAAATAACCGAGAGTTCAAAGAATTGCTTCGAATCTTGTTGATAGCATTTATTACATATTGTAAAGACTTATGCAATTTAGGACTCAGCTCTTTTGCTACTAAATGCTGCCTGTGAATCACGCAGTGAATGACTAATACATCAGGCAGTTGTTGCTTTAGGTGAGCTTTAAAACCACGATGACGACCAACCATAGAAGGGTGCACCATCAGTCGCAACAGAAATGTTCTTCCATGGAATAGCTTTGTCAGTAAAAAAATGTTCCACGGCCTGAAAAATCGATTCTCCTCTGGCATCAGTCTCTAAATATGTAGCAAAAAGCAGTTCTTGGCACATATTTTCATCTTTGATATATCGAACATATCCTGACAACAGAGCTTTATTGCCGGGTAATGTAGACTTGTCCAACTGGAGAGAGAATCTGTTGGTCTGTAAGAACTTGCATAAAATGTTTTCCACATCGCATCCCATCTCGTCTATGCGTCTCTTAACAGTGTTATTGCTCAAAGGTATTCTCTTTAAAATATCATGTGCGGGTTTGTGCAATACATTGTTAAGGACCTCCGCAATGGCTGGTAAGATAAGCTGCTCTCCAATTGTGTGAGGTTTCCCCAACTTCGCTATTAGTAAAGATATATTATAGGACGCTCGTAAACCATCATCGTCTTTAATAGATGATGACGCAAACATCGATCTTATGGATGGCCTTTTGTCTAGTTTATCTTTAAGTGCTTGAAAAAATTACAAGGGCTTACTATTTTTGTTAGCATGTACTCTTGATAAGTGGTCATCCATTTTTAAAGGCTTCATGGCATCGTTACTGAATACTTTTTCACATATGAGACACATCGGCAAGTGGTGATTTGATGGAGATGCAATAAATTCGAACTTCAAGTAGTCCAAACTGTATTGTCTGCATTTTTTTTTCGTATCATGAAACTCTCAGTAATCCTGCAAATAAAAAAATAAGAAAAAAAATATAAAAAAAAATATAAAATATTATTATTTAAAAAAATAAAATAAAAAAATTACCTGCAATTACTGGTAAATTTTTACAATTGAAACTACTGAGGCAACTGCGAACTGTTGCAAACAATCTACCGATAGCTCAACTGAGACACATTCGTCATTCCAACAGGTTGCCATTGTCATTATGCTAAAAGTTCGTAATCTGCTAAATTCATGATGATCGTTCATTGATCGGTCAGTGGTCTTGTGATAGAGTTGTGGTAGAATGACATTGTTGTATTGCCATAATTATAAAACCTTTCAGTAGAAATGATTTTCGCAAACCTACTACTAAATTTGAACATTAATTCATACCAATTTTATTTATAAATATATTCACATATTATTTATTAGTATTTTATGCAATCTGATGTTGTAAAAAAATAAATTTAACTCAATAAAAATTTTTTGTTTAGCTGTCAAAGTCAAATAAAATGTCACATTATAGCGTGCTACTACTTATTAATCTGTGCACATTACTGATTCTGTCTATCTATAACTACAATATTTTTAGCGGCCGGTGTTTTGTTTACGTTTTTGTTCCAACATGTTATTTTTAGACAAAATGGTGCTTCTTCAGCAAATTTCTGCCTTTATTGATTATTTGGAAAACCACCAAGACCTGGCCCTTGGCCACTGCAGCCGCACCAATGAAGGGCGAAGTTTATCCAAAAGTTATTGGTTGGAAATGCATGTAAATAAAGAAAGTTTGCAGCACATGTGTTCAGCCAGAGAGTATCTAGTCTAGTGCCTTGCGATTTCTGTCAAGTACCTACGCCTTCATTACATATAATTTACCTATACTACATAATTGATATTTTCAGTACTGTACCACAGATACTGCTGAACTGATGTCAGTAAAACCCAGCTAAGAGATAGTGTTATTAATTATGCTAGACGTATAAAAATATTACTTCAATAACTGACTGAAATACATTAATATATAACTAGATGGTTTAATATTTTATATTTTTTTTGATTTATCAAACATGTAACATATGTACATACTATGTACAATTGTACTACTCTTATTTTGGAACTAGCTTTTATCCGCGGCTCCGCCCGCGGGCATATGTTACAGTTGTTACACATATAAACCTTCCACTTGAAACACTCTATCCTTTGGTGAAAATCGCATTAAAATCCATTGCGTAGTTTTACAGATATAAGCATACATAGGGACAGACAGACGGTCAACAATTAAGAGACCAATGACAGACCATTATGACACTATTGCAATAGCAGACTTGAGGCCCTGATGCGCTGTGCCGGATAAAAACCGTTTGGTACCTACCCTGTTAATTTTTCATAAACTGCAGACATTGTAATGTATGGTTACACTATTAACTCGCGTAGGGAGCTCAGCATTTTGTAAATTATTTTTCAGTCACTTTACTTCACTTAATTTAGCTATGTAATAACTTTGTAATCTCTTGAAATAAATGAGTACTTATATGAGTTATTATCGTTCAAGCTCCAACGAATTTCAAAACGCAAATGAACTTTCAACCTAAGTGCAAGCTCGTTGAATAGTAAAATATCAGGAACATGTTTGGACTTGCAACTTGATCATGAATTCTTTCGTGTTAAATCGCGAAAACGTCAAATAGAGAGCAAGTCAAAACGCGCCTAAAAGACGTACGCTCGAACTCATTATCTTGCACAAACTTGTCCACACTGACTTGCCGAGTTTTTCATCTTGTACGAACTTGAGGCTTTACATTACTACAACAATGCTATTTCCTACAAAAATATTGATTATTCTTATTACACGTAATACAACATAAACAATACATTACCAACCTGCCAATTTTAAAAGTTTTAAATAAAAACTTGTGTTAATTTAATAGGGGTCGATTTTTAGACCTCGTCGGTCCCTAAAATCAGTTTTCGTTTATGTCAACCCCTAGGAAACCGATATCGACCCCTTGGGGTCGATATCGACCACTTTGAGAATCCCTGATCTAAACCGTATCTGAGTGAGACGCGATTCCAATCATAAAATTGGACAAATGGTTTATTTTACACAAGGACAAATTTTATTGTGGCAATATTGTTAGAGAAACAATTTCTGATTTGTTTATTGCTTATTATTTCTATTTGCATTCATGCCATAGATTTGCTCTATAGATTACCTATGCACCCATGGATAAGTAGGTATTTCGATCACTGCACGCGCGCATTTTTAATTACGGTTTAAAAAACGTGTCCATTTAAAAACATATTCGTTTTCTAAGTATTCTTTTTGCTTAGTATGACTTAACATGATGTCCAAACCGAATAGACTTCGGCTTAGTGATGGGTCTTTTGACCTTGAGCCTCTACATGTGTTTAAACTTTCAATGCTACGGAATTATGAAAACTGTTGTTCATTAAAGTGACAACAATCATTGCTGGAGCTAGACATACGAATGTCGATATATTTGGTCATAGTTATAAATAGCTCTATTAAAACTTTTTTTATTATAAGCGTGAAATTTTGTGAGAATATATGGATTTTAGTAAGAGTCCGAATAAAATCTGCTATTTGTAATAGATTGACAACTAATGCAATTTATTTTCTCATTTTGTTTATGCTAACAATTGAATCTCAATTGAAAAATAATCAAATTTAATTATTGAACTATGTTTATAAGATTTAAACAGAAATTAGTATCTGTCATAAGGTTGAATAATTTCTCACATAGTAAACAGTCAATATAAAGCAGATCACCTATATGCTACGGTAACTAACGAGTGCGATATCCATACTCTTACAGATATATGAAAATCCTATCTAAAAAATTAAACTACTGTTAGTAAAATAACACTGGATTAGGTCAGTATAGGCTGGCGCGCGTTTCCATAAAACAAAGTGCTGGAATAGGTATTTCTATAGATCCCCCCGTGGGATCTCCACCTTGTCGAGGTTGGGGGACTCAGTAACCGTGGGTTTGAGGTACACCCACGGTGAAGCTAAGCGGGATCCCGGGAGGGGACGCTCCACGTGGGCTTGCGTAAGGCCTGCGTAGGGTGCGTCCCAAGGTGCGGGTGCGGGGGACAGTTCTGTCTGTCCCTCGCAGTCGGGTGCCGTCGCGGGAGGAGAGGCGTGTCGGTGTTGCGTTGCCGCGCGCCCTATCTCCCGCGACCAAATGCGGGCGCGCCATCGTTGCGTCGCGGTGGGGCCGCAGAGGAAGAGGAAATGCGGTGTTTCGTTGCCGTCCTCCCTATCCTCTGCGGCCGCTGGGTGTTTTGGCGGCGGAGCCCAACACCTTCATCCGCCGCCAAGGGGGTTTCATTCGGGGCCTGCCTGACCATTTGGCGGGCCAATACCCGTCGGGGGGTAGCGAGGAATACTTCGGTGAAACCCTACCCTCACATGGGTACATGAGGGAAAAAAAAAGTTATTTCTATAGATTACCAAATATCGGCTAAAATGCGAATTTTGTATAAACGGACGTATTAAATGTTGAAGTCGAAGACGAACCAAGTGGTTGTAAGCAACAATTTCACTATTTATTATTCGTGTAATCGCTACCCGCGGTTAGTCCCGCCATGAGTTTTATTTAAAAACGATGTTGACGTCGACAGAGTTTCATAGTCTAATGAGATTCAGCTCTCTCTCCCAGTTTGTTTGCTTCTCGCTTTGACGTCGATGTTACAAGTGGATCAGCTGTTGTCTTTTTCCATTTACTTGTTTTGTGCGCAGTAGTTTACCAGATATAAACTTTATAGGGTTTGAAAGATAATTGAACCAACTTTATAAAAAGCGAAAATATCTATATATTTTCTCTGAAGTTACACTCGTGCTGTTACGTTGGAGAAAATAAAAAGCAAAATCAGCAGCCATGGTCACGAGATGACTGATGTCTTTCGGCACCGCCTCCGAGAAATTCGGATTTCAGCACTTGTGCTTGCAATAAATTTGAGATCCGTTACTGGGATAGTATTTTGCTTCATAATAATGTGATATGATAACATCTCACCACTCTGTTCCATTTCAATACGGGCCTGAAACTCGGGTTTTGTTAAGCAATATCTAAGATTTTAATTTAGTTATGAATGTATACCTACTGTCTGAACTGGAAAATTATTTAGGTAAGTAAATTGTATATATTAAATACTAGATGAGCCCGCGGTTACACCCACGTTATTTAAGTCTACTGCTCCGCTCCCGGGGCTTATAGCGTGATGTTATGTAGCCTATAGCCTTCCTCAATAAATAGGCTATCTAACACTGAATGAATTTTTCGAATCGGACCGGTAAGATTAGCGCGTTCAACTAAACAAACTCTTCAGCTTTATATATTACTATAAGAGTATAAGATACATTATCCATATGGAACTGAATATACTTTACTTGTTTTCCAATTATAACTTATAGGAACTCTGCTAACATCATCTTTCCTTTTTATTGAATTCACAAATACTTACACTTACTTTTGCTATAATCTGAAATCTTATTTAACTGCGACTTGCGAAGTGATATATCATTTTAAAGCGGTGAATTAATGTGCCATTATTTTTACATTTACAATGAAAAAGTTGGCAAGTGAGGATGAAAGCAGAGCGAAGATGATGTTATTAGTGATAGTATTATGTGGTGGGTGGACAGAGACTGATGGTAGTAGTTTTCAATTGGTGTAAGGCTGCATGTCTACCAAAGATATATGTAGCTGAAAATTTTCAGTGGAAAACATTAACCAATAATGTAACTTGAGCTGAGCGATGCTACGTTATTAAACAGTGTGTAATAACTTTGCGTGATGTTTTCAATGCACATCTTAGCTACGTTCATCTCTGGTGGAGATCCATATGTTATACCCTATACAAGTTAGCTTGAGCTGAGCGATGCTACGTTATTAAACAGTGTGTAATAACTTTGTGTGATGTTTTCAATGCACATCTTAGCTACGTTTATCTCTGGTGGAGATCCATATGTGATACCCTGTACAAGTTAGCTTGATCTTTTTGACAGACGGGCTAGTGATGGGAAACAGAAAATATCTAGTAGTCCAAAAAATAACGTTCTAAAATATCTACTTGTAATTGTGACGAGATGGTGTGGGTGTATTATGTGTGAAATTCTTTTTTGCACTAGACATAGTTATAAAACATTGGGTAAATAAGCGACGGTGGGTCAATATTCATAATAAGTAGCTATTTAATATTACAGGATTATTTTTGGACCTCCCGCCAAATTTAAAAAGGTGGTTCAGACCATGAACGTAAACAACTTGCCCAAAGAAACACGGATCGAAAAGTGAAAATAAAATAGTAGGCGAAGACAGTTTATTCTCCTCATCACCTTCTTTACCATATTTTTCCGTAGAAATTTGTGTCACAGAAGCTAATCCAATCCCCAAAGCGTGGTCTACAGCTACACGTTGCCGCACTTGAGACAATGGCAATAATGGTCCCCCATTTTGTGACTCACGCTCAAAGTAATCGTGTAGCTAATCACAAACTCACGCGTTTCACTGTTGGGTACAGTTTTTTTCGCCCTTTTAGGCATGTTTAACAAAAGTACAAAACAATAACTTAAATTCAACAATAATAATGTTACGGGCAGGCAGTCTTGCTTCCTCTTAACTTCTTCCTTTAACTTGATTCAAATTGTTTTTCGGGATATATACCACGTACCTTTGTTTGGAGTAACCAAACAAAGGTACGTGGTATATATCCCGAAAGACAATTTAAATCAAGTTTAAATGACCACGAAAGTTTAAATTCCTATAATATTCCTTTAACATCTTCTTTACTCTTGACTTACTCCACACTACTGACCCCGAGAGCTCCCGACGTCCGGCTTATATGGCCAGTCGATGGAACGATGGAATGCGTAATTCAAATTTGAATTCAATTTTTTTACCTTATTTTTCTAAAAAGACTTATAACAGCTAAAGAGATCTCAACCAAAAGGACCCCGGTTCGTAACAATAACCTAATTAAACTTAATAACGCTTTTTTGTAATCGATATTTGTAACAGTTACCGCCTGTTATTTGTGTCCCATCCGTCTGACCGATTTAACATTGCACAAGCGTCTATTATATTCAGTGTTCCAATTTAAATTTTACTTTGAAGCAATAAAAAGTCTTAAAATTTTCGGATAAGGCTTGAAGCTTTAGGGACTTTTGTGTTATATGTATTTTTTTTTACATTTTTACAATTTTTAAAATCATTAAATTAAGAAAAAAATATGTTCGTCATTGCAAAGTTATATCGACCAGAAAAATTTACATCTGTCAAAAAGATCAAGCTATCTTGTACAGACTATAGTACGGGTACGTTCAAAAGCTCGCATCCCTCACCCACGCTCGGCCCACGTTGTTTCCAATAAGTACGGATCACTTTGCAAAATGTTTGTATGAAAAGGACACTCATATCGCTCACTCAAAAAATCCTTTATAATACGCCTCTTAGTTTTCAAACTGAAATGCGGTAAAATTTGTTGTCAATATATATTTAGTAAAACTCTTATTATTTTCTGCACGAACAACATCTTGTTGATTTGAAGTTTAACCTTAAACAATAAAATCTATATTGAATTTCGCAGAAAACCTTCGCACTGTTTATATGTCTTTGTGTACCTACAGATTTCTTAGATTAATAAATTGATTAGTAACGTGGTTCGATATGATTACTTATTGTGACTATGAATATAAGTTAATATAAATGTATTTAATTTTTTAAATGAATATATACATATCTTATACATAATATACCTTCAGGTTCCAATTTTAGTAAGACTAGGTTGTGTGGTACTTGACACTTGATACTTGATGGCACGGACTGTTTCCGCAACTCCACGTCTTGGCGTGTATTTTGCGTGCAGGTGGGAATGGTATCTTCATTCGAGCCACCCCAGCTCTTCGAGGAAGGCCAGCAGACTCTTGATGTTTGCAATGCTGCATTGAGGTTGTGTGGTAATTTTAGTAGTAACACAAATCAAATCCACAATTCTGTTTAATTGACTTTTGAGTAACAAATACCAATTCAAATGATCTACATATGTCATCACTCAAATATGACAAATGTCGTTATGGACATTTAATATAAGAACGCAATAATTTCTTAAATAAAAGTGTTTGAAATTGCGAACGGTCATAAAACGCTGAAGCAATGCATTTCCTCTCAGCACCACGCGAACGTTAAGGAGTGAATTTCTCAAAATTCCACTATAACGGCTAATTATGTCGTTAATCATAGTCGAAAGTCGAAATCGCAGCATGAGTCATCGTTATGTGGCTTTCATCTTCATAATGTAAGGATTATGCAAATATGAAAAATAAACATTGACTCTCATACTTTAGTTTGTGAAAATCTCATTCATTTTTAATAAGTACGTTGATGCGTTTTCTGAAAATATGAACGTTGTAGTGCACTTTTAAACCCAAAGAAGCTTTATTTTATATAAAAGTTAGTTTGAAGTTGATATTGATGGGTCTGTCGGACGGACAAACGGTTTTGTCATTAGAGATTGACAGTGATTTGGTCAATTACCTCCGTGGATTTATGCGGCGCGCATTATGAGCCTCATTTGTTATCGAAGTGGTTTTATCGGGGCCTGACACGTCACACTAATAATTATTATTGTCCATGCGACAGATTATTTATGGCTTTTATATTATCATAATATTAGGGATTTAATACGTAATTGGTTTACGATTTATGACGTGTGAGATTTCGATGTGATTGTTGGCAGAATATTTTGTGGCACATAATGACCCATTATGTTAATGTGCTGCAGTTGAGGTTCCCTTACGTCATACAGTGGTAGCGTTAGGTGGTTTGGGCTATCCTAGTGCCGAATCCATTACGATCAGGTTCACCTATTCAGTGTAGACTTAACATGAGTCTTCTAATTGTTATCATCATCATCATCAGCCCTCTATACTGTCTCACTGTTGGGCACGGGCCTCTTCTCATTATGAGAAGGGTAAGGCCATAGTCCACCACGCTGGCCAAGTGCGGGTTGGCAGACTTCACATATCTTTCGAGAACATTATGGAGAACTCTCAGACATGCAGGTTTCCTCACGATGTTTTCCTTCACCGCTTTAGCAAGCGATAATTAAAAATTTAATACGCACATAACTCCGAAAAGTCATTGGTGCGCGCCGTGGATTCGAACCCGGACCCTCTGCGTAGCAGTCTGTCGGTCTCTCCACTAGGCTATCGCCGCTTTTTTCTAATTCTTCTAATTCTAATTCTAATTGTTATACAATCTTTAAATACTTTTTATTAGAAAGATTGATGCAATAGTAAGAATTTCACCGTCCGTTCCGTTTAATGTATAACTCCGCGGCGAAATGACTAATTGAAAGATTTCAATTCAAACCGTCGATTCATTCTTAGCTAAAAGGATTTTGAAGTGATCTTTATAAATCGTATCTTCCCTACAACAATAGAAAGTTCAAAGAGACATCCGCAGATCGGTTAGGTACAATAATTTTCAATAAAACCAACTAAAGTAAGTCAAAGTACATACAATGAACGGAGGGCAGTATTTTATTAGTGGAGGATGAATCGGCGCGGCGATATCCGGGGGACAGGCGGCAGGCGGCCAATCGCAATTCTCTAAATGTTTCCACTGGTTACAGTTACGCTCTCACCACTATTGTTTGCGCCTAACACAACTTTTATCTCCCAGTTATTAATCTGCGAAATTAAAAGCCTTTCGGAGCTGCGAGGAATGTACGTTCTGACTGCACGGTTGGCGTAGTGGTTTAAGAGGCCGCCTCACCGTTTGACACTGTGCCGAAGTGTTGTGGGTTCGATCCCCACACGAGACAACACTTTGTGTAATTCACAAATTGCTGTTTCGAGTCTGGGTGTTCATTGTGTCCGTTAGTTTTATGTTTGTAAAGTCCCCCGCGACAAAGGACTTAGTCCTAATGCGGGAGTTGTCTTTCTAAATGAGAAAATAAAACGATCGGTATCTCCTCGAACGATTATCAACTCTTTTGTGAACGTTGGCTGCGAGCGGCGCACACCCCGGCGTCGTATCGCGCACAATATTTCTATGTACAACACGTAATTACGGGACAATCGGCCAAGTTATTACCATTATAAATTCCGTGTTCGCAGCGAGAAAAAGATCCTTTTAATGCGTACTTAAATCATTTTTATTAACTTGAAAAGGTTGGATTTATGTGGGAGGCCTGGCGCTGGTAATTTGCGAGGCCTCTCGGCATTAGGCCCCGCCTGTTCGTGTTATGGCTACCGTGGATTCTTACAAAAGTCAAGAATAGCACAGTTGCTTTAATCTTGAGATACAGCGCCCCCTCGTGTACTAATGTTACCCATATAATTTACCTTAATGTTTTTGCTCACGGAACATTGCACATACAATTACAGGACCAATGTTCATCATCTTTCTGGTAAACCCGAAGTTTTTCACATTGAGTAAATATCTACCGCTATTTTTAGACCGATGTTATCTTCAAAAGAAACTCATGGTACCATTAGTTTATGGTTATTTGTTCGTTTTTGGGTCAAATTTAATAAAATAGACGACAACAATATCACAAATATACGATCTACTCGCCTTTCTAATTTCTGGTCGTTTCTGCATCTCATCGAGTTACCAAGTATTCGAATTTCTGCTTCTGGTCTATTCTGATCTCATAGTTGCTATGCCAATGGTGCATGTGTATTTTCTTCACATTGTTTATCTAATTCTAAGAGTTTAACACCGTTTAACCTTGAAATCTACTAACATCAAATAGCAGAAAATATAAAATAAGATATAATACCTAGCAACATATTGGTTTGGATGGCCACAAATCATCCACTATCGGTAAACACGAGTTGGTTTTCAATAGTTCCGGAATGAATTTTATAGCTTTAATATTTTGTAATGTAATGAATGTCAATACATGATAAGCTTTGTATTTGTTATTGTTGAAAGCTGCCTTTTCAATATAACGCTGCAATATTTAAGAAAGCTATTCTACAATTAATGTAAATTCAATAGCATTGTTTGTTCCCTTTTTGCAAACAATACTGAAACAGTATATTTAGTCGATAAATTTCACGTCTATAAAATGTCGACACATTTATAGAAAAATATAGTTAAAGTTTATACTGGTCCGGTATCAAACACGACATTTTTAAGACGTATCGATGTTTCGAAGAGGCACAGAGTGCTGGAGATGACTCACAAGGTTAGTGATCGCGGTTTTTTTGTAGATTACTTGAAGTCAAATTGGACATCTGAACAAACTTCACTCGAAAAATGCTGTAAAACGGTAAACTTGTAAAAACAGTACGAGCTATCGACATTAAAAAAGATTCCAGCACCGATTAGGCAATCCCCATTAATTACCAGTTAAGTAAGTATCATCTTTGATATCTGTTTTTAAATCTATTTGTTTTTAAATCAAAAGAGATTTGTGGATCATGAATATGGGCACCAATGATATTAGAGCTAAAAATAAGAGAGAGATCACGCCTTGGCAAACGTAGTGCAGGACGCCCTCCGCCTAGGTGGAGTGAAGATATACGCAAAGTGGCTGGCAGCGGCTGGACACGAAGAGCCGAAAATCGGGCTCAGTGGCGTGCCATTGGAGAGGCCTATATCCAGCAGTGGACTATGGCAGGCTGATGATGATGATGAAAAATAAGTTAAATCTATCGACTACAAAACTATAAATAATGCCTAACATACTCGCCACGTAAAGATTTACTTACCATTAGCAGTAAGGCCAACCATCAAACAAACATGTAAGCCGGATAAAATTTATTGAAAAGGGACAGCAGACACAAGTGTTCGGAAAGCTGAAGGGCGATTAATCCATAATAAACAATAAGTTTTTGGAGGATGTTGCGCGGCGGAGGTGCGGTCGGTCGCGAGGGCATCGAGGCGCACAGAATGCACAGTAAATAAGAGCGCTATTACTCGCCGCAATGTTTCAACTGTTAATCCCAGTTAGCCACATGCACACGACGCCATTTTTGTTTTCACCAAATAAACTGGCGCTCGCTATAAACCTTTTATGATGGAAAAATATTGTCGCAAAAAAGTACATTGCTAATTGTCCGGTATTAATGATACTTATTTGAGAATGGCCGTTTTGGAGTCAACTGTGTGATTATTGTTGAGTTCACTGATATATTGGCTGTTTAAATGCGAAATGCAAATGAAATGTAGGCCGAATGCGCGCCAAGGGCGTCGTTAGGTAAAGGCCATCGTGAAGTTGCTCCGGTACCGACAATCTGCCCGTTTTGTTGTTTAGACCTGTACAAATCGGCATTTTATTTTTAATTGTAAGGATCCCTTCATAGCCTGCTATTATTTTAAATATATTCACTTGATTATTCATCAGCATGTTGCACTCTTTTTAATCTGATGAAAATACATTTCAGATTTTATACAACGAATTAAATGCAGCAATTTTCTTTCATATGGTATATTATAAAAACGCCACGTCAAATATAATTGACATTAAAAAGAGAATAAAACTCGGTTATAACTTGTTCATTAATAGTTTTAAAATATAACTAACAAACTGTTTGTTTCTGCAAAATATGACAAAATATCATCTTTAACTGTAGCGAGTTTTTTTATGGGTAACCAACTCTTCTGAAGAGTTGTATGTGAAATAATCCTTCAGTTAGTTGCCATCTGTGACAGACACAAATACTAAACACATAAGTAAAACATTGCACATAAATATCGAAGTCGCATGATATATAATAGTTAAAGCCATTACCTATAAGGAAATTTCCTTAATATCTAATTTTTGGTGCCGCTAACGGCCAAAGTTTCCCCCTTATGGTCAATAAATAACCCATCATTTACTTTTATACGTAAAATATACAAACTGCCTCCAAAAGACTGCTTTGTAATTAACTATGAAGGAAACTCGCCCTTGTCTAAGGGTAAGCGCTTTAATCCGTCACCACACGAAGACCCGTCACCACACGGAGACTCCCCCATATCCTGTATATGGGGAAGTCTCCGTGTGGTGGTCGTTTTCAAGAGTAGTAACACTCGTGGAAGGTTCAGGCCGAGGTTCATTTCCAACTGATCGAGATTCTCTAAACTTCTATATCCACCTCCATATCAATTGGTTTGATGAACCATCATTTAATATATCCGTCACTAATAGACAAGCTACTGCGCCTCCGCAGAACTAACTTACTTACTTTATGACACACTTATCCGCGCAAAAGTACCCGCACCGTCCACACCACCTGTATCGCTCACAATACGCCTTGTACTAATGAAAAACCTACAGTTATACTGCCAATCTCATAGCGATTTTTATGCTAAGCTCCTTTTCTGTTATGCAAATCATGCCGATAACATGAAGGCTTGCGAAAACCGCCCGTATTTTTTTTGGTACAACCTAAATCTAGTTCAGTAATAAATCTGCCAAAATATAAATCTTCCATTATAAAACTACGATACAAAGCAATAAATTCACTTGCGTACGGTGAAGCCGCCGCCCGAGCAAAACACAACAAGGAGCGTCGAGCATTTTGTACCAGCTATTTTAAAGTTCCTCATCATAAATAATGTTTTCCTTCTGAAATGTCGGATAATTGAAATTCCTTAAAGTTCATATCTTATTCTCTTTGTGGCATTTGTGAGCTCGTAATATCAGTGGACGTGGGAAGAAAATACTTGTGGATAAATTGAAGTCATTTACTTGTAGTATTTAGGTCCTAAGTTCTATAAATGAACTGTGACCTCTTTTCAATCCTGTGGCCAGACCCTTGGACTTTACCTTCAGCTAGCTCATTTAATCTTATTGCTCCAACGGAGCCTTGCAGAATTCATCGCATATTTTCATATTATATTAAAAGACTATACATATTATAGTATTATATATGCTTCTTCTATGTCTTTTATTTTAAGACTGTTTTTTAAGAATCTTTGCTTTAGAATGTGACTAATTAGGAGTTCTTTTAACTATTAAGTCGTCAAGACAACATAAGAAATTAAAACAAATTGGATAATGTGGTTATAATAATAAAGGCAGCGAGGAGATGATGCTTATTTCTAGTCTTAATAAAATTAGACTGTGGCACGTTTTTGTTGAGCCTCTTGAATTATTAATGAAACAAGAATAAGAAAAGTCTTACAGTATTTTTCGGGCAGCGTTAGATCTGCTTCATTTAGACGTCGTCTGAAGGTTTCAAAATCTTGCTATCTTAATACCGGTATCACGTCGGAGAAAGTTTCGGTGTGAGATAAAATAAAAAAATACACGACGGATAAAGTGTTCCGCGGAATCCAAATTCGTGACACTCGGTCATAAAATCTACACCTCTGGTGTATCGCAAACGTATTTACACAGTATTTTTTCCCGATTCCTCTCATGAATGTAACATCAGTCTCATGAATTTTATTGCGCGTCCTGGCCGTGAACGGACGATTGTAGCAAGAATTGCGGTCTCTACTAGTCATAATTGAATTACAAATCATAGTGTAAAGCGTGGGGAGATGGGTCGGCGCGTCGGTCGGCCCCGTGCGGTTTGCGAACACTGGTGGTCCGTCATTCGGCGATCGAGGCCAATATTCGAACCTATATACTGCCGCAACTTTGATATTACACGCTCCGTTCGTGCCTATCCGCAGCCGCAAATTGTGAACGTGCCTGTCCCTCGGCTAATATACCTACGAATTCAGTCGGCAAAATCCGAAAACTGATACACGGACCACACAAGTGTGTAGCCGAAATAACAATCGTCGATATATTTATATTATGTAGATTGTATTCGTTACAAATCATTCGATATTTGCGGACCTCATAATATTTATATTATTTGCTAACATTTTTTATAGTTCGGTACTTACCTACATTTCGAGTGTACATTGATTAATATTGATAGATTAGATAGATAGATAGATTAATACTTTATTGTACACCAGTATACAACAGAATTACAATAGTAAAATAAACTTAAAACTAGTTGTACAAAAGGGCGGTCTTAACGCAAAATGCGATCTCTTCCAGACAACCTAGTTTGGAAAAGGTATATAATAAAAATACAATTGTGTGGGTTACGGTGTACTTAGTGGAATAGTGTCTTAATGGGTAGATAAAAGAATCGAACGAATTATGTCAATACAATTATACATATTATGAGTATAAAACATAGAATACGTATATATTGTACATACAATACTTAAGTTATAACTAACCAATACTTATATACAATAAATAAATAAACTAGATATTTACATATATATGCAAATAAACTATAATATATACATATAAATATATACATATATTATATATATATACAGTCATGGTAATTGTGACAAATAATGATTCGTGACTAGATTTTTAAATGTGGGAAGAGATTGAGCCCGTCTGATAGATTCGGGCAACGCATTCCACAATCGTACAGCTTGAACTGTGAAGGATTTTTGAAAGAAAACTGTAGAATGCGTCGGGACTTTCAATTTAAGATTTTCTGATGATCTCAAGCACCTTGAATGTGTGTCGTGAAGATATTCGAACCATCGTTTAAGATAAAAGGGAAATGATGGATTGAATAATATATTATAAAGAAGGCAAAGGATGTGAGTATTCCGTCGAAGGCGGATAGGCAGCCATTTGAGCTTGTTACGAAATTCAGAAATGTGGTCATATTTACGTAAGCCATATATGAACCTTATGCAGAAGTTTTGGAGGCGCTCAAGTTTATCTAGCTGGTCCTCATTGAGATCTACATAGCTGGCATCGGCATAGTCAAGAATGGGAAGAAGAATAGATTGCACAAGTGCAATTTTAGTAGGTATGGGAAGGAAATTACGTAATCTTCTCAGTGACGCAGCGGCAGCAAAAATTCGTCGACTGATATTCTGTAGCTGCACAGACCAGGATAACGTTTTGTCAAAGGTAATCCCCAGGTTCCTCACTTCTTTACTCACAGGAATTGAAACGCCAACAAAAGATATCTGGGGAAGCAAAGACCAAGGAACCTTTGACATCAGTCTAGAACTGCCGATAATTGTGATCTGGGTTTTCTTTGGATTTATCGTAAGTCCGTACCTATTAGTCCAATCTGATATTTTAGCCAGATCACTATTAATCGTGGAGATAGCTGACGACAAATGTTCATATTTTGCTTGAATGTAAATTTGCATATCATCAGCATAAAGGTGGTAGGAAGAAGAAATATGATTGGATATAGAATTAATAAAAATTGAGAAGAGTAGAGGAGATAAGACGCCGCCCTGTGGAACACCAGCAGAATTTTCGCACCAGGACGAATAAGTTTCATCCAGATGGACACGCTGCCGGCGGCCAAACAGGTAACTATGAAACCAGTCGATTACTGATGGAGATATGTTAAGAGAGCTTAAAATGGCGAGCAGAACATCAAAGTCGACAGTATTGAACGCATTGCTAAAGTCTAGCAAACAGAGAATTGTTAGCTTGCCATTCTCCATACCTGACCTGATATCATCCGTTATTTTGATAAGCGCAGTAGTGGTACTATGACCTGTACGGAAACCTGATTGGAAGGGATTGAGGATGTCATTTCGAGAAAGGAAAGAGTTAAGCTGGTTATAGATAAGACGTTCAAGGACTTTGGAAAGGAAGGGTAAAATAGATATAGGACGACATTCATTGAAGGATTCAGGATTAGATTTCTTAGGTAGGGGAACTACGTGGGCATCTTTCCAAGAAGTTGGAAAAATGCCACTTGAAATTGAGTAATTAAGTAGGTGGGAAATAATGGGAAGGATTTCATCAAGGATGGGGAGCAACATATTACGGGTGATACCATCGCTGCCAACTGCGTTGGATATTATGGATAAAATGATCTTCTTAACATCACATGCAGCAAACTGATTAAAGACAAAAGGCGGGTGATCAGGGGTTGAAAGCGACGAAAGGTAATTTAATGTATAAATTTTTACTGTCCTATCAAAATTGGACGAAGCAGAGAAGTGCTGGTTGAGCAAATTGATATCCATATTGAGGGATTTTGTGTTCTGACTTTGCTTTCCAACCCCCAATGATCTAAGGAATTTCCAGACTTTAGCTGGATCTCCGTTTTGAACAGAATTATGGATATGCCGGCGTTGTGCATCCCTACACACCCTATTGCAATGGTTTCTAACCTTGATATACTTTTCTTTATTAACCTCAGTGGGCTTTGATTTGTACTTTGATTTGGCAGTTGCTTTTTTCTGTATGAGTAAACTTATATCTTTAGTAAGCCAAGGTGAAGGTGCATGTTTTAGTTTTATGGCTCGGAAAGGTGCATGAACGTCATACAAGTCAATAAGGTTCCTCTCGAACAATAGAATTTTGGAATCCATAGATTCTGCGTCAAGCAGCGGTTGCCAATTGATGGTTTTGGCATCATCACGTAAAAGATCACTATTCATACTACTAAAATTGCGAAGCAAGAGAATTCGAGACTTAGCCTTGGGAGGACGGATGTTGTAAGAAAGAAAAATAAGAACATGATAAGAAAATTCATCTGCATCAAATTGGCCGTGCTTAGCAACATGACCAGGCGATGAGACGAAGATGAGGTCTAGATGTGAGGGAGTAGAATTAGGAAAATGATGGGTGGCATTCAGGGGAAGAATATGAAGATTATTTGAAACTGAAATGGAATGTAAAGATGAGGAACGAGAGTCGTTATTAAGAAGACAAGTGTTAAAGTCACCCATGATAATAGTTTGACTGTAAGAAGGGGATAAATTAAGTAAAAGAGTTTCAAAAGAGGAAAAGAAATCTATACGCAAAGAAGGACAGTAGTAAACACCAAGAAGGATTTTGGTGTGGTGCAGCTTAACCTCAAGGAAGAGATGCTCACCAGCATTGGGTGGAGGCGGCTGTGAAGACATGCTAACCACTGAATAGTCAATGTAAGAGCGGAGATAAATGGCAACACCACCGCCGCCACTACCAATTCGGTCATTCCTAATCAGTTCGAAGCCAGGAAAAGAATAAGAGGTAGAAGAAAGGCATGGTTTAAGCCATGATTCGGATACAAGAATAGCATGGATGTTCTTACAGTCAAAGGTTGCCAGCATATCTGGGAAATGGACCGGAATACTCTGTGAATTGATATGGACAACATTCAAGTTCCGGGGAACATCAGAAAATACAGATTGTAGATTATCTGCCAGAGAAGGGATACTAACATAACTGTCATTGTCGGTACTCACTGAAAAAAAGTCATCATTATCACTATCAAAGTCCATAGACGACATATAAAGTTTATCTTATAAAAAATATAATTTATATACCTATATAAATATATAATAATAAAATATATAAATAGAATAAAATAGATTTATAATTAAATAATAAGCGCAATTCACAACCTAACAACACTATTCGACAGAGTGCACCTGCCAGTTAAATTAATATTAAGTACTCCATGTAACCAATATTTTATACAAAGAAGAAAAAAAAAACAATAAGCATCATTATAATTAATAAAATAAAGTATAGTACAATCCCAGGTAGAAAAGTTTAAATAAAGTTAAACATTATACATAAACATATTACTGTGAAACGTTAGAAAAGTTTTTTTTGACTATGGCGTGTAAGAATGGCCGAAATAACTTGTTTCCGAACTAGACATTACAAATTACAATGTGATGGCCTGATGGCTGTCACTGTCATTTGACACGAGTAGTAAAATTTATCAAACAACTAAGTCGGTATCAAAACAAAATCGTAAAAATTGTGAATAAACATTACCTATAACATAATATGAAACATATATGTGAATTTGAAATAGGAAAACATACAAAAGATTTATAAGTACCGTCTTTGCCACCTACCTGGGATTGAAATAGTAGCACTACAACAAAAACATAGGACTATTTTTTAGTAGCTGCAGTTCGTCTAGTTTTTGCTGGCTCATTCTTCGAAGCAGGGGGCTCACGTTGCTGCTGATCCACGGCGACAAGGTGGCAAAGGTTTTCAATATCCAGCAGGGAATTGACGCGATGTCGCTCACCCTTTTCCCCGAGGACATAAACCACCCCTTCCCTAGTCCAGCACTTGGACACTCCAAACTTCGCCCGTGCAGCTACAAAGATGTCATGTCGGCCCTTCGTCAAGAATTCCGAGGCTGTGATACCTGAGCCTGTAGCGGCCAGCTACATAACACCCGCACAACGCCATCTAGCCAATGACGAAAAAAACTACCTTGACACTCGCCACCTAACAACGCGGGAAAAATCAAAAATCCTGAACCGCGATATCAACTTTCGCGAGCGACGCGGCATATATACAACTTCCAAAGTATGTCCGTCGGCCTGCAGGCCACCAAGCACGACCACCCAGCTTGGTTAGAGGCTCCTCCCTCTAGTTGGAGGAACACCACACCTTTCTTCCTCTACATTTGGTGACCCCGACGTGATCGTCACCCGCGTCGCGACGTCGTTTCACGGAAGACTCCCGGAAGATCCAGGTCCCAGAACGTCGTGCATCCAGGTTCCAAAACGTCGTGCATCCAGGTTCCAGAACATCGTGCATCCGGGTTCCAGAACGTCGACGCATTCAGAGCGTCAGAGTATCCTGAGAACAACCAGCGGACCTAACGCTAACCTAGTAAACAACTGGATAATATAAGGGTGTGGTCCCACAACTCATAAGCGGTGAGCGATTTAATTTTTTTTAACATGGCGGAGTCAGACGGTTTTGCCGATTGTAAGGATGCTCCCGCCCTCGCTGGAGAGGTAGCGAAGGTCGGAATGCCATTGCGCTGCCCGGCATTTACTCCGGAGGAACCAGCATTATGGTTCGCGCAGCTTGAAGGCCAATTTATTCTGTCTAGAATAACTAGTGACTCCACAAAATTTTATTATGTGGCCACTCAGATTGAGACTCAATATGCCAGGCACGTCAAGGATATAATCACCAACCCTCCAGAGACGAATAAATTTGAGAAGCTTAAATCCGCACTTATCAGTAGGCTGTCCGCGTCTCAGGAAAAGCGGATCCAGCAGCTCCTACTTCACGAGGAGCTAGGTGATCGCAGGCCTTCGCAGTTCTTGCGACACCTGCAGGGTCTAGCAGGCCCTTCAGGTGGTTCCGATTTTGTGAAGAGTGTCTGGACTAGTCGGCTACCCCAGAACATTCAAACTGTCATCGCGTCGCAAATTTCTGAATTACAGGTGGAGAAGTTAGCGGAAATCGCAGACCGTGTGCACGAGATAGTACCGATGACACCGCAGGTCGCGAGCACCTCCGCTTCCGCAAGTACTGCTTCTACGGACCTGGCGGCGCAAGTAAGCGAGCTGACAAGGCAGGTAGCCGAGCTCAAGTCACAACTGAGCAGCAGAGGGAGGCATCGCTCGCACTCGCGATCTAGCGGAAGCCGTCAAAGGTATGACCGATCTAGCTCTAGACTGAAGCAGCCACCCGAGAATCATCCGCACTGCTTCTACCATTTCAATTACGGAAAGAGGGCGCGGAAATGCAGGAGCCCCTGTGACTTCCCAGCGGAAAACTGCAAGGGCAGTCGCAAGTAGCGGCCAACGACTGTCCCGTTTCTTCAGGCCGTCTGTTCATCACCGACCGGATATCGAAAATGCAGTTTCTTGTGGACACCGGGTCAGACTTATGCGTTTTCCCCCGGTCTGCTGTGAAGACGCCCTGCCTTCGATCCAGGTATGATCTGGTAGCTGCCAATAACACCGTAATCCAGACGTACGGTGCCTTACACCTCACCCTGAATCTAGGCCTCAGAAGGAGCTATCGCTGGACCTTCACCATCGCAGACGTATCGAGAGCCATCATCGGCGTGGACTTCCTCAACTTTTATGATCTGCTGGTGGATTGTAGGAACCAACGTCTGATCGATAATACCACGACCTTGTCAGTTCCTGCCACGAATGGCAACTCAGGGGACATCGCGTCTGTGAAGGCCGTGGTTGGTGACAGCGAGTACCACCAGATTTTACGTGAGTACCCAGAGATTACACGCCCACCAGGCAGACAACTACCGGGCAAACACAACACGGTGCACTACATCAGGACGACGCCAGGACCCCCGGTAGCATGCAAGCCTCGACGTCTGGACCCTGCTCGACTGCAGGCGGCAAAGAAGGAGTTTGAGGAAATGCTCGCCAGTGGAGTAGCACGACCTTCAGAGAGTGCGTGGTCCGCACCGCTGCACCTGGTGAGGAAGAAAGACGACGGATGGAGACCCTGTGGCGACTACAGGGCACTTAACGCGCGAACAATACCTGACAGGTATCCCGTCCGCCACATTCACGATTTCTCTCACCAGCTCGCAGGCTGTACCGTGTTCTCCACTATAGACCTCGTAAAAGCCTACAACCAGCTAGCGATAAACCCGGATGACATACCGAAGACCGCCATCACGACACCCTTTGGTTTGTTTGAGTTCCCCTTCATGACCTTTGGTTTGAGGAATGCGGCTCAGACTTTCCAAAGATTCATAGACGAGGTACTACTTGGCTTGGATTTCTGCTATGGCTATATCGACGACACTGTGGTATTTTCCGCGTCCCATGAAGAGCACAAGACGCACTTACGTCTAGTATTTGACCGGTTAAAACAGTATGGCATAGTCATAAACACAGCTAAGTTCAACATCGGTCAAGCAGAGGTTGCATTTTTAGGATACCATGTGTCAGCCGAAGGGACTAGGCCCCTAGAGACAAAGGTGCAGGCAATACAGGAGTTCCCAATACCCAAGACGATTAAGGAGCTGCGCAGATTCTTAGGAATGATAAACTTTTATCGCCGATTCGTCCCAAACGCCGCTAAGCTTCAAGCACCTTTGAACGCTGTCCTTGCTGGGCCCAAGGTAAAAGGTTCACATCCGGTGGACATGACTCCTGAACTGCTGAGGGCTTTCAACGACTGCAAGTCTTCGCTGTCCAAAGCGACTCTCCTGGCTCATCCTGATGCTACAGCAGAGCTAGCCATCGTGACCGACGCATCCGACACGGCCATAGGAGCTGTTCTTCAACAACGCAAAGGTGAGAACTGGGAACCTCTAGCCTTCTACTCTCACAAGCTCAGCAGTGCTCAGAGGAAGTACAGCCCGTATGATCGAGAGCTGCTAGCAGTATACGAGGCCATCAAATACTTCCGGCACATGGTGGAGGCTAGAGCGTTCGCTATCTACACGGACCACAAGCCTCTCACCTTTGCCTTCAAGTCGAATAAGGAGAGCTGCTCGCCGAGACAGTTCCGGTACCTTGACTTCATCGGACAGTTCACGACGGATATAAGGTACTTACCCGGACAGGAGAATGTTGTGGCAGACGCACTATCACGTGTGGAAGGGATATCTGCAGCTGGCATTAACTTCGAGGATCTTGCAAAGCTTCAGGACGAGGATCCAGAACTGCAAGATCTACTACGTCACGGCTCGTCACTGAGGCTAGAGAAGCTAGCCACTACCTGCAGCAACTACTTGCCAGTGTACTGCGACGTTTCGATGCAGATCCCTCGCCCGTATGTTACTCCGACTCTACGTAAACAGGCTTTCAACTCACTGCACAACCTTCATCACCCGGGAAAAGCAGCTACAGTGCGACTGGTTACGCAACACTTTGTGTGGCCAGGGATCCGTAAAGATTGTAGAGAGTGGGCAAGGCAATGTACAAAATGCCAGGCGTGTAAAGTGGCACGCCACACCAAATCCCCACCTACATCCTTCCTTACTCCCTCCTCTCGCTTTTCCCATATCCACATTGATATCGTCGGTCCCCTAAAACCTTCTTATGATTACAGGTACTGCCTTACCGTCATCGACAGATTCACCCGATGGCCTGAGCCGTACCCACTTAAGGACATCACGGCGGAGAGCTGCGCCGCTGCGCTGGTATCTGGCTGGATAGCCAGGTTCGGCTGTCCTGCACGGGTGACCACTGACCGTGGTCGTCAGTTTGAGAGCCACCTCTTCAAGACGCTCACAGTCTTGGTTGGCGCGCATCATCTTCGCACCACCGCCTATCATCCGGCGGCGAACGGCATCGTGGAGCGGCTTCACCGGCAGCTGAAGGCCGCTATCATGTGCCACGATTCTTCCCAGTGGACCGAAGCTCTGCCACTGGTACTGCTCGGAATGCGTAGCGCTTGGAAAGACGACATCCAAGCTACGCCGGCCGAGCTCGTCTACGGGGAGACACTCCATCTTCCTGGCCAGTTCCTGTCACCAAGAGAGGACTACGCTGCGACTGACGTCACCGAGTTTGCCAACCGGCTGCGCCAGCACATGGTCAAACTCACTCCCCGACCAACTACGTGGCATACGACGGCTACGCCATTCTACGTGCCCCGAGACCTGCACAGCTCTTCTCATGTGTTCCTGCGGCGAGACCATGTCAGGAGCTCACTGGAACCGCCCTACGCTGGGCCCTACATGGTGATACAGAGGCATCCAAAGTACTTCACTATCGATGTACAAGGTAGACCAAACAACGTCTCCATCGATCGTCTCAAACCGGCCTACGTGATGCGTGAAGACACTAGAGACGCTGGGCCAGCGACCACTACCACTACTACCAACTCGAGCACTCCGGCTGCCGGCGACGCGGAGAAGACGACAAGAAGTGGACGTCGAGTGCGATTCCCGGACTTCTATCGACCGTAGTCACGGTCTGGCCGGGGGGAATATGTGGCGGTCCAGATCACTCGGACCCCACTTCAAAGCGCGAGCGGAATCGCTCCGCTTAATGACAGTGCGACCGCACCTCGAAATCACGCCACCTCAAGAGATCCTTTGTGCGGGGCGAGGTCGACGACCGCTAGCTTACACGTGCCGCGCGCACGCAGCGAGCGTGTGACATTTGTATGGAGGCCGCCGAGAATATCCTTGGAAGACCGGCACGAGTTACGACGGCCGGCGACCACCGCACAGTCTGCATCTAGCTAGCTTACGCTCTGTACACCTCGCGATCGCGCTTGCTTATAATATTCTTTGTATTTAAATAAGTACTTGAATGTATAACGTTATTAAATCATTAGTTTTGTTCATATAATAACAATCTTCATTTTTCGCCTGTATCTATCTCATTTTCCTGCTATCGCTTGCTGCCTATATCGCATAGCTTGTAGCTTCACCGTATGCTCGGCGCGGGTTCGATTCCCGTAAAAGTTAGGGATAAGCAAATCTCGCCTATACCTACATTTGGTGACCCCGACGTGATCTGAAGCAACCTTCACCGGTCAGATTACCAGCAGCTTCCGACGTGATCCGAAGAACCCTTCACCGGTCAGATCCAGCAACAGCGTCGTCATCTCCACCTCGCCTCACTCCAAACTTCACCTGATGGTCAGCAAGCAAGTCGCCCCAGCCAACCTCTACAGCGCCACGGCACACCTCACTGCACACACGGTCCTCCTAAGCAGCGCCCATCGCTCCCGTACACGCAGCAGTGCCATGACGCAACCGCTTCGCAGCAACTACGCAGCCACTACGCAGCCACTACGCAGCCACGACGCAGCCACTACGCAGCCACGACGCAGCCACTACGCAGCAACTCCCCGACTCACTGTGTGACACTCACTGCTAAACGCTCACTGCTCATCGCCTACTGCTCATCACCGACTGCACATCACCTTCGCAACCTCTCCCCGACTCACCGTGGGACTCGCGAAGCTCACTGCGGCAAGCAACTACAGACTCCACTGGCACTCGACAACTGACCCCATCAGCTTCAAGGACGACCTCCGGTCTTGGGGGGGAGTGATGTAGCGGCCAGCTACATAACACCCGCACAACGCCATCTAGCCAATGACGAAAAAAACTACCTTGACACTCGCCACCTAACAACGCGGGAAAAATCAAAAATCCTGAACCGCGATATCAACTTTCGCGAGCGACGCGGCATATATACAACTTCCAAAGTATGTCCGTCGGCCTGCAGGCCACCAAGCACGACCACCCAGCTTGGTTAGAGGCTCCTCCCTCTAGTTGGAGGAACACCACACCTTTCTTCCTCCACAAGCCCTTAAGTTTAGGTTTGGTAAACCAAACTTTATCCCGGACCAAGACACTCTGGAATTTTACTAATATTGGACGGTGCCTGTTGGGAGCTGCAAGTCTACCCATACGATGACAGCGCTTAATGCTATTTGGAGTGATACTGTCGAGCTTCAGGTGTGTTTTCAAAACATCAACAACAGTCTGCACAAGGTCTTCCTTCTTTTCTTCCTTCACACCATGGAACAGAATAATCTTACGGCGACCCTGCATTTCTATGTTGTCCACGCTGTGCATTAGTAACTGGACTTGCTGCTGCAGACCCTTTAATGCTTCAGTGACAAAAGTCCGGAACAATGCAAAATCTGATGCCAGACCAGCCATGCTTGAAGGAGGATTGGTGGTGTTTTGCAGCTTGTCCTCAAACTGAGACATCCTCTGATGGAACATGCTATTCAAGTTTTGAATTGTGCTCTGTAATGACTCCATAATTTTTTGTATGTGTTATGTGTGTACCGTGAATTTAGAAAGGAGATAACACTCACTGGCAGGTAGCGTAATATAATAAACTAAATTAGATCATAAAATAACTGTATATATATTTGAATTAAATTATAATTAATTAAAAAGCGAGGACTAAAATTTTTCACTGTTATGGCCACAACTACCCACACAGAAAAAAAAACAAAATCAGTTTGTGTTGAAGATTAATTTCCTAATAAGCTGGATCAAACGAAACCTGAATAGTCCAGGCTGTGTTGCGAGGATTGATCGCACGACCAGCTAATAAGATTCGAAGTACGTATATAATCAATCGAGTCGTTAGGGCGTGAAGTGCGGTGAGCGCTCGCCTCCACCGACTATCAGGAAATATTTGCTTAATGATAGCTTTGACGAAGTCACTGCTGGACGTCGCTCGTTGGGGAGTAAGGGGAGAACGGAAATACCATCTTTTCCCAGCCCAATAGTCAACCTCACCTGCACGCGTCGGTGCTTCATATGAATAGCCGGCGGCGGCGTCAATGGAGCGCCGTGGTGCTCCCTGCTAGATAACGGACGAGGCTCTGGCGACCGAGCAATGGCGGTATAACCATACCACCGGTCGGGTAACCGTCCGAAGAGGCAACAGCGGCCTTGAGGTCTAAATAACTTCTCAAATGTCTGGGGCAGAAGGCAACGGGAAACCACTGCTTCTATTCTCCCAAGAAAGTCGGCATGGAAGGTCTAAGAACAATAAATACTGTGTCTGGCGATCCGGCTGACGCCCGGCGCCACCTTTCCGGGGGAGGTGGTGTGAAATATGCTACCGGCCATGCAGTGATTCGTCAGGCACCGCATGGAAATTCAGCTACTAATGAGTCTAACACCAGCAAGTCGTTTCGTCATCCCCATCACATCGGAACGTGGAATGTGCGTGGCCTCAACCAACCTGGCAAACTACCAATAGTGGAGAATGAAATGCGTAGGAAGAACGTTCACTTGCTCGGGCTAAGCGAGACACAATGGAAGGGTCAAGGTCATTTTACATCTGATTTGGGAAATACAGTATATTTCTCGGGACCAGAAAGCGATAGCAGCAAAGGAGTGGCTTTCATCGTGCCGAAAGTGCTGAACAAGCATGTTATGGGATATAAACCAGTTAGCGATCGTATAGTAACACTCAAACTTAACACCGTACCGTGCAAACTTAACATCATGCAGATATATGCCCCCACAGCGCAGTCAAGTGGAGAAGAAGTGGAGGGCTTCTACGATACGCTGACTGCAACACTTAAAGAACTTCCAAAACGAGAAGTAATCATCATCATAGGAGACTTTAATGCCAAAGTTGGAGACACGACAGACGATGACCACCTACGTCGTGTTGCTGGAAAGCATGGCATCGGAGAACATAATGAGAGAGGCGAGCGTCTGTTACAGTTCTGCTGTGAAGAAAATTTTACTATCGCCAACACTTGCTTCCAGCAACATATCCGGAGGCTATACACATGGGTGTCCCCTGGCGACAGATATAGAAACCAAATTGGCTACATACTGGTAGAAACGCGATGGAGAAGCTCAGTGACGAACGCCACAACTTTCCCCGGTGCGGACTGCGGCTCCGACCACCAATTCCTTGTAGCAACAGTTCGCGTGCGGCTAAAGAAGATACAAAGACCTAAAATAGTTCCATATATGAAAAATAAACATCAGTGGCTTCAGAGAAGATTTTAAGCAGAAAATGGGTGACTTTCCAAATGACATGACAGACAGCGACAGTAAATGAAATTATGTCAAAAAGATGATAGAGGAGACAGTTAGGGATAATAAGCTAACGAAACCCGTTATGAAAGATTTTATTACACCTGAGACGGCCCAAAACATCCTCGAGAGACATAAACTGAAGGAAAACGGCATATGTTCAACTGAAGGTCGACAGAGATATGCAGAGCTGAGTCGCCAAGTTCAATTACGATGTCGGAAAAATCACGAAAACCACATCACCAAAATCTATCTCGAACTAGAACAGCACGCACTGAAAAACGAAACCAGATATCTTTTTCAAAAAGTAAAAGAGTTAACTGGAACGTGTAAACAGAGAACTTGTGCTATTAATGATAAAACGGACGGCTACTCACAAATGTGGCCCAAGTGTTAGAGCGATGGAAGAATTACTGCTCAGAGTTATACGACACGAGAGAGCCTATTAACGATGATATTGCATGGACGGTAGACGAACCTGACATCTTACCATCAGAAATTGAGCATGCCATCAAAGCTCTTAAGTGCAAGAAGTCTCCGGGTAAGGATGCTATCACAGCTGAACTACTAAAAAACCTGGGTCAGCAAGGTACAAAGGCTATCACCGATATCTGTAATACCATCTGGAGAACTGGAAGATGGCCAAAAGACTGGACAGAATCGGTATTTATACCCTTACATAAGAAAAGCTCTTCGAAAGACTGTGCAAATTACAGAACTATATCGTTAATATTGCATGCGAGCAAAATCCTCCTCCAAGTAATTAGTCAACGTCTTAACTACTTTCTGAGCCGATAAATACCCGAAGAACAGGCAGGTTTCGTTAAGGACAGGGGAACGCGGGAACAAATACTGAACGTCCGCCAAATCATCGAGAAGAGCAGGGAATTCAACAGCCCTGTTGTCCTTTGCTTTATCGATTACACAAAAGCATTTGACTGCGTAAAATGGGAAAACTGTGAACTGTGCTACTCGAAATGGGAGCTCCTGAATACCTTGTTTGCTTGATCAAAAGTCTGTACACAATCAACCGTTCTTTCATCAGGATAGGAAGCGAATGCTCCAATATGTTCAAAACTAAGAAAGGAGTGAGACAGGGCTGTATTTTGTCCCCTGCACTTTTTAACATATACGGAGAGTACATCATTCGGAAGACCATTGAAAATTGGGAAAAGGGTTTCCCTATAGGTGGAAAGAGATTATCAAATCTCCGATACGCCGATGACACCGTTCTTCTGGCAACATCTATGGAAGATATGAGTGAGCTGTTCCAAAGACTCGAAATAGAGAGTGGCCACATCGGATTAGCAGTAAACAGAGCGAAAACCAGGCTGATGATAGTGGATCGAGCCGGAAAGCTAACTATTGCTTGTAGCAACAAGCAATATCCCTGGCATTAATATCGTCGACCACTATATGTACCTGGGATCATAAATCAAATACCCAATGATGGTAGTTGTGTCGCCGAAATAAAAAGGCGAATCGCGATGGCAAAGGATGCTATGACCCGTCTAAACAAGATCTGGAAGAAAAGAGGTATTGGTATCAAAACCAAGATCCGATTGATACAAGCACTGGTATTCCCTATCTTCCTATATGACGTAGAAACGTGGACAATCCTAGCCCGAGAAAGACAAAGGATCGATGCCTTCGAGATGTGGTGCTGGAGACGAATGCTAAGAATACCTTGGACTGCCAGACGCACCAATGCATCTATCCTCACCCGGATCCAAATAAAAACTCGCTTGTCCACCATATGTCAACAACGCATTTTCTCTTACTTTGGCCACACAGTACGCAGAGGCAGCAAAAATTTAACAAAACTCATTGTGGTTGGGAACACCGAAGGCAAAAGATCGCGCGGTCGTTCACTAACAAGATGGACAGATCAAATTAAAGTCTCGTCGTCCACCAAATTCTACACGGTCGTGAGGGACGCGCTGAACAGAAACCGATGGAGGCAGATCATCCGCTCCAGATGCAACCCTGATGCTGACCACGATCCTCAGACATGAGGGACCGACTCCAGAGAGAGAGAAAGCGTAGTTGCGGCCGCCTCTCGTTATATTGTCGCTAAACCTTGTTTGCTAAAACATTACGCTGGTCTCGCCTGTATTGACGAAATTTATTGGACATTTAAGTTTTCATACGCTCTTATGTTTTCCGAAGATTACGGCAGCAGCAGTTATCCGGCGCCCTGGTTTTATAAAAGTCCTCCTCTACGAAAAGGGATCCATGAAATTGTTTGGTTTTCTAACAAATACTTGCGAATCAACGTTCTGCAAAATCAACTTTTACTATGAGAGTACAGTCATCGCCGCATCAAACGAAAGTTTCCCATCAGTTAAATGCTTAATTAAGAGCCACGAGCAGTGGCGTAGCTAGGGGGGGGGGGGTGGTGGGGGCGGTCCGCCCCGGGTGACACCAATTTTGGGGTGACACCCGGGCACATTACACATAAAAAAATGCGTTACCGGCTGACTGACAGACAACGTACAGCCAAAACTATTTGGGACAAGAAGCTGAAATTTTGCACGTCCCTTGAGGACCGTAGGGGTGCACTGTGCACTAAGAACGGATTTCAAGAAATTCTCACGAGATCGGGGAGCAAAGGTTCAGTTATAATAAAATGGCTGGGCGTAGCTGTAGTAGCTTCTAGAATCTAGTATATATAAGCCTTCGTCCCGTCCGCGTGAATTATACCTCAGGAATACCACTAATTATTTATTGGTGAAAGGCGTACAAAAATCTGTTTTGTTGTTTTTGAGTTTATCGTGTTCATACAGACAGTTCAACGAAAAGGGGACTTCATTTCATTTTAATAAGTGTAGGTATCAGAGCCGCGCTGATTCAAGACGGCACCTGTGTGCGAAACCTATGAAGCGCTTTTTGTCTATTTTGACATTCTATTATATTATATTTGTCTGAAATAATTATGTTCTCCAGTTTTATATACTTAGTACCTAGGCTATTTACCTAATTACGTGAAGTTCGCTACCAGTTGGGAAATACCGCAAAAATTATTAAGCAAAATTCAAATTTGTACATACTACTACTATATTTAAGATAGCTGACTTTCTTAATCCATTTTGTACAAAAATCATCAATTGTTAAAGAATATATAATCATATAATCTAATCATCATAAAATATAATCATCTTCAGCCTTTCGCAGTCTACTACTAATATCTAATCAAATAGGTAATTTCTTTGTTTTATTCTGTTTTATTTTGATTTTAGGGTCGATTACTTTGATTCTGTAGCAGATGACTTCATTTCGAATTCGATTCTTCAGAGAAACTCCGAGCGTAGCCCTCTCCAAAATTGGTGGACCAGTCGTAGGTACCGTCAGTGTCCACATTCTGTAAGTCACGGGTAGAACACACTTTGTCTTAAGTCTTTGCAGTAAGCGTAACGAAAAGCGGCGTGATTTCCTATACGCTGCCCAGTTAAGCTATACAGCTTCTGCTCTAGCTAGCTCTTCTTTTGCGAGCCTTCTCGAAATTGTCTCTACCCAACTGCAAGTTTTGCCCGACGCAGAAATTCGACATACCTCTGAGCAAACGGTACCGTTACACGGACTCCAGAATTGACTAGGTTGCAATAAAGTCAAAGGCTTTTTCATAGTCCATAAATGTTATAAGCACAGGAGAAGATTATAGGTACTCTTCTGTCTCATGTATAATCTGCCGTAATGTGAATATCACCTTTGATGCCACCTCAACCTTGAGAACGGGACTATTTGGAGGTCTAAAACTCGTCAAGCGAGACGCGAAACGGTTGGTGGTGACTGATGACACTGGAAAACAGCTTAAATACATTGCTCAAGAGAGTGACGGGTCGATAGCACTTAAAAAGGGTTTTGTCCGCCACGCTACGAGAAGAGGCTAGATTTAAATATACATTGGAGCTGCACATTGTTCCGACTTCTACAGGAGATTTTCTACGTTTAAGCTCTTAGCTGACTGCTGGTAACTCGTCCGTGAAGTTCCGTTAAGGTAGTTCGGGGATCCTCCGAGTAGAGATGATGACAGCACGCTGCCAACATGTAGAGATCACTGTAACTCTGAAAGAATTCAAGAATTTCGGACCTAGTGACGAATTTCCATCAGATGTGATCAACTTCTCTTACCAAATCCGTACGATCCCACTACAATTGGTAGATATGCAGTCCCACTTTGGCGTTGTAGTTCTCCTTGACAACATTGAAGTGGGCCTTTTGGGTGTTATGTAAGACTCTAGAAATGTCAAAATACATTTCCTCCACTTCATCATTAGAGTATATCAAAGTAGGTGCATATACTTGGACAATTTTCAAGTTCATACTCTTGCCCACTGGAAACTGCTATATCGTTGCCAGAGAAGACTTTATAGTCTAAGATCCGTAGAAGAGTGACCTTCACCGATTTGTTTATTGGATGAAAAGTATTTTATATCAAATTTTGCATGTAAAAAAATATATCGCGATTGGGTTGGTAAAAAAAATCCGGTCCAGGCTAAAAAAAATTGCCAACTGCTTTTCCTGACAGGTTTTTCGTAGGCAACCCAATATCATCGTGTTCGCAGTGGAGTAGCGGTCATTTTAATATAATATTTGTCTATTAAAATAATTGATAAATATAACTAGTGTCAACTTAACAGTCGAAGAATTTATACTTGGCAACCCTACCAAATACGCCAGGAAAAATTTACAAACCTATGTAAACATACCTTTTAGGGTTCATACATTCGGTTAGTACTAAATTTATTTATTAAACGCGTATATGCACTGTTAAATGAAAACCCAAATACATTTTTTTTCTACTTTTCCTAGTCTGGACCGGATTTTTTTTGCTAACCAATTCGCGATATATATTTTGACATGCAAAATTTGATATAAAATACTTTTCAACCAATAACCAGATCGGTGAAGGTCGCTCTTCTATGGATCTCAAACTATTATATACCAAGAAACCGGGTCTGCCTTGGGATAGCTGGTGTCCCTCTCTCAGTACATAGGATGGCTAGAATCTGGGGTAACGCCTCGTTGCGAACTTCACATAATCCCAAAATATGTCAGGCATAGCTTTTGCACCAGTGACGTTGCTGCCCGTCACCGATATTTAGTATTTTAGGGTGAACCTTACACCCACATTTTCACATGTTTTTGTTTTGTTCACCGGAGGAAGCCAATATAACAAGTATTAACTTTCTCACTCGCAAAAATAAAAAAATTGTGACTGAACCCATACACAACGTGTGTCACATCACATCGGGTTGGATCAAATCTGACTAAAAACTGATTTAGGATGATGATGAATTAACTATGTTTCTTTTCTTTAACAATTGGGCATCTTTTTTTATTAGTCGTGATTGCTAATCGCAAGCGGATTCTTTCTACTTAATTAGGAAATACGGTAGGTACTATATAAACCTGAGGAATATTTCAGTCAACAGTTTAATATCTAAAAAAATATTGTCGAAACAGGAGAACAAAAAAGGCGCTTCATAGATTTCGCTCACAGTGGCTGTCTAGGGTCGGCTCGACCTTGGATCGCTTGAACCTTTGATCCTGGTTATCGTAGGATTTATGAAGATAATCATTCAACAGCCATGGGAGGACTCAGATGCTTTGGAGAGGGCAATGAGCCGCAATACACCCGTGATGGTGTGACACCACTATAATCCGCCCCGGGTGCCACCCAAGCTAGCTACGCCACTGGCCACGAGATAACGTTTACCTACTTGTTATTACAAAAAGTGAAGGCGAAACTTCAAAATAAAATAAAGTTGGGCAGCGAGGTGGTCGGTGGTGGCAATAAACGCTCACCGGCCGCGCAAGTTTGGCCGCGCGGCGGTGCGGCCGAGCGGCGAGCGGCCGCCTTGGCTACACCGGCCTACCTGCTATAACAACTTTCATCACAACTTTTTGGCAGAAAGCTTCATTCGACTTTACGTCACCTCGCTCAGGATTTCTGTTCGCTTTGAGTTTCAGATTAATTGGCGTGCAGTCAAATTCGCCGTCGCGTTACCAAATTCCAATTCTGTTTTGAATATCATAGAATTGTAAGAAATGAATATCTGACTTGCTGCCGCAGTCTACTCGTTTTGCACATCATGCCAAGTCATACTACGCGAAAATAATACCTGGGAAACAAAATATTTTTTAAGCTTAGCTGTATAGCGCGCGCTTGCAGAAAAATTGGCGAGAGAAATGCATCGTACCTACGCCGGCCGTATCTAACTACACCGTGCGCCGCGGTCGACCTAAGGGCGGTTTCAGATTAGCATATTTTCTGGGCGTAAACGGTCGTTTCAGCATACGCGTTTACACGTGCGCTACATTATGCGCTACAAAAAACCGGACTCGCGTAAACGGGCATATTTCGGTGTGTTCGCTCGAAACGGTTGTGATATTGTGTCAGTATAGCGCTTATACGAGCTTAGACGCGCGCCAACGCTCGTACGAGTTGCGCGTGTGCCAAAAGTGCGCCTATACGCGCCTACATGCGCATCCATAAATAAGTTATTATAGTTTGCAACCGATTGTCCAGGATGGAAAAGACCATCCTGGACAATCCACTACCGATTCAAGACAGCCTCAATATCCTGCGTATGCACATACGCAAAAATCTCAACCAGAAGAACTACATCGAGGGTGTCATCAAATCCGCATCTCGGAAACTCGTCCGCATCTCGTTAAGGTGCCACTCTTACACAGTAGAACAGATACCGTCACGCACTAAACGGTTCGGCGCCTCTTATCTCTGCCGTACCATTAAGATGTGACCTCTTTAAGATCTGAACTCTTTACTTACCAGCCCACGTGTTTCCCTCCACTTATGATCCTGGGTCCTTTAAGCGGGGAGTGAAAAAGCTTTTCTCAAGGCCGTCAAGGTGAGGGCCGTCATGCCATAATGCCATGCTGGCTGCTGGGATGATGGCCATCACTATGGGACTTCACTTACTGCTTAACATCAGGCAGCATGGAGTCAATTTGTTCGGCAGAAATACAAAAATAAAAAATATTGTTAGAATAAATAAGATAAAACGTTTGTATACAATAGTATAAGTAGATAAGTTGACAGCTTGTTTGTGTCTAACAGAATGTTTTTCAAACAGGTAGTCAAAGTACACATTACTTAATATATACATACATACATACATACATACATATCGTCACGCCTTTTATCCCCGAAGGGGTAGGCAGAAGTGTATTGTTAAACCCACTTTTCGCCAGATATACTTTAGTCCCACGTAATAAGGGGCGAGCCTATTGCCGTACCGGGCACATTTTCAGACTCCGTGCTGCTACTGAGAATTTCGTGACAGAAAAACCCAATAACACTGCCCGGCCCAGGAATCGAACCCGGGACCCCGATCCCACGCGCACATTTATGCCGCGAGACCAACGAGACAGTCATATAGGGTTTGATGTCGAGTTTTCCGTCTCTACGCAAAGATGGTACATAATATATGTAATTTAATTAAAAATCTGGCAACTCATACCTTGTTGTATATGCTAGGTGTTCTAGTCGTCTCGATCTTGACCCAAATTGATCAATATCTGGCGCATGTTTACATGAGTTCTGTGCAACACGACTTTCTCTTCTACGGAGTTTCATAATTGAGGCCAATAGGTATAAAATAATACTCTTAATCAACCGCATAATTCATACTTATTGTTGTTTTAGTAAAATAAAAGAAAATATATAAATTAAGGCTTACAGATGAGAATTCATATCTCTGGAACCATTTCGATAATGAAACGGTTACTGTCGAAGATGGTTGTGTAAGTTCGTACATTATATAATAATTACGTTTCTGGGACTCTGTCAATATTCGATCTAAAGTTGAATGCGTCGCCTAGTTCCCAGTAGGTTTTAATGTTTACACCGCGGCAAGCAAACCGAGCTCTATATTAACGTCTTACAGTTACAAAACAAGACGTGCAAGTAAACGACTCCAGCTGAGTTATTTTTATGAATAAACGCATTTAATAAAGACGGAATAAAATGAAATTAAACCGACTAAAGCGTTTTACATAAAACGATATTAAATCTTTTCAGGGCATAATAAAAATGTCTTAGAACATGCACCGGAGTGCATTTGCATCAACCAATTAAATGGGTGGTAGTATTACGGGGTGGTATGAGGCTAGATCTAGTTGCAGACGATGTATTTTGCCGTTTTATGACGTGACAACGCCACCGAGCTTTATTACAGACACCGAGATATCGTTGCACTATATTCTGAAGACTGTGGTTTATGTACCTTGTGTAGTTGCAATACGGTTCTTTGGAACACGGTCATGTATTTGGAAATAGGACGAAGGTGTGAAGTGTGATTGCGCGCGCCCGTAGAGCTGGGTGATAACGCGATTTTGACGAGCTACTTGACCTAGTACGAGCGTTCTATCTAGTTATAATGTTCGTCTCAACAATTCTTCTTACAGATACGAACTTAGACATTCCTAGCTATTGGTAGAATTGTGACATAATTTCAACAAATGCTACGAAAAAGCTACAGAAATAATGCCGCTATGTTCTTAACGATATGGAAATAGTAGGAAATTGTGCTCTATTATTATAATAATAAAAATAATAATAATAATATTCTACCACATACACACATCACCATCTAGTCCCATGCTAAGCAGAGCATGTGTTATGGGTACTAGATAATGGATAAACATACAATTATTATAAACATTAAGCTTTGAAATTAAACTACAGTTTACAGATTTTATCGCAATTTTTTGGTTTCACTTTAGTTATTGCATTTAAACCGAATGATCTAGAAACTACATTTTAATTTATTAATAGCCGACGTTTCGAATTCTTTACAGGATTCATGGTCACAGCAGACTGAGGTGGTATTTGTCTTTTTCTTGAATATATAAGTTATGTGATGTTGATAATTGTTTGCCATAATTGTTTGCCATAAATACTTACTTTCTTGAAATCTATTTAAAGATATTTTATTTTCAAGAATTTTGGGGAGACATCGCCTGTAATTATTCTATAAAGCGATCCTAAAATAATGCGTGTTACTAGAACATTATATATAAACTAATATACGATGACGCGCTTCTCTAATAGATATTAAAATGTGTCTTGCGGCACAATCTGCAAGTTGTGGGACAGAAGGATGTCCAACAAACAATATCTAAGTTTGTGTCGCTTTGTCGTAATATTTGCCAAGACTCCGAAAGCCTCGGCAGAGTTTGAGTGTCTTCTCGGGCTTATTACTATTTGTGTTGCCAAGATTCCGTCTCCTACATTTTCTGACGAAGGTACCCATCCAACAAGCCGCATCTCTATTTCAATACATACCTACCTAAACCTTGCCTTATTGTATTTTTACCCGAATAATGTCAACGAAATTTTGTAAAGACTTAAATTAATAATGGAAGTCAAAAATTTACATAAGAATTAACAGGGCGTAACATGATGCGAAACTAAGTAATGGCCATAATCTTCTCACCATATAAACGTGGCGAAAGCACTCATTAAACATCTCTCGAATATAAAAATAAAGGAACGCACAAATCGTATTTCGCTTTTTTTCGCTACGTATCGGGCTGTGGAATGAACGGCACGTGTTTACGTTACACTAACTAAGAATGATGGGCGCACATAAATCAGTGGCATCTTCACGTCGTTTTGAATACTCACTAAAGATATCAACTCGTCGCTAAGTGTGACTCCATCTGAGACAAACGGTACGAGCAACCCCAATTATTGTACTGTGTTATTTAAATTATTACAAGAAAAGCCAAACGATTCCGTACAAGTTAAAGACAGGTTGAAGTAGAGCAAGATATTGATATTGACAAGATAACGCGATATACTATCGTAGCAGCATCTACAGTGTTTCGTAGTCATCAAGCTACGCGACTTCGTAGACACCGCTACGACAACGGGACATGAAAGAAAATGCCTTGGAAATAGTTATTATTATATTGTTTGACTACACGGATGGAACAGTGTTTAAGCTTCATATGATAGCTACTACGCCCTGACAAGTGTCATGGGTTTGATTGCCACACGAAGTAACATTTGTCCGATAAATTCACGGTTTTCATCCCGTATCATGGTCAGTCTATTAATTAGTGTTGTAAGTTCCCGGTGTGTAAATAATTACAAATTATTATGTATTAGGAACAACAATCTACAGTGTTTAATCAGTATCTGTTACGATGTTAAACAGACTTCTATACGCTGTTAATATCTGCCAGTCTTTTGTAAAGAAATGTCAGGCACGGCACCCACACTTCGTAACACGGCGATACAAGTTTACTATACCTAATAACAAACAAAAACAAAAACAAAAAATATTTTATTTGTTTCTCCATAACATTACATACATATTTATATTTGCTTACTAAGATTAACATTAACGGTATGAGGAGAACAAATTAGGCAACTGCGTCAGCTATTGTTGCAGTTGTATAACTGCAACGCTGTTATTCTTGCAGGCCTATATATGGCATTATAATTTTACCTACTAGCTTAAATTTACCTATAAGTAAATGAAATAAAAATAAAATAGCGAAAAATTATTATATATATACACACAATTATATATAAAATATATACGTATATAGTGTTCAAATTATTAATAGGTTATAAATAAATATATACATGTTATTATAATTATACAATACACAATGCATGCCTCAGTTACAATCAAATAAAAATTAAAATAGGAACTAGTAATGCGTTTCCGAACGTTATTTGTACTTGACAGACTGACGTTTCACCGTAGGCCAAAGATTCCATCTGTCATCAATGTCTATTGTCATGTCAACTGTGTGTGATGTCAACCAAGCGTCGTCTACCAGAGTCCGGCGCGCAGTTAATAATATAATAAAGTCACTGCGCATACGCAAATAAATAATAACAAATTATACATATTATACTATCACTATTATTTCAATACGTTTCGTCAGTAGACACGTAAGTGATGTTGCCGTACTTACTTATTCTAAAAGGTATGTACATTCATAACATTGTCTTTTGTTTGTTCATTAAAAATGACTTAAACTTATCGCGAAATGCGTGTAATGTTTTCAGGTTGCGCATGGGGGGCGGAAGGTCATTCCAACAATGGGTGGCGGCGTATCTGAAACTACCTCTGAAAGCAGTGGTCCTGTGCCGCGCTGCGACCAAAAGATGTGATGCCGCCCGCGTACTGTACTGATTAATGTCACGAGACCATGTCAACTTTCTGTACAGGTATGCCGGTGTTTTGTATAGAACAATACCAAACAGTAGAGTTGCCAGATGAAGATGCCTGCGAGCAGTCATCAATATATAATGAAACTTCTCAAACCGTACCTACGCATAGATGTACATACATGCAGTGAAGCGATAAATAGCTTATCTATAGTGCGATCCACACACAGTTGGGTTTACGGTGATTACCACATAAAGTTTTGAAGCTTGGATCCAGTTAACCGTCGGTGACACCTATCAAATCAATGTCAGTGTAGTTGAGTAAACGCGACCCAACTGTAATCGAACTCTCTGATTAAATTTTTGGTACATATATATTACTGCGTAAGGACTGGGCGGACCGCATGTTACAATGACGCCTCGAAGTTGGCCCTAAAATGGTCTTCTCTTTAACGAAGTGAACTAGAACGCGATCAGCTGTCATCGGAAGCGGTCGTAAATTTTGCGAACAAAAATGCTAATTGTGCCGTGAAAGGTTGCGTAAACTACGACAAAAACATAATAAAAAATATGATAACATTTCATGTCACCGGTAACTTAAAAATATGTCATTAAATCAACTTCTAACATTATTTAAAGCAATTTTCTTTCATATTGGTAAAAACGGCGCGAAGCCGCCTAAAAGTGCGACATAACTTATAGAGGTTAAGCGATATCGCATAACCTCTATAAGCGATCTAAATAAGATCAAGCTCGTGGAAGTCGTGGACGCGGAGAAGTCGATCACTAAACCAACGACAACTAAGGCCAAAAGAGCTGCAGCTTTGAAGAAGTAGGGTTTGCCGATCTTCATCACGTACATAACTGTAGGTAATTTTATTTAATTTCAGAATGTATTTAATGCACCTTCACTACCGTTTTATATTTTTCATTTTATTTTTCGTGTACCGCAAACCAACAATAAACATAAACAAATCGTTACTGTCACCTTCTGTCATAGCTGTCAGTTATGTCAATTCATAATACGTTCTGTTTTTACTACCTTGTTTGAATAGGTGTATTTTTAGATGACTATATATTATTTTATAATCTTTAATTTTTAATGTCTCTCTTAATTTTGTTGAAATATTTTGTCTCTTACATACCCCTATTTGTTATTAATTATTTGTTAGTTTAATATTGTTATTTTTTTAATTGATGATATCTTGGTCAATGCGCAACCGGCGGGTGGATACTATAAGTGTAGCTTCACGTGATTAATATATAATATATATAGATATTTTTATTTTTATTGATATATTCAGTTTATTTTATTTCTTATATATTATTTATAAGTATAAATGTCGGATACAGACTCACATAGCGATGCCGATACGCTCGCCTGAGTTTGACGGTGGCGGCTGTGGTGACATAGTGACTATGCGATAAGGAATTTGGTGACGTAAATATATGGCAACACCGCCCCCACCGCCGAACTGGCGATCATTTCTAATAAGATTAAAACCTGGAAGTGAATAAGTCACTGATGGAAGGCGAGGTTTCAGCCAAGCTTCTGAAACTAAAATGGCATGTATATTTTGGCAGTCTAAGTTGGCCAGCATGTCGGGGAAATGGGCTGGAATACTCTGTGCATTTAAATGGATTACATTAAAGTTCTTGGCTACGTTCGAAAACTGGGACTGGAGAATGTCTCCTAGAGAGGGAACACTTACAAAACTATCATCTAGACTTGAAGCAGAAAGGAAGGTATCGGCATCGCTATGTGAGTCTGTATCCGACATTTATACTTATAAATAATATATAAGAAATAAAATAAACTAAATATATCAATAAAAATAAAAATATCTATATATATTATATATTAATCACGTGAAGCTACACTTATAGTATCCACCCGCCGGTTGCGCATTGACCAAGATATCATCAATTAAAAAAATAACAATATTAAACTAACAAATAATTAATAACAAATAGGGGTATGTAAGAGACAAAATATTTCAACAAAATTAAGAGAGACATTAAAAATTAAAGATTATAAAATAATATATAGTCATCTAAAAATACACCTATTCAAACAAGGTAGTAAAAACAGAACGTATTATGAATTGACATAACTGACAGCTATGACAGAAGGTGACAGTAACGATTTGTTTATGTTTATTGTTGGTTTGCGGTACACGAAAAATAAAATGAAAAATATAAAACGGTAGTGAAGGTGCATTCAATACATTCTGAAATTAAATAAAATTACCTACAGTTATGTACGTGATGAAGATCGGCAAACCCTACTTCTTCAAAGCTGCAGCTCTTTTGGCCTTAGTTGTCGTTGGTTTAGTGATCGACTTCTCCGCGTCCACGACTTCCACGAGCTTGATCTTATTTAGATCGCTTATAGAGGTTATGCGATATCGCTTAACCTCTATAAGTTATGTCGCACTTTTAGGCGGCTTCGCGCCGTTTTTACCAATATGAAAGAAAATTGCTTTAAATAATGTTAGAAGTTGATTTAATAACATATTTTTAAGTTACCGGTGACATGAAATGTTATCATATTTTTTATAATGTTTTTGTCGTAGTTTACGCAACCTTTCACGGCACAATTACCATTTTTGTTCGCAAAATTTACGACCGCTTCCGATGACAGCTGATCGCGTTCTAGTTCACTTCGTTAAAGAGAAGACCATTTTAGGGCCAACTTCGAGGCGTCATTGTAACATGCGGTCCGCCCAGTCCTTACGCAGTAATATATATGTACCAAAAATTTAATCAGAGAGTTCGATTACAGTTGGGTCGCGTTTACTCAACTACACTGACATTGATTTGATAGGTGTCACCGACGGTTAACTGGATCCAAGCTTCAAAACTTTATGTGGTAATCACCGTAAACCCAACTGTGTGTGGATCGCACTATAGATAAGCTATTTATCGCTTCACTGCATGTATGTACATCTATGCGTAGGTACGGTTTGAGAAGTTTCATTATATATTAGGTATAGTAAACTTGTATCGCCGTGTTACGAAGTGTGGGTGCCGTGCCTGACATTTCTTTACAAAAGGCTGGCAGATATTAACAGCGTATAGAAGTCTGTTTAACATCGTAACAGATACTGATTAAACACTGTAGATTGTTGTTCCTAATACATAATAATTTGTAATTATTTACACACCGGGAACTTACAACACTAATTAATAGACTGACCATGATACGGGATGAAAACCGTGAATTTATCGGACAAATGTTACTTCGTGTGGCAATCAAACCCATGACACTTGTCAGGGCGTAGTAGCTATCATATGAAGCTTAAACACTGTTCCATCCGTGTAGTCAAACAATATAATAATAACTATTTCCAAGGCATTTTCTTTCATGTCCCGTTGTCGTAGCGGTGTCTACGAAGTCGCGTAGCTTGATGACTACGAAACACTGTAGATGCTGCTACGATAGTATATCGCGTTATCTTGTCAATATCAATATCTTGCTCTACTTCAACCTGTCTTTAACTTGTACGGAATCGTTTGGCTTTTCTTGTAATAATTTAAATAACACAGTACAATAATTGGGGTTGCTCGTACCGTTTGTCTCAGATGGAGTCACACTTAGCGACGAGTTGATATCTTTAGTGAGTATTCAAAACGACGTGAAGATGCCACTGATTTATGTGCGCCCATCATTCTTAGTTAGTGTAACGTAAACACGTGCCGTTCATTCCACAGCCCGATACGTAGCGAAAAAAAGCGAAATACGATTTGTGCGTTCCTTTATTTTTATATTCGAGAGATGTTTAATGAGTGCTTTCGCCACGTTTATATGGTGAGAAGATTATGGCCATTACTTAGTTTCGCATCATGTTACGCCCTGTTAATTCTTATGTAAATTTTTGACTTCCATTATTAATTTAAGTCTTTACAAAATTTCGTTGACATTATTCGGGTAAAAATACAATAAGGCAAGGTTTAGGTAGGTATGTATTGAAATAGAGATGCGGCTTGTTGGATGGGTACCTTCGTCAGAAAATGTAGGAGACGGAATCTTGGCAACACAAATAGTAATAAGCCCGAGAAGACACTCAAACTCTGCCGAGGCTTTCGGAGTCTTGGCAAATATTACGACAAAGCGACACAAACTTAGATATTGTTTGTTGGACATCCTTCTGTCCCACAACTTGCAGATTGTGCCGCAAGACACATTTTAATATCTATTAGAGAAGCGCGTCATCGTATATTAGTTTATATATAATGTTCTAGTAACACGCATTATTTTAGGATCGCTTTATAGAATAATTACAGGCGATGTCTCCCCAAAATTCTTGAAAATAAAATATCTTTAAATAGATTTCAAGAAAGTAAGTATTTATGGCAAACAATTATGGCAAACAATTATCAACATCACATAACTTATATATTCAAGAAAAAGACAAATACCACCTCAGTCTGCTGTGACCATGAATCCTGTAAAGAATTCGAAACGTCGGCTATTAATAAATTAAAATGTAGTTTCTAGATCATTCGGTTTAAATGCAATAACTAAAGTGAAACCAAAAAATTGCGATTAAATCCGTAAACTGTAGTTTAATTTCAAAGCTTAATGTTTATAATAATTGTATGTTTATCCATTATCTAGTACCCATAACACATGCTCTGCTTAGCTTGGGACTAGATGGTGATGTGTGTATGTGGTAGAATATTATTATTATTCACTCCATTTATTATCTTACTCATAGTTTCTTTTATATTAATAAAGTATATTTCATTTGAAATAAAAAAAATCCTTTAGAAATATAAAAGGGACCACGTAGACCCACCAGTGTCGGGTACAGGGACCAAGCCACCGGTGGTTAGGGCCTCAGAGACAAGAACTTCCTCACGATGCGCGCCGTGTCGAGAAGGACTGCCTTCTGAATCAAAGACTTGATCCAGCTGCCTAGTGTGAGCCTCTTTAGGTGTTGGTCGAGGCTCTTGGCGATTAAACCATTCACCGACACGACTATCGGTACAATGATCGCCGAATCTACATCCCACATGTCAACAATCTCGTGAGCTAGGTCCAAATATTTAATCTCTTTTTCTTTTTCTGCTTTCACGAGATTGCCGTCATGCGGTATGGTGATATCGATTATCATTGCGAGTCGCTCTGCTCGGTCTATCACTACAATATCAGGCTTATTGGCTACAATAGTCCTGTCTGTAATGATAGACCGGTCCCAGTACAACAATGCACGACCATTTTCGAGAACTGGGTCGGGCACATATCTGTAGTACGGTACCTCAGAACCAATGAGATCATATTTAAGGGCTAGTTGCTGATGGATTATCCTGGCCACTTGGTTGTGTCTGTGCAAATACTGACCATTGGCAAGACTCGAACAACCGGATACTATATGCCTGAGAGATTCACCTGGCCGGTGACACGCCCGACATATGTCAACCGTACCATCCCTCAGTATATACTTTCGGTAGTTGTTTGTCATAACTTCGTCCATAATTGCAAAGACAAAACCTTCGGTTTCTCCGAAGAGATCACCGAAACGTAACCAGGCTATGGAAGCTTTAAAATTGACGTCTGGGTCATGTAAAGCTCCATAGAACCGTCCATGCAGCTCCTTGCCCTTCCATATTTCTCTTCGGTCATCAGTACTGAGTACTGCAGGTTTGTGCCAGTTCTCTTTTGCCAGAGCGAGCGGGGTAAGTCCGGTATCAACAGCGACTACATCACGATGCACATCCACACTCATCTGCAGAAAATATTCTCTGAGGTTGCACACCTCGCGGTTGTGAAGGGTCTTAGCACATAGAAAGCCTCGACCCCCACATTTCCGCGGGATGTACAGCCTCATTACTGATGAGCGTGGATGATGCATGCGAGATGCAGTCAGCATTGACCGGACTTTTCTATCCAGGGCATCTAGTTCAGTCTAGGTCCACCTGAGTATGCCGAAGGAATACATTAGGACTGGCATGGCCCACCCGTTGCAGGCCCGCACCTTGTTGCCACCTGATAAAAGACTGTTAAGTACCTTTTTCAGGCAGCCAAAGAAACGAGCCTGCAACGTCTGTTTCATGTCAGTCTCAGCAATATTCAAAGACTGCGACATACCCAGGTATTTGTAGGTCTCGGTTAAGGAGAGAGGTCTAAGTTGTATGGAATCTGAGAGTTGTATCCCTGCAGATTCCATAATCCTGCCTCTCTTCACATGCATGACCGCACATTTATCCACACCAAATTCCATCCTGATAGAATTACTAAAGGCTTCGGTTACCTTAAGTAATGCTGTCAGTTGGAAATTGTTGGGGGCAAATAATTTCAGGTCATCCATGAAAAGGAGGTGAGATGTAACATGACCTCCTCTCCTTAACCGATAGCCTAGCCCTGAAGCCTCTAACAAGGTACTTAGGGGGTTCAGGGCCAGACAAAACCACAATGGACTCAAACTATCGCCCTGGAATATACCTCGCTCGATCCTTATTGGAGCACCGCAACCCAAACTCGATCGACACCCTGGATAGCACAGTACGGTCCTCCATTGCCCCATACATGATCTTAAAAAGGTGCATAGAGTTGCATCTACTTTATACAACTCCAGCACCCTCAAAAGCCATGTATGTGGCACGGAGTCGTAGGCCTTCTTGTAATCTATCCAGCATGTCGATAGATTCTTTCGGTTACGGCGCACCTGTTGGCTAATGGCCATGTCTATCAGCAGGAGTTTTTTAGTGCCACGGGCCCCACTCTTACATCCATTTTGAGAGACAGATAAAATTGAATTATCAGTTACATGTTTCGACAATTTCGTTCTCAAAATGGATGTAAGGAGTTTATACATCGTTGGCAAACAGGTTATCGGCCTGTAATTCTTGGGGTCCGTGGCACTACCAGACTTATGGAGTAGGTGAGTGACGCCGGATGTTAGAAAATCTGGTAGCCATCCCGATTCCAGTGATGACTGGAATTGAGATGCTAAGCAAGTATGCGAACTACGGAGCCATTTGAGCCAAAAATTGTGCAGCCCGTCCGGTCCCGCTGATTTCCAGTTTGGTAACGAACGGACTGCACTGGCTATATCATCACCTGTTATTGATATTGGCTCCATTGTTGGTATTTGTTCGCATACTCGCTCAACAGTCCCAATCCAATCACTCTCAGTGTGGCTGACAGGCGTCGACCAGATGCTGCGCCAAAATGTATTAGTAGCATCATCATCCGGTCGACCCCCATCAACGTCACCGGCCGTGGACTCAGGTCGCTCCCATCTTCTGTACACCCACCTCTCGTCTCTCTGGAATGTGCGATTCAGGCAATACCGATCCACTCTTTTTTTGTATCGCCTTATACGGTTTGCCCATGCATAAAGTTTTTGCTTTAGGGTGTCGATGCGCTCTGTAACCCGAGATAAATAATCTTGGGAACTGATATTAGTTCCCGCAAAGGCTCGAGTTACAAAGCGCATCACTCTCGGTCGGGTATTGCCCATCCTAAAACAAGTGAGCTTGCCAATGAGTGCCCTAGTCTCAGCGATACGACGCTCAATCCTGCGTTGCCAACCTGGCACAGCAGCGGTCTGTCGAATAGCGGTGTTATTTACATGAAATTTAACCCCCGCTACTCGACACGCCGCAACCGCCGCACAATACAGGATTGAGTGTGTGTCGCTGAGATTTTCACTATCCTCAAAATAAATTGATAGTAATGCATCTAGGGCACTCACCAGCGCTATGTTTTTCTTATGCATGGGCAAACGAGGCAAACGAGGCCGAACATTTGGATCCATGGATCGGTATTCCGCAATAGCACATTCCAAAGCACTCCTTAACTGATCGTTGTACTGGGTACTTACATGAGAAGTCTCGTCATCTACCTCTTCAGCAGCCGGATTTAACAGTTGTTGCTGCGCAACCACTGGGTCAGTCTGCGCCGAAAAAGTGATGGGGAGACTTCTCTGCACGTCAGAGCGAAGTCTCTCAAGCACGGTATCATCCAACAGGCGACACCGTTGGATGGCCCGCACTTGATCCGATAGCCGTTGTGTTGACACGTTGACAGCTGGCTCAAGCGCCTGAAACAAAGGCAGCATTCGATCACGGTACGCACTGAGGTTAGTTCCTCCCTCTGTGGCCACAAAATATGCCCGCATGACGTTTTCATTCATTGAACTAGTCCATCTCATGCGGTGCACATCACCACCGGTAGCGGGGGCCCTGTTCGAGACCGGTGGGTCTCGGGGTCCCAAGCGTGTCGGTGGCCGGCCTCTCCCTCGCCGACGTACAGGTGGTGGCGACGTCGGCGGAGAGAAATACTCGTCGCTCGACGAGCTCGACGCCTCAACACTCGCCGACGACGCTGGTGCAGGTGCCGGCGGCTGCGAGGCGGAGCTGAGCGACAAGTCCGGGGATCTCAGGCGTGCAGCAGCTGCTCTCGTCAACATTTTCTCATCATTTTATATGTTTATTTGTTTACATTATGTGTTTACATCTGTTGTTTATATTTATTTTGTATGGTTTTCTTTTGACATTAGATGTCATCTTCACAATATTTTTGGTAATTATTTTCTTAATGTATTTTATGGTTTCTGTAATTTATTATGATATTTATTATAAAAAGAAGTTCTTGTAGTCGGAAATATAATATATTGACTCTGAATTATGAAATAAAATACAAATTAAATGGACTAAGAGAAAATTATTATTATTATTATTTTTATTATTATAATAATAGAGCACAATTTCCTACTATTTCCATATCGTTAAGAACATAGAGGCATTATTTCTGTAGCTTTTTCGTAGCATTTGTTGAAATTATGTCACAATTCTACCAATAGCTAGGAATGTCTAAGTTCGTATCTGTAAGAAGAATTGTTGAGACGAACATTATAACTAGATAGAACGCTCGTACTAGGTCAAGTAGCTCGTCAAAATCGCGTTATCACCCAGCTCTACGGGCGCGCGCAATCACACTTCACACCTTCGTCCTATTTCCAAATACATGACCGTGTTCCAAAGAACCGTATTGCAACTACACAAGGTGCATAAACCACAGTCTTCAGAATATAGTGCAACGATATCTCGGTGTCTGTAATAAAGCTCGGTGGCGTCGTCACGTCATAAAACGGCAAAATACATCGTCTGCAACTAGATCTAGCATCATACCACCCCGTAATACTACCACCCATTTAATTGGTTGATGCAAATGCACTCCGGTGCATGTTCTAAGACATTTTTATTATGCCCTGGAAAGATTTAATATCGTTTTATGTAAAACGCTTTAGTCGGTTTAATTTCATTTTATTCCGCCTTTATTAAATGCGTTTATTCATAAAAATAACTCAGCTGTAGTCGTTTACTTGCACGTCTTGTTTTGTAACTGTAAGACGTTAATATAGAGCTCGGGTTGCTTGCCGCGGTGTAAACATTAAAACCTACTGGGAACTAGGCGACGCGTTCAACTTTAGATCGAATATTGACAGAGTCCCAGAAACGTAATTATTATATAATGTACGAACTTACACAGCCATCTTCGACAGTAACCGTTTCATTATCGAAATGGTTCCAGAGATATGAATTCTCATCTGTTAGCCTTAATTTATATATTTTCTTTTATTTTGCTAAAACAACGATAGGTATGAATTATGCGGTTGATTAAGAGTATTATTTTATACCTATAGGCTTCAATTATGAAACTCCGTAGGAGAGAAAGTCGTGTTGCACAGAACTCATGTAAACATGTGCCAGATATTGATCAATTTGGCTCAAAGTCGAGACGACTAGAACACCTAGCGTATACAACAAAGTATGAGTAGCCAGATTTTTAATTAAATTGCATATATTATGTAATATGTACTTTGACCACCTGTTTGAAAAACATTCTGTTAGACACAAACAAGCTGTCAACTTATCTACTTATACTATTGTATACGTATGTTTTATCTTATTTATTCTAACAATATTTTTTATTTTTTTTATTTCTTTATTTCTGCCCAACAAATTGACTCCATGCTGCCTGATGTTAAGCAGTAAGTGAAGTCCCATAGTGATGGCCATCATCCCAGCAGCCAGCATGGCATTATGGCATGATGGCCCTCACCTTGACGGCCTTGAGAAAAGCTTTTTCACGCCCCGCTTAAAGGACCCAGGATCATAAGTGGAGAGAAACACGTGGGCTGGTAAAGAGTTCCACATCTTTATGGTACGGCAGAGATAAGAGGCGCCGAACCGTTTAGTGCGTGACGGAATCTGTTCTACTGTGTAAGAGTGGCACCTTAACGAGATGCGGACGAGTTTCCGAGATGCGGATTTGATGACACCCTCGATCTAGTTCTTCTGGTTGAGATTTCTGCGTATGTCCATACCCAGGATATTGAGGCTGTCTTGAATCGGTAGTGGATTGTCCAGAAGAGAGGGATGGGAAAGGAATGGAGATACCTTGGCTGAGAATGCGCACACCTGTGTTGTCTTGGCGTTGAACTCGACCAGGTTCTCATCACCCCAATGCGAGATGCAATTCAAAACCCAGTCAAGCTCAGCAACAATAAGTAAGTAAATAAATGAAGTAGAACAGTTCAACGCACTTTTGAAACAAATAAGAGGGAATTTTTACATATTTTTATTTAGTAGCATCTTGACTCATATACAGGGTGTAAAAAGACCCTTAACGAAAACTGAAACCCCATATTGTACCAATTATAACGATATTTTTTTACTTCGGCACCATACCTGGGAAATAACTGGTTCAGGAGATATTGAGGCTCAAAGTCACGATTATTTTTTTCTAATCATTCCAAAATCTATATAAATGTAAACTTTCTTCCAAATAAACAGAAACACAATTTTCAATATTTCCCTAAAATAAACGGCTTTAAAGTTCCCTAAACGGAGTGTATGCCTACTAGCAATCGGCTGCGATTTCGTTCTCCTCGGCCGCGCGACCACGTGATCATAAACTGCCGCCGTTAGGGCGGTTGCAAACTATAATAACTAATTTTTGGATGCGCATGTAGGCGCGTATAGGCGCACTTTTGTGGCACACGCGCAACTCGTACGAGCGTTGACGCGCGTCTAAGCTCGTATAAGCGCTATACTGACACGATATCACTACCGTTTCGAGCGAACACGCCGAATTATGCCCGTTTACGCGAGTCCGGTTTTTTGTAACGTATAATGTAGCGCACGTGTAAACGCGTATGCTGAAACGACCATATACGCCCAGAAAATATGCTAATCTGAAACCGCCCTTAGGTCGACCGCGGCGCACGGTGTAGGTACGATGCATTTCTCTTGCCAATTTTTCTGCAAGCGCGCGCTATACAGCTAAGCTTAAAAAATATTTTGTTCCCAGGTATTTATTATTATTCCCAGTACATATTATTTTCGCGTAGTATAACTTGGCATGATGTGCAAAACGAGTAGACTACGGCAGCAAGTCAGATATTCATTTCTTATAATTCAATGATATTCAAAACAGAATTGGAAGTTGGTAACGCGACGGCAAATTTGACTACGCGCCAATTAATCTGAAACTCAAACAGAACAGATATCCTGAGCGAGGTGACGTAAAGTCAAATGAAGCTTTCTGCCAAAAAGTTCTGATGAAAGTTGTTATAGCAGGTAGGCGGTGTAGCCGAGGCGGCAGCTCGGCGCTCGGCCGCACCGCCGCGCGGCCAAACTTGCGCGGCCGGCGAGCGTTTATTGAGCGGAAAGGGAGTGAGGCGGCCAGTCGACGACTACCCGCCGCGTGCCGCCACCACCGACCACCTAGCTGCCCAAACTTATTTTGTTTTGAAGTTTCGCCTTCACTTTTTGTAATAACAGGTAGGTAACAGTTATCTCGTGGCTCTTAATTAAGCATTTAACTGATGGGAAACTTTCGTTTGATGCGGCGATGACTGTACTCTCATAGTAAAAGTTGATTTTGCAGAACGTTGATTCGCAAGTATTTGTTAGAAAACCAAACAATTTCATGGGTCCCTTTTCGTAGAGGAGAACTTTTATAAAACCAGGGCGCCGGATAACTGCTGCTGCCGTAATCTTCGGAAAACTCCAATAAATTTCGTCAATACAGGCGAGACCAGCGTAATGTTTTAGCAAACAAGGTTTAGCGACAATATAACGAGAGGTGGCCGCAACTACGCTTTAGTTAGTAAATTATGTCATACTTAGGTAATATTGAGTCCAATAAAACAGGCATACACAGTTATTATGTTACTAGCTGACCCGGCGAACTCCGTATCGCCTTTTTAAGGTCTTTTTTCTCATTCCTTTTTTTCCATCCATCCATCCATCCCATCAGGACTTAAGAAATTGACCAAAAAAATATTATTTCGGAGGAGTATTATGTATCACTAACACTGTGAAATTGCTGAATTGTTTCACTAACACAGCTGTAAAACGATTGATTAACTCCAGTATACGACTGGCGCGTATGACTGATCTAGTGATATGATTAACTTACTAACTACGGGATTCAATATTCGAATTATAGATAGATCTGTAGATTTTAGATTCGTTTTTGACAGTTTTTGACATAAGCTCCATACAAAATATGTCAAACACGAATCAAAAATCTACAGATCTATCTATATTGAAATTAAACTACAGTTTACGGATTTTATCGCGTTGTATTGGTTTCACTAAGTTATTACATTTGAAACTAAAGATCTAGAAACAATATTTTTAATTTATTACGAGCCGACGCTTCGAATTCTTTACAGAATTCATGTTCACGGCAGACTGAGGTGATATTTGTTTTTTTCTTGAATGTATAAGTTATCTCAAAGTACTTGGGTACTTTGGTACATTCTGCGTAAATAGTATCACCAGTAGTTGAAAAATTTTTGGACATTTTTCAACTACTGGTGATACTATTTACGCAGAATGAGCTCACAGTGTCCTTAGGTCTTCTGGTGACTTGAAGACCAACCATTTTTCTCATAAAGGAACTTACGCGGTACGCCTAACCTTTACACAAATATATTCATGCTCGTAATGAATTGTAATATTTAAGCATTTTCTTAACTGATTTTGAAACCAATAACTTATCTACTAGACCACAGGATAAAATATTTTCCCATTTACTCGGGTAACTGTTGAGAAGCTGACAACACAATTCTTCACGCATGCGTATTGATGCTTTTGTTTGACACACACTGTCATAATAAGTTGCCTCATTTACGGAGCTATTTTTCTTAGGCACCGCGGAGTCTAGTATAGCGAAGCGATACCAATCATTTGTCTAAGACTAAATATTATCACCATAAACTGTACTTTGTGACAAAATAGTTTATTATGATAAGGAGTAATGACATGTGTAAAATAAATACGTTTAAATGAAGTCCTAAAAAAATTCAAGATTTTTTTAATAAAAAGTGGTTGCTTTGCTTAACTCGAAATAGATAGGTATAGTGTGTCGCGGACTTTTTTGTAGATATTTTTAAGGTCTTTAATTAATTAGAACATTTTATGGTTCTATCTTTTATAGTTTAGGCGGCGTACGACAAATAAGGAACATTTTTGGATGATTTTTTACACCTTGAGTCCCAAGAACCCAAATATCTTACGGACTCCTATTTTTTCTAAAATAAAATGTAGCCTATGTTACTCACAAATAATGTAGCTTTCTAACAGTTAAAGAATTTTTAAAATCGGTCCATTAGTTTTTGAGTTTATCTATTACAAACAAACAAACAAACAAAACTACATTTGTTTCCTCTTTATAATAAGTGTAGATAAACCGCAATAAAAGTATTAGAAAAGTAGGCAATTTAGGTTCAACGAGCTAAAACCATGTAAGTCTCAGCCTCTCAGCACAGATATTTTGTGGTGATTCTTGATTAACACTATTAACCCGTAAATATACTGATGAATTATCCGTGTGGTGACGGATTAAGAATACGAAATGTCACCACCCCATATCATCCCATGGGTGTCGTAAGAGCCGACAGAGGGAGCATATTATACAGAGAACAGCACTGCAAGAGAAGGAAAACTTGATACAAACCCTATACCAACCCGTTTGGCCAGCGTGGTGTAGTAGGCCAATTCCTCCTTTCAAAGGAGAGGCCTAGTCCAGCAGTGGACTGTTAAAGGCTGTAGATGATGATGATGATGATACTGATATATTTTGCATTAGAATAGAGGACTGCTAGTGTATAGATGTTCTTACTGAAACTTCGTTAATCTTTATAAAATCGCACCAAATGAACTATCAACCAATTCCTATATAGATATTAAGAAATGTTTCATATTTTTGTTAGCAGCTACTCGGATCGCTCGACACTTTTAATATTCGAACTCACTAAATGAACATACGGCAACATGAAAAGGAACGGAAAATTAATCAAATGTTCGAGTGAATCTAGCGACTTAATAGACGGAGCACAGAAATACTTGGACCAATTAACAATGATTTTGTTTGGAGCGTATTTGACCGACGCCCGGCAGTGACCTCGTCAAAGCTATCATTAAGCAAATATTTCCTGATAGTCGGTGGAGGCGAGCGCTCACCGTATTCCACGCCCTAACGACTCGATTGATTATATACGTACTTCGAATCTTATTAGCTGGTCGTGCGATCAATCCTCGCAACACAGCCAGACTAGATAGATAGAACATTCTTTATTGTACACCAGATACGATACAAATGCTACAAAACATGATACAATTCAATATAGGTATGTACAATAGGCGGCCTTATCGCTGAAAGCAATTTCTTCCAGGCAACCTTGGGATGGACTGGAAAAGATCAGAGAAAGAAAAACAGTGGTGTAGTCATAAAATTAAGTAAAGATAGATGTATAGATACACAAGTACATAAATACATCAATACATAAATATATAAATACATAAATACATGTAATATACATATAGCCATACAAAATACGTAGTTACATCGAACTAAATAGAATATGAAAATTCAGTCACATAGCCATGTAATGCCGTTTTAAGGTGTTTCTGAATATGCCAAGCGAGTTTGCTTGCCTAATTTCTATCGGCAACGCATTCCACAAGCGTACTGCTTCCACAGTAAAGGACTTGTCATAGAAATTTGTGGAATGTGTTGGCATGTGCAGCCTCAGATCCTTAGACGACCTCAGAAACTTTGCGTGTGTGTCATGAAGGAACTTAAAACGTCCTTTGAGATACGAAGGGATGTCCGGGTTGAATAGGATATTATACAGTAATGTAAGAATATGAGTATTCCTGCGAAGACGAATTGGGAGCCACTTGAGTTTGCTACGAAATTCTGATACGTGATCATATTTACGTAATCCAAATATTAATCTAATACAAAAGTTTTATCAAGTTGCTCCTCAGTAAGGTCAAGATAGCTGACATCAGCATAATCGAGTACTGGGAGAAGTAATGACTGTGCCAGCGCAATTTTAGTGGCCGTTGAGAGAAAATTCCGTAGCCTACGCAACGAGCCTGCTGACGCGAATAGTTTTCGACTAGTCTCCTGCATTTGTTAAAGTTTTATCCATGCATAACCCCAAGTTTTTCACATGATCAGTAAGAGCTAATACGTTTCCGTCGAATTTAATCTCAGGTAGTATTGACCAATTTAACTTAGAGATCATTCTGGGACTGCCGATAAGAATTATTTGCGTTTTAGATGGATTAATCTTGAGCCCATACTTTTTACTCCACTCACAGATTTGTGCTAAGTCCGAGTTTATAGCAGAAAATACATCTGCTACCGATTCTAGTTGTGCCTGCGAGTAAATTTGTAAGTCATCTGCGTAAAGGTGGTAGGACGAAATTAACTGTTGAGAGATAGAATGTATAAAAATTGCGAAGAGTAACGGAGATAAAACGCCACCCTGCGGAACACCGGCAGTCGTATCACACCAAGAAGAGTACGATTCCTCAACGCGTATACGCTGTCGCCGCCCAAACAGGTAACTATGAAACCAGTCAATCACTGTTGGAGATATGTTAATAGAGCGGAGTATGCCAAGCAGGATGTGGAAATCTACTGTGTTGAAAGCATTGCTAAAATCAAGTAGAGAAAGTAGCGTGAGCTTTCCACTATCCATACCCAGTCTAATCTCATCGGTAATATGTACCAGTGCTGTGGCAGTACTATGTCCAGGACGAAAACCTGATTGGAAGGGATTTAGGAGAGTGTTCTTAGTGAGGAATGTGGAAAGTTGTTTATGTATCAGACGCTCAAGAACTTTGGATAGGAATGGCAATATAGATATAGGGCGGTAATCAGAGAAGGAAGATGGTTTCGGATTTATTGGGAGAGGAATTATTTGCGCGTCTTTCCACGCTGAGGGAAAGATACCGGTAGTTATAGAATGATTTAAAATATGGCATAGGATAGAAAGGATTTCATCAAGGATAGGGAGAATCATGTTTCGACTGATACAGTCACTACCAACAGCATTGGTTGAGATTGAAGTTATGCTCTTTTGAACATCACAACAAGTAAATTGCTCGAAAACAAAAGGAGAAAATTTGGGAGCTGAGATTTTTGAAAGATCTTGTAAAGTGTTTGTTTTAGTGGTCCCGTCAAAATTGGACGAAGCTGTGGATTGTACGTTTAAAGAATTTATATCTATGTCTTTGAGGAGGACTTCATCACGTGACTTGCCAACTCCCAGTTTTTTAAGAAATTTCCAGACTTTAGCCGGATCTCCGTTTTGAACAGAGATATGGATATGTTGGCGTTGTGCTTTCCTACACACCTTGTTGCAAAGATTTCTTACATTAACATATTTCTCCAAGTTTATGGAAGTTGGTCGTCGCTTGTATCTCGCTTTGGCCGCAGCTTTTTTGGACAATAAGTTTTTAATATCTTCTGTCAGCCAAGGCACTGGTGAGTGTTTCAACTTTATAGGCCGTATTGGAGCATGTTTATCATAGAACTGTATTATGTTCTCTGTAAATATCTGCAGTTTATCGTCCACACAGTCTGAGTTAAGCAAAGGAGACCAATCAATTTTGAAGGCGTCTTCGCAGAGTAGCGAACGATCCATGTCACTGAAATTGCGCTGCATAATAACTCTCGCTTTTGCTTTAGGGGTACGTATTCTATAAGAAAGATAGAGCAAGTCATGATAGGAGAAAGCATTAGCAGAGCATTGGCCGTGCCTGCAAACTAGACTAGGGGAAGAAACAAAGATGAGGTCAAGAAGAGAAGGAACAGAATTTGGAAAGTGATGCGTAGCACTAAGAGGAAGAAGAGTTAAATTATTAGATTCTAGAACGCGTTTAAGAGAAGACGAGCGTGTGTCCTGTTTTAAAATACAGGTATTAAAATCTCCCATTATGATTGTGTGACTGTAAGAAAGGATTAAGGATTCAAGAAGTTGGTCAAAAGATGAAAAGAAATTTATGCGTGAAGAAGGAGAGTAATAGACGCCTAGAAGGACTTTAGAATGGTTTAGTTCCACTTCTAAAAAGAGATGCTCGCCGGCGTCTGATGGCGGTGGCTGTGCTGAGATGCTTATTACACGAAAAGGTATTTATTCACGAAGATATATAGCAACACCGCCACCAGCTCGATCCGCCTGATCATTCCTGATTAGGTGGAAACCATTCAGGTTTCGTTTGATCCAGCTTATTAGGAAATTAATCTTCAACACAAACTCAATATTAATCAATGTACTCTCGAAATGTAGGTAAGTACCGAACTATAAAAAATGTAATCAAATAATATTTATGAGGTACGCGAGTATCGAATGATTTGTAACGAATACAATCTACATAATATAAATATATCGATGATTGTTATTCTGGCTACACACTTGTGTGGTCCGTGTATCAGTTTTCGGATTTTTCCCGACTGAATTCGTAGGTATTTTAGCCGAGGGACAGGCACGTTCACAATTTGCGGCTGCGGATCGACACGAGCGGAGCGTGCAATATCAAAGTTGCGGCGGTATATAGGTTCGAATATTGGACTCGATCGCCGAATGACGGACCACCAGTGTTCGCAAACCGCACGGGGCCGACCACCGCGCCGACCCATCACCCCACGCTTTGCACTATGATTTGTAATTCAATTATGACTAGTAGAGACCGCAATTCTTGCTACAACCGTCCGTTCTCAAAATTCATGAGACTGTTGTTACATTCATGAGAGAAATTGGGTAAAAATACTGTGTAAATACGTTTGCGATACACCAGAGATGTAGATTTTATGACCGCCGCGTGTCACGAACTTGGATTCCGCGGAACACTTTATTCGTCGTGTATTTTTTTATTTTATCTCATACCGAAACTTTCTCCAACGTGATACCGGTATTAAGATATTAAGATTTTGAAACCTAAAGACAACGTCTAAATGAAGCAGATCTAACGCTGCCCCAAAAATACTGTAAAACTTTTCTTATTTTTGTTTCATTAATAATTCAAGACGCTAAAAAAAAACGAGCCACAGTCTAATTTTATTAAGACTAGAAACAAGCATCATCTACAACTGCATTTATTATTTATAACCGCATTATCCAATTTGTTTTAATTTCTTATGTTGTTTGGACGACTTAATAGTTAAAAAAGCTCCTAATTAGTCACATTCTAAAGCAAGGAAAAACAGTCTTAAACATAAAAGACATTGAATAAGCAGGTAATATATAAGTAAGTATAGTCTTTTGATATAATATGAAAATATGCGACGAAATTCTGCAAGGCTCCGTTGGAGCAATAGGATTATAAGAGGTAAGTGACGGTAAAGTCCAGGGGTCTGGACACAGGATTGAAACGAGCTTACAGTTCATTTATAGAACTTAGGACCTAAATCCTACAAGTTAATGGCTTCACATATATCCAAAAGTATTTTATTACCACGTCCGCTGATATTACGAGCTCACAAATGCCACAGAGAGAATAAGATATGAACTTTAAGGCATTTCAATTATCTGACATTTAAGAAGGAAACAATATTATTTGTGATGCGGAACTTTACAATAGCTCGTACAAAATGCTCGACGCTCCTTGTTATATTATGCTGGGGCGGCGGGCGGCTTCATCGTACGCAAGTGAAATTATTGCTTTGTATCGTATTTTAATTATGGTAGATTTATATTTTTGCAGATTTATTACGATAGGTATGTTTAACGAGTTTCTGAACCAATTTCGAACTAGATATATTTATTTATTTAAACTTTATTGTACACCAGTATCAACATTAAATAAATCTTATATAATAGGTAAAGTACAAAGGGCGGCCTTATCGCTTAAAGCGATCTCTACCAGGCAACCTTTGGATGGAGATATTGGTAGGAAAAAAATGGTAGTTGTAGGTGTACCAGTTTTAATATTTATATTATAAACATATACATTCATATAATATATATATAATTCTCGTGTCACAGTTTTCGTTCCCATACTCCTCTGAAACGGCTTGACCGATTTTGATGAAATTTTTTGTGCTTATCCGGTATCTATGAGAATCGGCCAACATCTATTTTTCAAAAAAAAAAAATTTACAAAACAACGTTTGCCGGGTCAGCTAGTATATATATATATATATATATATATATATATATATATATATATATATATATATATATATATAATACATACATAAAAATATACATACATAAATAAATTGGTGCATAATACTAAATACATATTTTTAGAATAGGAAATAAATTAAGCGGACAAGTAATGTGCCTTAACTAAAGCTTTGAATGAAGTAACCGTCTGTGCCTGCCTTATGTTTAAAGGTAATGCATTCCATAAGCGAACAGCCGTTACAGAGAATGATTTATCATAATAGAATGTAGTGGAATGTGGCGGCATTTTCCGGGTTGACCCAGGACCCTAATTTTTATACACCTAATAGGAACCACAGACCTCAGTATCTGGTATAAATTTCTATTTGCTAGGTCCACCCGTTCCTGAGAAAATCGGTGGTGACACACGGACAGACAGACAGACAGACAGACAGACAGACAGACAGACAGACAGACAGACGGACAAGAAAGTGATCTTATAAGGGTTCCTTTTTTTACCTTGTGAGGTACGGAACCCTAAAAACACTAAGGAACTAAAAAAACTAAAAATTAATTGGTTTTGGAACAAACATTTTTGGAGTAGGTGCCAAACCCTTTCGCAAAAAGTAACTAAATTACATACTACCTATTCTATCAACAACGAAAGTTATATAAAAAAGTGTAGAGGTTTCATAGTCAGATCAGAAATACTTGGCTTGTCACCGAGTCCAAAAATGTTTGCTCTAAAACCAATTATTTTTTAGTTTTTTAGTTCCTTAGTGTTTTCTGAAGTCGGTTTTTTTATTTGAAAATATTTTTTTTTGTTTAGAGCTGTACAAATCGAGATTTTTTGTTTAACTGTGAGGATTCCTTCACAGCCTGCTATTATTTTAAATATATTCACTTGATTATTCATCAGCATGTGGCGCTCTTTTTAAGCTGATGAAAATACATTTCAGATTTTATACAACGAATTAAATGCAGCAGATTTTCTTTCACGTGGTATATAAAAATGGCACGTAAAATATTAATAACAATGAGAAGAGAATGAAACTCGGTTATTATTTTTAGTTTTAAAATATATGTAATTAACAAATACTTGGTTTTTGCAAAATGTGACATACATCTTAAGCTACAACTAGTTACTTATAGGTAACTCCCTCTTCTGAAGCGTTGTAGGTTAAATAATCCTTCAGTTAGTTCATCAATATCGGTGACAGACACAAATACTAAACACATAAGTAAAACATTGTACATACATATCGAAGTCGCATTATATATAGTTAAAGCCATTACCTATAAGGAAATTTCATTTTGCCAAAGTTTCAACCGTTATGGTCAATAAATAACCTATCATTTACTTTTATACTAATGAAATATGAACGAAACTTGCTCATGTCCAAGGGTAAGCGATTTATTTTATGATCCGTTACTAATACATAGACAAGTTTAGTTCCAGTGGCTCGTTACTGCGCCTTCGCAGAGTTAACTTACCTACATAATGACCGATTAAAAGTTTTCAATTATCCGAGCAAAAGTACCGGCACCGCCCACACCACTTGTATCGCTCACAACACGCCTGGTACTAATGAAAAACCTACAATTATTCTTCTAATCTCATAGCGATTTTTATGCTAAGCTCCTTTTCTGTTATGCAAATCATCCCGATAACATGAAGGCTTGCGAAAACCGCTCGTTTTTTGGTTACAACGTATATCTATTTAAGGTCATCAGAAAATTTACGACTGAAAATGCCGCCACATTCCACTACATTCTATTATGATAAATCATTCTCTGTAACGGCTGTTCGCTTATGGAATGCATTACCTTTAAACATAAGGCAGGCACAGACGGTTACTTCATTCAAAGCTTTAGTTAAGGCACATTACTTGTCCGCTTAATTTATTTCCTATTCTAAAAATATGTATTTAGTATTATGCACCAATTTATTTATGTATGTATATTTTTATGTATGTATTATATATATATATATATATACATATATATATATATATATATATATATATATATATATATATATATATATATATATATATACATATATATATATATATATATATATATAATACATACATAAAAATATACATACATAAATAAATTGGTGCATAATACTAAATACATATTTTTAGAATAGGAAATAAATTAAGCGGACAAGTAATGTGCCTTAACTAAAGCTTTGAATGAAGTAACCGTCTGTGCCTGCCTTATGTTTAAAGGTAATGCATTCCATAAGCGAACAGCCGTTACAGAGAATGATTTATCATAATAGAATGTAGTGGAATGTGGCGGCATTTTCAGTCGTAAATTTTCTGATGACCTTAAATAGATATACGTTGTAACCAAAAAACGAGCGGTTTTCGCAAGCCTTCATGTTATCGGGATGATTTGCATAACAGAAAAGGAGCTTAGCATAAAAATCGCTATGAGATTAGAAGAATAATTGTAGGTTTTTCATTAGTACCAGGCGTGTTGTGAGCGATACAAGTGGTGTGGGCGGTGCCGGTACTTTTGCTCGGATAATTGAAAACTTTTAATCGGTCATTATGTAGGTAAGTTAACTCTGCGAAGGCGCAGTAACGAGCCACTGGAACTAAACTTGTCTATGTATTAGTAACGGATCATAAAATAAATCGCTTACCCTTGGACATGAGCAAGTTTCGTTCATATTTCATTAGTATAAAAGTAAATGATAGGTTATTTATTGACCATAACGGTTGAAACTTTGGCAAAATGAAATTTCTTTATAGGTAATGGCTTTAACTATATATAATGCGACTTCGATATGTATGTACAATGTTTTACTTATGTGTTTAGTATTTGTGTCTGTCACCGATATTGATGAACTAACTGAAGGATTATTTAACCTACAACGCTTCAGAAGAGGGAGTTACCTATAAGTAACTAGTTGTAGCTTAAGATGTATGTCACATTTTGCAAAAACCAAGTATTTGTTAATTACATATATTTTAAAACTAAAAATAATAACCGAGTTTCATTCTCTTCTCATTGTTATTAATATTTTACGTGCCATTTTTATATACCACGTGAAAGAAAATCTGCTGCATTTAATTCGTTGTATAAAATCTGAAATGTATTTTCATCAGCTTAAAAAGAGCGCCACATGCTGATGAATAATCAAGTGAATATATTTAAAATAATAGCAGGCTGTGAAGGAATCCTCACAGTTAAACAAAAAATCTCGATTTGTACAGCTCTAAACAAAAAAAAATATTTTCAAATAAAAAAACCGACTTCAGAAAACACTAAGGAACTAAAAAACTAAAAAATAATTGGTTTTAGAGCAAACATTTTTGGACTCGGTGACAAGCCAAGTATTTCTGATCTGACTATGAAACCTCTACACTTTTTTATATAACTTTCGTTGTTGATAGAATAGGTAGTATGTAATTTAGTTACTTTTTGCGAAAGGGTTTGGCACCTACTCCAAAAATGTTTGTTCCAAAACCAATTAATTTTTAGTTTTTTTAGTTCCTTAGTGTTTTTAGGGTTCCGTACCTCACAAGGTAAAAAAAGGAACCCTTATAAGATCACTTTCTTGTCCGTCTGTCTGTCTGTCTGTCTGTCTGTCTGTCTGTCTGTCTGTCTGTCTGTCCGTGTGTCACCACCGATTTTCTCAGGAACGGGTGGACCTAGCAAATAGAAATTTATACCAGATACTGAGGTCTGTGGTTCCTATTAGGTGTATAAAAATTAGGGTCCTGGGTCAACCCGATAAAAAGATATGGTCAAAATTAGATTTTTGCGAAAACTTGTAAGTACCAAAATTAACCTTAATTTTCAACTTTTTTTATTTTTCGGAATTTTTCCTTTATTTGTGCTGTAAGACCTTGGTTTTGAGCAAAATTGACAATTCTAGGTCAACCGTAAGTACCCTATAGGTTTTGGGTCGAAAACCTATATGGTAGTTCCCGTTGAACTAGAATCACGAAATTTGGCCAAAAGCAGGGTCTTACAGCACAAATAAAGGAAAAATTACAAAAAATTCAAAAAGTTGAAAATTAAGGTTAATTTTGGTACTTACAAGTTTTCGCAAAAACCTAATTTTGACCATATCTCCTATGTACTGTAACAATAGTACCACCTACAACTCACAGATGGCGCCACAGGAAAAATTAGAAGTCGGTGTTAAGATTCTCCGGCGGATAACAAAACCCCGACTGATTTAAAGATCAAGGTGTCTTCGGATAGGGAATCGAGTATCGCACGCTTTATGCCTCAACCACTTGCTTGAGCATTTAAGTGTCTTCCTCGACCTCTTACTTCTACGACTTATGTGCATCTACCTAGTTAGGTCTCAGAGGTTCTGCGAAGAAGGTAGCCTGTAAATTGCTTTAGACGTATGTTTGGCATCGTTAATAAATTTACAACAAGAGTCCAGCTTTTATATTGCCGTTGGCGCGCTATCCCGCTCTACAGTGGCGCAGTGGAAAATTTAAGGGTGTCCCCATACATACATAGTAGACTCCATTTAAGATAGTAGGTACTCTTTGTAAGGGCGCACGTACAGAGAGAATTAAAGCGCCCCTTATGGAGAGAAGCGATCGATAGAGACCGCTAGGGGGCGCATTTAGAAAATGTATGGAAATTGTTCCTGTCATCTAGGCTATCGTCCACCGTGACGATCGAGTGCAAACTGGTACTAGACCCTCAGATTTGGAGGACTAGCGTAATTAGCATCAACCTCAAATAAGGTAAAATGCGTACGGAACCCTCGGTGCGCGAGTCAGACTCGCACTAGCCCGATTTTTTGAAGTAGGTTTTGTTTATTTAAAAATAATTTTTATTTTTTGCTTTTTAGTAGTAGGTATACTAATAAAAAATAGTAATAGCTGGTAAGTAGGTACATAGGATAGTGTAGGTTGTACATGATGGGGAGGCCTTCCTTACGTGCCTCAATTCTGAAATGTAGACCTACCTTTCTGGCAATTTCAAGTACTTTTTTTGTTTTCAACTAACTAGCCTAAACACGTTCGTTTCAGTTCCATCATCAGACCATGGAAATCATCCAGCATCAAAGTCTATGCAAAAACGACTCAAACGAGGCTAAACTCATAATTGTATTACAAATATCCCATGGCTACCTTCCTACACCATCATCAGAGTTTGGTAAACATTCAGCATTAAAGTCCATGTAAAGACGAATCAAACGAGCCCAAACTCAATGGGATTGCGTCTTTGTATTTCAAAGATCCCATGGCCACCTTCCTGCTCCATCATCAGAACCTGGAAAACATCCAGTACCAAAGACCATGTAAAGACAAATCAAACGACCCTAAACTCGATGAAATTAGGTTACCTTCCAGCTCTAACATCAGACCATGGAAATCATCCAGCATCAAAGTCTATGCAAAGACGATTGAAACGAGGCCAAACTCGATGGGATTGCGTGATTATATTACAAATATCCCATGGCTACCTTCCTGCTCCATCATCAGAGTTTGGTAAACATTCAGCACTAAAGTCCATGTAAAGACGAGTCAAACGAGCCCAAACTCAACACCTTCCTGCTCCATCATCAGACCCTGAAAAACATCCAGTACCAAAGTCCATGTAAAGACGAATCAAACGACCCTAAACTCGATGAGATTGGGTTGTTGTATCACAAAGATCTCATGGTTACTTTCCAGCTCTATCATAAGACCATGGAAACCATCCAGCATCAAAGTCTATGTATAGACGACTATATAACTTATTAGACTATATATTTACTGTGCATTCTGTGCGCCTCGATACCCTCGCGACCGGCGCCCCTCCACCGCGCAACTTCCTCCAAAAACTTATTGTTTCCTATGGATTAATCGCCCTTCAGCTTTCCGAACACCTGTGTCTGCTGTCCTTTTTCAATAAATGTTATCCGGCTTACATGTTTGTTTAATGGTTGGCCTTACTGCTAAGGGTAGGTAAATCTTTACGTGACGAGTATGTTAGGCATTATTTATAGTTTTTTAATGGATAGATTTAACTTATTTTTCATAATCATCATCAGCCTGCCGTAGTCCACTGCTGGATATAGGCCCGATTTTCGGCTCTTCGTGTCCAGCCGCTGTCAGCCACTTTGCGTATAACGTCACTCCACCTAGCCGGAGGGCGTTCTACATTACGTTTGCCAAGGCGCGATCTCTCACTTATTTTTAGCTTTAATATAATTGGTGCCCACATTAATGATCCACAAATCCCTTTTGATTTAAAAACAAACAGATATCAAGTTGTAATTAATGGGTTTTGCCTAACCGGTGCTGGAATCTTTTTCAATGTCGATAGCTCGTACTGTTTTTACCAGTTTACCGTTTTACAGCATTTTTCGAGTGAAGTTTGTTGAGAAGTCCAATTTTACTTCAAGTAATCTAGCAAACAAAAATCGCGGTCGTTTTCTAAATCACTCTTCGGAACATCGATACGTCTTCAAAATGTCGTGTTTAATACTGGACCGGTATAAACATTAACGATATTTTTCCATAAAATATCGACTCACGTGAAATGTATCGACTAAATATACTGTTCCAGTATTGTTTGCAGAAAGGGAACAAACAATGCTATTGAATTTGCCATTAATAATTGTAGAATAGCTTTCATAAATATTGCAGCGTCATATTGAAAAGGCAGCTTCCAACAATAACAAATACAAAGCTTATCATGTATTGACATTAATTACACAAACAAAATATTAAAGCTATAAAATTCATTCCGGCACTATTGAAAACCACTCGTGTTTACCGATAGTGAATGATTTGGGGCCATCCAAACCAATATTTTGCTATTATATCTTATTTAGTATTTCTTGCTATTTGATGTTAGTTTGTTGCAAGGTTAAGCGGTGTTAAACTCTTACAATTACATAAAAGATGTGAAGGAAATACACATGCATCGCTGAAATAGCAACTGTGAGATCAGAACAGACAAGAAGCAGAAATACGAATACTTAGTATCTCGCTGAGATGCAGGAACAACAAGAAATTAGAAAGGCAAGTAGATCGTATTTTGATAAGCATGATGAAAGAGCAGCCATAATATCATTTAATTTGAGATATTATTGTCATTTATTAAATTCAATTAAACGCAAAAACAAGCACATAATCATAAACTAATCGTACCATGAGTTTCTTTTAAGATAACTTCGGTCTAAATTCTACTAAATGTGAAAATCTTCGGGTTTACCAGAAAATTTATGAACATCGGTCGTGTAATTGTATATGTTCCGTGAGCAAAAACATTAAGGTATATTATATGGGTAACATTAGTACACGAGGTGGCGCTGTATCTCAGGAGTTAAGCAACTGTGCTATTCTTGACTTTTGTAAGAAGCAACGGTCGCCATAACACGAAAAGGCGGGCCTAATTCCGAGAGGCCTCACAAATTACCAGCGCCAGGACTCCAACATTAACCCACCTTTTCAAGTTAATAAAAATGATTTAAGTACGCATTAAAAGGATATTTTTCTCGCTGAGAACACGGAATTCATAATGGTAATAACTTGGCCGATTGTCCCGTAATTACGTGTTGTACATAGAAATAGTGTGCGCGATACGACGCCGCCGGGGTACGCGCCGCTCGCAGCCAAAGTTCACAAAAGAGTTGATAATCGTTCGAGGAGATACCGAACGTACATTCCTCGCAGCTCCCGAAGGCTTTTAATTTTGTAGATTAATAACTGGAAGATAAAAGTTGTGTTAGGTGCAAACAATAGTGGGTAGAGCGTAACCGTAACCAGTGGAAACATTCAGAGAATTGCGAGTGGCCGCCTGCCGCCTTTGCCCCGGATATCGCCGCGCCGATTCATCCTCCACTAAGAAAATACTGTCCTTCGTTTATTGTATGTACTTTGACTTACTTTAGTTGGTTTTATTGAAAATAATTGTACGTAACCGATCTGTGGATGTCTCTTGGAACTTTCTATTATTGTAGGGAAGATACGATTTATAAAGATCACTTCAAAATCCTTTTAGCTAAGAATGAACTGAGACGGTTTGAATTGAAATCATTCAGTTTGTCATTTCGTTATACATTAAATGGAATGGACGGCAAAATTCATACTATTGCATCAATCTTTCTAATAAAAAGGAAACGTTTTTAAAGATGGGTCCTATCTTCCCGTGGATGTCGTAAGAGGCGACTAAGGGATAACACGATGCAAATACCATCTTTGCGTAGAGACGGAAAACTCGACATCAAACCCTATACGACTGCCTCGTTGGTCTCGCGGCATAAATGTGCTCGTGGGATCGGGAGGTCCCGGGTTCGATTCCTGGGTCGGGCAGTGTTATTGGGTTTTTCTGTAACGAAATTCTCAGTAGCAGCACGGAGTCTGGAAATGTGCCCGGTATGGCAATAGGCTCGCCCCTTATTACGTGGGACTAAAGTATATCTGGCGAAAAGTGGGTGTAGAAATACACCTCTGCCTACCCCTTCGGGGATAAAAGGCGTGACGATATGTATGTATGTATGTATGTTTTTAAAGATTGTAATAACAATCTGGATTTCTACTCATGTTAAATCTACATCGGTGGATAGGTTTACTGTTGAATAGGCGAATCTGCTCTAAATAGAATCGCAACCAGGATCACCCGGACCACCTACCGTTACCACTGTAAAACACGTCAAAGAACCTCAACGGCACATTAACATAATGAGACGTTATGTGCCACACAATATCCTACCAACAGTCACAGCGAAATCTCACACTTTAAGCTAATTGTCATAAATCGTAAACCAATTATGTATTGAAACCCCAATATTATGATTTAAAAGCCATAAATAATCCGCCGCACAGATAATAATAATTATTAGTGTGACGTGTCAGGCCCCGATTGAAACCACTTCGATAACAAATGAGGCTCATAATGCGCGCCGCATAAATCCACGGAGGTAATTGACCAAATCACTGTCAATCTCTAATGACAAAACCGTTTATCCGTCCGACAGACCCATTAATATCAACTTCAAACTATTTTTAATATAAAATAAAGCTTTTTTGTGTTCAATAATGCAATACAACGTTCATATTTTCTGAAAACGCATCAACGTACTAATTAAAAATGAGTGAATGTTTATTATTTTTTGTATTTGCATAATCCTTACATTATGAAGATGAAAGCCACATAACAATGACTCATGCTGCGATTTCGACAGTCGACTATGATTAACAACATAATTAGCCGTTAAAGTGGAATTTTGACAAATTTACTCCTTAGCGTTCACGTAATGCTTAGAGAAAATGTATTGCTTCAGCGTTTTATGACCGTTCGCAATTTCAAACACTTTTATTTAAGAAATTATTGCGTTCTTATATTTAATGTCCATAAAAACATTTCTAATCTTTGAGTGATGACATAGATCATTTGAATTGGTATTTGTTACTCAAAAGTCAAATAAACAGAATTGTGGTTTTGATTTGTGTAACTACTACAATTACCACACAACCTAGTCTTATTAAAATTTGAACCTGTAGGTATATTATGTATATGATATGTTTATATTCATGTTAAAAATTAAATACATTTATATTAACTTCGATCCAGATTCATAGTCACAATAAGTAATCATATCGCGTTTCTGATCAATTTATTATTCTAAGAAAAATGTAGGTACACAAAGACATATAAACAGTCCGAAGGTTTTCTGCGAAATTCATCTATCTATCTATCGTCACGCCTTTCTCCCATTGGGGTAGGCAGAGACTATGGAACGCCAAATGCTCCGGGTCAAACAAAACACACCTCTTTCGCTTCCTCAACATTCATTAACCTCATCATACATGCTCGCTGGTTATGGGTACTTTTAATTTGGCCCTTTTTCAGTACATCCCCTATTTGGTCGGCGTACGTCCGTCTTGGGCGTCCCCTACCGACTTCTCTATTCATTCTTACACGATACACTTCTTTCGTATTTCTTCTTGCATCCATCCATTCCAAATGTCCAAACCATCGCAACATTCCTTTTTCAATCTTTATCACTACATCTTTTTTTAGACCACACTTCTCTCGTATCACAATGTTTTTCACTTTATCTATCAGCCTTACTCCGCACATACTCCTCAAAGCTCTCATCTCCACAGCATTGATTCTACTTGCATGCTTCTTCTACCATACCCATGATTCGCTACCATACATCAGCGTTGGTGCCAAAACTCCCTGCAGTACAGCAAGGCGAGCCTTACTTGGGATAATTTCGTTACTGATGATAGACTGTAAGGCACCATTTACACTATTTCCTGCTTTCACACTCCTTTCACCTTCTCCCTCACATTTGCCATCTCTCGTAAACATAGACCCTAAATACACTAACTCATTCACTTGTTCCATTTTTTCATCTCCTATCATTATGTTACATTCAGTTATATTGTCTTCCCTCTCTATGACCATGACCTCAGTCTTGCTTACATTCCCTTTCATGCCCTTCTTCTTATACACTTCATTCATTACGGTGACCATCTACTGTATATCAGACGCTGACGACGCAAAAAGAACCTGATTGTCAGCGTATAATAGGGTCTTAAACACAGATTCACCCATTCTTAATCCACATTTAGACTCTTTCAGATCGGTCAAACAACTGTCCATGAATAGATTGAACAGCCAAGGAGACGCTACACATCCCTGTCTAACACCACGATCAATGTTAAATAAGTCCGTGTAGGCCCCGTTTATTCTGACACAGGAACTTGAATCCCTGTTTAAGGATTAAAGTGCCCGTATCAGACTGCTGCTCACTCCAAATTAATTTCCGAAATTCAATATAGTTTTAAAGATTTTTTTTAGAAAAAAAACTTTCAATAATATCTAAATTTAATAATTTGGCATCAAACATCAAAATTATTGATAAGACATCTCTTCGCCTCCTAGGTTGTCCAGTATTTGAAGAATCTTTCGATTCTTTCTTAGAGGAAAAGATACAAAATTTCTGTGAAGTTTCAGATCACCTATTCAAAATTAATATTCACTCAGCTTATACTATTATTCGATATTGTTTTTTTGTTCTTCTAAGATCTTCCCAACTTTGGAAAAAATATGCACTTTTAGAACAAGTCGACCAAATTATCCACATTACTTTAAAGAGAATATTAAATGTGGACTTGGACGACCGAGCCTGGCTACAAGTGTCTTTGCCTATATGTCTGGGTGGGCTCGGTGTACGCAAAATGTCTCGTGTCAGTTTACGGCGTTTCTGTCTTCGTTTCACAGCACGGAAGAGTTAACTAGGAAAATTTTATGGCCTACACTAGTTAACTCAGAAGTGCTGTGCAAAACTGAAGCTATAAATGCCTAGAAAATGGCTTGTCCAAGCACTGATTTGACTACCAACCTATTCTCCCAAAGACAGTGGGACGCGCCGCTTTGTGACATTGTTAGGAAAAATCTTTTAGATACATCTTTTAATGTTGCAGAGCGTGCTCGCTTGCTGGCTGTGGGAGAGTGGGAATCAGGTCTGTGGCTTCAGGCACTACCATCGTCCAACACACCATGTTGGACGATGAGACGTTCCGTATTGCCACTTGTCTTCGTTTAGGTGCTCCGTGTGTTTCTCCGCATCGATGTCATTGTGGAGAAGACGTCGATAGCCTTGGACACCATGAGCTATCCTGTAGCAGAAGCGCTGGTAGAATTCCCCGTCACGCCCATTCGTCGTGTTCTTGTCGCGTCTGGCGTACCAGCTGTACTTGAACCAAATGGTGTGGTACGCGACGACGCGCGACGGTAAGAGACCAGACGGTATGTCATTGTTGTTATGGAAAATGGGTAGGCCTTTGGTGTGGGACGCAACCTGCGTAGACATCCTCGCGCCATCACATGTTCCAAGCACGGGAGGCCATGCTGGCGCTGATGCTGCAACTGCGGAAACCCTCAAACGACGCAAATACAGTAATTTAGTGAGTAATTACGTGTTTGAGCCGTTTGGGGTGGAAACGCTAGGCTAAGGCTGGTTTATTCTTTGCTCAGAGAATCAGCATTGCCATCCAGCGTGGCAATGCTGCCAGCCTGGGCACGTTACCCGATGACATTGATGCGGAGGCATTTTACGACACTTAAAACTTGTAAACATTTTCAATATTAATTTCGATTTACGGTTTTTGGTACGTATTTACTACTTAGAGATTAAGATTAGATTAAGCTTCATATAGATTATAAAATTATGTTTCTTTAATGTTCTATTTAGATTAAATATTATTAGTGATATAGATTTTATTGTTTTATGTTAAACTTCAAATCAACAAGATGTTGTTCGTGCAGAAAATAATAAAAGTTTGACTAAATAAATATTGACAGCAAATTTTACCTTATTTCGGTTTGAAAAGTAAGAGACGGAAAAATCGATAAAGGATTTTTCGAGTGAGCGATATGAGTGTTCTTTCTATGCAAACATTTTGCAAAGTGATCCGTACTTATTTGAAACAACGTGGGGCGAGCATGGATGAGGGATGCGAGCTTTTGCACGTACCCGTACTAACATATGGATCTCCACCAGAGATGAACGTAGCTAAGATGTGCGTCGAAAACATCACACAAAGTTATTACACACTGTATAATAACGTAGCATTGCTCAGCTCAAGTTACATTATTGGTTAATGTTTTCCTCCAAAAATGTTCAGCTACACAGCACATCTTTGCTAGACATGCAGCCTTGCACCAATTCAAAACTACCTACTACCATCAGTCTCTGTCCACCCACTACACAATACTATCCCTAATAACTCCCTTACTTAGCAACTTCTGCTATCTTCGCTCTGCTTTTAATACCTATAACTTTTTCATTGAAAATGTAAAAATAATGGCATAATAATTCACCGCTTTAAAATGATATATGACTTCGCAAGTTGCAGTTAAATAAGATTTCAGATTGTAGCAAAAGTAAGTGTGCAAGTACTTGTGGATTCAATAAAAAGAAAAGATGATGTTGGCAGAGTTCCTCTAAGTTATAATTGGAAAACAAGTAAAGTGTATTCAGTTCCATATGGATATTGTATCTTATACTAATATATAAAGCTGAGGAGTTTGTTTGTTTATTTATTTATTTGTTTGTTTGGTTGAACGCGCTAATCTCAGGAACTACCGGTCGGATTTGAAAGAAAAAATATGCACTTTTAGAACAAGTCGACCAAATTATCCAAATTACTTTAAAGAGATATTAAATTATGGAAAAAGAGAGTACCATGTATGTTAATGATAGAGTACCTACATATGTACATGTTACTCTATTAACGACATGATTTTTTTTTAATCATAGACAATAAATAATTTGCTCAAAGTAGCCTACCTATCCTAAAATATTAAATTATTGACTAACAATGAATAATATTACAGATAACTAGCTAATACATTGCATAAATATTTTTAGGCATGGAGATTTTACGTTGTCTGTGAATGAAATCGTCAGAATTAACAAAATCCATTAAAAGTTACGGTAGTCTGAAAACGCATTTTTTTTTTAGATATCAATAATTTGCCGTGTGGTTGACGGCATAGAATACAAGTGTCACCACCCCCTATCTTCCCGTGGGTGTCGTAAGAGGCGACTAAGGGATAACACGATGCAAATATCAACTTTGCGTAGAGACGGAAAACTCGACAACAAACCCTATACGACTGCCTCGTAGGTCTCGCGGCATAAATGTGCGCGTGGGATCGGGAGGTCCCGGGTTCGATTCCTGGGTCGGGCAGTGTTATTGGGTTTTTCTGTCCCGAAATTCTCAGTAGCAGCACGGAGTCTGGAAATGTGCCCGGTACGGCAATAGGCTCGCCCCTTATTACGTGGGACTAAAGTATATCTGGCGAAAAGTGGGTGTAGAAATACACCTCTGCCTACCCCTTCGGGGATAAAAGGCGTGACGATATGTATGTATGTATGTAGAATATTAAATGTGGACTTGGACGACCGAGCCTGGCTACAAGTGTCTTTGCCTGTATGTCTGGGTGGGCTCGGTGTACGCAAAATTTCTCGTGTCAGTTTACCGGCGTTTCTGTCTTCGTTTCACAGCACGGAAGAGTTAACTAGGAAAATTTTATGGCCTACACTAGTTAACTCAGAAGTGCTGTGCAAAACTGAAGCTATAAATGCCTATGGATATTGTATCTTATACTAATATTATGTTTTTTTTTTTTGTTTTTTTTTTTTTTTGGCGGTAGGTGCTAAAAAAGTCGACACGTACTGAAATTTGAAAATTTTATTTTTAATTAGTTATTTGTATAATTTAATAATATAATTATTAACGTTGGGTAATAAAATCCATAACTTTACTGTAATAACGTTAGTGAAAGCGTTGCATTACCGTATGTAAAGTTTTGTCTGCACACAACACCACCTGCCAGCACTCAACACATATCACAAATCTAAATAGAAAAGCACTTAACACACCAGGATGACAGAGCTAGCCAACATAAGGACTGCTCAGGACAATCTTGAGGAGATGTTCTCCAAACGGATGATGGAGCTGGAGGCCCAACTTCAGGCAGGGTCTGCTAAGGATACCGTTGCGAAGGTGGCTGAGGAGTTCCGGACCTTCAGGGAACTGATGTATGCAATGCTTGGTCTTCTGCGCAAGCAAGTCGACGAGTGCACCCAAGCAATCGACATGATGGAGACCAGGCACAGGCGCAAAGCCATAATATTCCTTGGGGTACCTGAGGTTGAGAAGGAGGACTGTCGAACGTCCATAGTCAAGATAGTGCGCAACATGGATGTCCCAAACATCACTTCTGGTAGCTTCACTGCATGCCACAGGATCGGTGCTTCAAGTAAGGCTCATCACCGGCCAATCCTGGTCTGGTTTTCGAGTATGGAGTTAAGATCTGCCGTGTGGAAAGCCAAGACCCGATTGAAGGGCACGTCGGTGTCCGTTAAGGAGTTTTTGACCAAGTCCAGGCAAACCATCTTTGGCAAGGCACGGCAACATTTCGGCGTACGATCATGTTGGACGCAAGACGGTGTCATCGTGGTGAAGGCGTCGGATGGCACGCGTCATAGAATAACCACCTCGGAGAACCTGAACAGTCTGCTGCAGAAGTATCCCAAACAAATATGTGGCGCTGCATCTGCGGGCAAGAACGGCGCCGGAGCTGTCGGGACATCGAACGCGAGCGCCAAACCTCGTAAATAACTTTGTTACTATTACTTCTAACTTTCAGTTTCACTTGTTTGTTGTTATTCTTGTTTGTATAAGTAATTTGTTATTATTATTTTGTAGTTTTTCGTGAGGTTACGGTATTGTATTACTGTCGTTTTGACATTGACAGCTCATTGACATTGCCCACTTGATGTTTGGCTGCGTTCGGAAACAGTAAGACGCATTTGTTTGTTTGTGCTGCGTTTCGTTCTATTATATAGTAATAAGTTTTGTTTCACCTTATTTCTATGTTTTGTATTTGTGTTCTTTTTAATGTTTGTGTTTGCTGGCGGGTGGTGCAGAGATGACTGTTACTTACAACGCATCGTGTATTCTTATATATTGGTATTTAAATATATATATTTATTTGTATTATATATCTTATTTATCTGTAGGTATATATTATTTTGTATTTATAATATTATTTTATTACATAAATATAACTATTATATTTTATTGGATATGGAAATTGATGACGTATATTTGTCAGCCACTGAGTCAGTTTCCTCTTCCGACAATGAGAGTTTCTGCTCTGCGGATGGCACCTTAAACGACTGCTTGCAAAATGCATTTGCGCCTCATTCTCGGTTAATGTTCAACGTCTGTCACATAAATGCGCAAAGCATACCGAGCCACTATAGCGACTTGCTGGAAGCGTTTTCCAATTCCTGTGCACATGCCATTCTGGTCTCGGAGAGTTGGCTAAAACCATCTCTTCCTTCCACCTCCTACTCGCTGCCCGGTTTCGTTCTAATACGTAACGACCGAGTCGGAAGACGAGGTGGCGGTGTCGCTATTTACGTCCGCAGTGCATTTCCATACAGAATCTTGTCATCTTCTCCACCCACTTCTTCGCCTGCGGAGTACTTATTTCTTGAGGTTGACGTCAAGGGGGCTAAAACCGTCCTTGGCGTCGTCTATTGTCCTCCTTGTATTGATTTTTTCTCCAGTCTCGAGCCGATTCTGGAATCTTTAGGGTCAGAGTACACTCATCACATCATCATGGGCGATTTTAATACCGATCTCCTTTCCCTACACTCCAGTCGCTCCCGTAAATTTCTTGATATTGCTGAATCAGCCAGCCTCCACATTTTGCCTCTGCAAGCCACTCACCACAATAGCAATGGGCAGGACACGTGGCTTGATTTAATACTCACCTCTGATCCTTCTTTAGTTGCATCCCATGGCCAACTTCCTGCACCTGGATTTTCCCATCACGACCTTATTTTCCTGTCATACCGCTTGAAACCTCCCAAAACCCCACCCAAAGTTCTGCACAAGCGTTGTTTTGGTCACATAGACGTAAATAAACTGTGTGAGGATGCTTCTAAACTAAACTGGGACAGCATGATGTCTGCCTCTACGGTGGACGAAAAGGTAAGGGTCTTCAATGACACTGTCTGCGAACTGTACGATGTTCATGCCCCAGTAAGACGGGTGAAGCTAAAGCGGCCCCCTGCACCCTGGATTACGCAGGGTGTTCGCATGGCAATGCTTCGTAGAGATAGGGCGTTTCGGCGGTACAAAAGGGATCGGTGCGAGGAAAACTGGGCGCTTTTCAAGTCTGCAAGAAATCGGTGCAACCAGATGGTGCGTAACGCGAAACGCCGACATATTCTCGATAATATCACTTCTTCATCTGCTGCTAATATCTGGAAGTTCCTTGGAACTTTAGGCATTGGCAAGCAGCGGCATGTCGAGTGCCATGGGACTCTTAGTTTGGATGATATCATCCGACATTTCTCCACTACCTTTTCGCTGAATCACCAAACTACGAGTCTCACTGTGAACTATTTAGCCGCGTTACCTCAACCCAAAATAGAGTCTTTTTTCTTTTCTCCAGTGTCCCCGGCTGAGATCAAGAAGATAATCCTCTCCATAAAGTCCAATGCTGTGGGATGTGACAACATCAGCCGCCGTATGATCACGATGATCCTCGATCAGCTCCTGGCGGCCATATCCCACATCATCAATTCCTCACTAGTTTCTGGTACCTTCCCTTCCTTGTGGCGCAAAGCCTATATAATTCCGCTCCCCAAAATCCCCAATCCAACTCTTCCTCAACACTTCCGACCAATCTCTATCCTACCCTTCCTATCCAAAGTGCTCGAGGCCTGTGTGCACAGACAGCTGTCTAGTTTTGTCCATGACAATAGCATACTGAGTCCGTTCCAATCAGGCTTCAGGCCAGGTCATAGCACTACTACCGCCCTCCTTAAAGTGACTGGCGATATTCGAGAGGCCATGGAAAACACTGAAATTACTGTTTTAGTGCTTATTGATTTTTCTAATGCCTTCAATACCGTCAGTCACGACGTCCTATTATCTATCCGCTCCCATCTCAGGGTCTCTGCCGGAGCACTGGATTGGTTCTCAACTTATCTTCGAGGTCGTCAACAGTCTGCCCGCCTCGATGAGTCATCTTCGGGCTGGTTCGACATTACGTCTGGCGTTCCTCAAGGCGGTATTCTTTCTCCTCTTTTGTTCTCTATCTTTATAAATTTCCTAACTCAACATCTTCAGTGTGCATACCATCTGTATGCCGATGACTTGCAGATTTACACCCATGCTAATGTTGAACGCGTAGCTGAGGCCATTGGCAAGATTAACAAGGATCTGGAAGCCATCCTGACTTGGTCTGATAAGTTTGGTCTGGTCGTAAACCCGTGTAAGACCCAAGCCATTATTGTGGGTAGCCGGCCGATGTTAAAAAGACTGGATTTCACATCACTACCAGCTATAACTTTTAACGGGACTAATGTCGATTGGTATCCCTCTGTTAAAAACCTTGGGCTACATATAGATACTAAGCTGAATTGGGAAGCTCAGGTAACACAGGTCAGTCAAAAAGTCACCGGTACCCTGCGTGCCCTCTACCGCCTAAAAAACTTGCTTCCAACCGAGACTAAAACTATGCTTGTGCAAGCTTTAATCCTCCCTCTGATCGACTATGGCGATGTATGTTACTTTGACCTGAATGCAGAACTCCTTAATAAATTTAACCGTCTTCTGAATAACTGCATTCGATTCATATTTAATCTTCGTAAGTATGACCATGTGTCTACTTATCGTTCCCAATTAAAGATGCTTCCTATACGTCAACGCCGTAGTTTGCGTGCTCTCACTACACTATACTCTTTTCTTACATCTCTGTCTGCCCCTAAATATGTCACTTCCTACTTTCAGTATTTATGCACAAACCATGAGCGAAACCTTCGCTCTGCCAATAACCTCCAACTCATGGTACCTACTCACAAAACTAATTTTCTTCACTCTTCTTTCTCAATTCAGTCCATCCTTCTATGGAATGCTCTCCCTCTCGAGATCAGAATGGCTAAGACCAAACCCACTTTCAAGTTCAAAGAGAAGGAACTCTTGTTGGCTGAGTCGGCGACTGTATCCGATAATAAGTCATTACCATAATTTTATGTAGGTATGTGTATATTGTACATATGTATATATATATATATATATATAGATATATATATATATATAATTATATATAATACGTTTATGTATTTTATTTGTTATTCCTGTATTTATTGTGTGTGTATTATGTTTATGTATTATACTATTTATTTAATTATTTATAATATATATTTTTGCAAGTATATTATGTTCGACATAATTAAATTACTATTATATCTCCCCTACACTATACAATACACCTACTTCTTCCTCTCTGCACCACTCTAAGGTAGACTGGTAGATAATGCCCATGGCATTAAGTCCGCCTATATACTCTGTGTATATGAAGTTTTAAATAAATAAATAAATAAATAATATATAAAGCTGAAGAGTTTGTTTGTTTATTTACTTATTTGTTTGTTTGGTTGAACGCGCTAATCTCAGGAACTACCGGTCGGATTTGAAAAATTCTTTCAGTTTTAGATAGCCCATTTATTGAGGAAGGCTATAGGCTACATAACATCACGCTATAAGCCACGGGAGCGGAGCAGTAGCCTTAAATAACGCGGGTGTAACCGCGGGCGCATCTAGTATTTAATATATACAATTTACTTACCTAAATAATTTTCCAGTTCAGACAGTAGGTATACATTCATAACAAAATTATAATGTTAGATATTGCTTAACAAAACCCGAGTTTATGACGCGTATTGAAATGGAACAGAGTGGTGAGATGAAGCATTATTATGAAGCAAAATACTATCCCAGTAACGTATCTCAAAATTACTCCAAGCACAAGTGCTGAAATCCGAAATTCTCGGAGGCGATGCCGAAAGACATCAGTCATCTCGTGACCATGGCTGCTGATTTTGTTTTTTATTTTCTCCAACGTAACAGCACGAGTGTAACTTCACAGAAAATATAAAGATATTTTCGCTTTTTATAAAGTTGGTTCAATTATCTTTCAAACCCTATAAAGTTTATATCTGGTAAACTACTGCGAACAGTACAAGTAGGTAAATGGAAAAAGACAACAGCTGACCCACTTGTAACATCGACCACAAAGTGAGAAGAAAACAAACTGGGAGAGAGAACTGAATCTCATTAGACTATGAAACCCTGTCGACGTCAACATCGTTTTTAAATAAAACTCATGGCGGGCCTAACCGCGGGTAGCGAATAGACGAATAATAAATAGTGAAACTGTTGCTTACAACCACTTGGTTCGTCTTTGACTTCAACATTGAATACATCCGTTTATACAAAATTTGCATTTTAACCGATATTTGGTAATATATACCTACCTATCACCACTTTGTTATATAGAGACGTACAGCGTATACTAACCTAATGTATGTTATTTCACCAATTAGGTAGTTTTATTTTTTGATTAGCATTTTCATGTATCTGTAACAGTTGTTTTAAAATTATTTCTGAATCCCAAAATTGTTTATTTCATATGAATATTGCACTCGTTTGTTAACGCAGCATATAGGTGATCTGCTTCATATTTACTGTTTACTTTCTGAAAAATTATTCTACCTTATGACAGAGACTAATTACTTTCTTAATCATAGGCATCATTCAATAATTAAATTTGAATATTATTATGTCAAATGGCTGCGTTTTATATAGCATAAACAAAATGAGGAAATAGATTGCATTAATTGTCAATCTACTAAAAACAGCCGATTTTAATTCAGACAGACATAATAAAAACTTAAAACGATTAAGTAGAAAATAATCATACTTGGCTCAGCCCCAAACATCGCAATTGACAAAAAGATAAAAGGTTTGGCAGTAAAGATGGTAAAAGCGGTAGTTTTGAAATATTATCATTGTATAAACGCCATAAGGCCAAGTAAAGGATATATGTATTAGTTTCTAACATATAAAGTTAAGTTTTTCGATGTGTCTGCATTATCTAACGCGTTTCGAAGAAATATTATACACTAACTTCTGCCCGCTGCTTTGGACATTTGCGCATCAATCGAGACAAAATGTACTCATTATGCTATATTACTGCAAAGTTTTGGCCAAATCTGTTCAGTAGCTTTTTCTTGAAAGAGTTACAAAACATCTAAATATTCTCACAACCTTTCACGATTTTAATAGTAAAAAGATTTAATCGAGCTATTTAGAACTATGACCAATTAATATATCGACATTCATATGTCTAGTTCCAGCAATGTTTGTTGTCACTCTTATGAACAACAGTTTTCAGAATTCCGTAGCATTGAAAGTTTAAACACATATAGAGGCTCAAGGTCAAAAGACCCATCACCAAGCCGAAGTCTACTCGGTTTGGACATCATGCTATGTCATACTAAGCAAAAATATTACTTAGAAAACGAATATGTTTTTAAATGGATTCATTTTTTAAACCGGAGATAAAAGTGCGCGCCTGCAGTGAACGAAATACCTACTTATCCATGGGTGCATAGGACATCTACAGAACAAATCTATGGGATGAATGCAAATAGAAATAATAAGCAATAAACAAATCAGATATTGTTTATCTAACAATATTGACACAGTAAAATTTGTCCTAGTGTAAATTAAACCATTTGGTCCAATTTTATGATTGGAATCGCGTCTCACTCATATACGGTTTAGATTATACGACTATATACTTATATTCATATAGCGTAATTATTTGTTAATAAGTAATAAGGGTAAAATATGACTACCCATAAAAAGTACCATGGTCATCTAACTCAATGGAATTTAATTGATGTTGTGCATGTCTGTAATTGGCATAAGCATAAACCTTTGTGTAATTTGTGTTTTCTTTTTGTAATTATTTATGTTTATTCTGTTGATATGCCTTATTAATAAATAAATAAATGTACCTAACATATCATCTTATCTTGTTCGTAATTGTTTCAAATCGTTCAGCAAAGATAAGAACAAAACCCTAATTAATTAGAAATATGTTTGTATTCATAACGAGTTTAATAAATGTGTTAATTTTTGGGCAACTCCTACAGATTATTTATACGTTTTCACGATTTAAATTTAAAGTTGGTTTACTTTGCCTCCCTCGTCAATTGTCCCATAGACAAAAAGCTAATTTACTGCCGCGTTTCACATTTTCATTAAAAGGGTTCCGTTATTTCATCACCAATGTTGAGATGTACTCGAATACATTTCTAGAATAAATCAGCTTTATTGAGAACGCTAAGCTTTAATAGCTGAGCAACGTTATAAGTTTTGAATATACATATTTCTGTGTAAGTAATTAGTATTTAATTTGAGAGTTTTTGATAAAGCTTTACGTAGAATCAATAAGGAATTAAATCTAATACTGCTAACGCAGTGTAGTACGAAACTGGAAAATAAAACCGTTACTGAGTGACACACAATATAGTGGGCAATTTCCACGCGCACCCATTACGGTTGAACGACTATCAGAGTCAACACTCTAGTAAAGATCAGAGGGGCGAATCATCATCACAACAACCGTTCGCTCGTCGAATAAAAATAAAAAATTGATCTCACCCTCCACTATTTATATGGATGCAAGTTGTAATGGTGTTGCTGGCAGCACCAAATTAAATAATAATATATAGTCCTTAGGTCGCATACTTGTTTCCACATGTGTTTGTCTTATCGCTACGATGGCGCCAACGTTCTGCAATTAGTAAACTCATAAACTTTAAAAGGTTGACAAATTTATAAGAGTTATGTGACAGGCATATAAGTAAAGAAATAGCCATGAAATATGAGAAAATATTGGCACTGTAGTGTTCACATGCTGTATAGTTGAGGATCATAAAAAAGGGGATCAACGATAAAAAACGAACCCTTGTCAGGTAGTAAGAGGTCAGGGGCGTTGCCTTGGGGGTGTTTGACTGGACAGTCGAGCTTAGGAGGCGTGGCCAGTCGGGTCCCAGGACAGCGTGACGTGGGAGTGGTGGTGTTGGATGGGGGACAGTGAATGTTGGGACGCGGAACCGAGCGGATCTCGGACAGTCAGTCTTAGGACGCGGAAGAGGGCAGTTCACGGGAACGCTCTAGCGTGGTGTTTCAGACAGTTGGTCTTTTGGCGCGAGAGAGATCGGACCTGGCCTAGCGCGTAAGAGGTTCGGTGTTGGTCGATAATTAGTGCTTAGTGATATCGAAGAACAAGGCGAGCGGCTTCAAGAGAAGGTGATCAGCACAGGGCAAGGGGTAAGTTTGGCAGTGACGCAGCTAATAGTCCGGTGAGTGTCTGTTATTCACTTTACTGTAATTTATTGCATGAACTGTATAACATTAAAAACTCTGTTGTGTATCTATGTCTATATCACACCATATATATATATACCAGGCTGACTAAAATATAAAGTTCTCTATGAGATATTGTACATAGTTATATTATCAATAACCGCGTGTACCATTAGTAGTGGTTCGTACCTTGTTGATGATGGATGTAAAGACGAGCGATGTATGATGGGAGTCTCCGTATTTGCGATCAGGTGGTAGAATGCAGGACTTTCACAATCGCTGTCTAAACCTGCGTACAGGCCAGTACATAGCAGCTGACAAGGTTTTAAAGAGCGAAAGAAGAGCCACCTGTCGGTCACGCGGTAGCCGTAAGACCTAATGCGGCTAACCTAGCGGCGATTGTAACGAGAGCTTCCCCGCAAACTATGCGCGATGGCTTAATACGTTTTAATTGACTATGTTTGTATGGGCTTCAATGTTGTGACTTGCGGCAAGGAGGCGTTTTGTGACATCAGTTCTGAGACTGTTACTGTACGTTCAATACTATACACTGGATATCGCTGAAATACTCGGCGCCGATAATACTATATGACTAATATACCTGGATCATGTTCTCCGTCTCCCTGGAGCTGCCGTCTCTGAGATACGCTGCCTTGTACTCAAGTACCAATATGTGAAGCATGAATATATGGAGAGTGATTTTGTGATGACAAACCAATACTAATGTATCGCTGTCTTTAGTATTTTGATGACCACTTTCATTCAATTATAAGCGTTTACGTTTGGTAAATGCTGTCAGTAGAGGAATATAGAGGAAGGGACGAATTCCATAGTTCCTGCGCGGGCGTAGGGGCGCGGGAACCCTGGCCACAAATTACTTGGCGGGGCCAGGCTGAAATTGATATTTTAGACCCAGTTAGTAAGAAAACTAAAATTTTAATCAGCCTGGGGTCCATAGGATTCCGTTACATTTGGTGCCGTGACCAGGATCCTCGTCATAAAATGTTCTGATTCACTTCAGAACAACGAGGAAGAACTAAAGGGTTACTACACAAACACAACGTAGAAAAATACAAACACAACGTAGAAAAATACAAACACAACGTAGGAAAATATCGATCTAATTAAGCACAACTTGTTATTCGATAATCGATAGACGATCATGTTCATTTTAGCAAGACGAAATAATTTAAGTCACGGCAATTATCACAATATGTAATAGTCCGAGGGGGGCGATATTGCGCCTAAGTGCCACACTTTTGCACATGTGTTATTTATTCTTATGGCACTGTGGTTCATCTTATAATATCGCTGTATCTTGAAAGTACATATAACTGACTACATATGTTGAAACGCTTTACATAAATGCTGCTCATGCGTGTCATTTATACTGTATGTCGAGTTCGAGTCTCGACAGTGGTTATATTATTGGGTACATAGAAATGCTTTTGATAAAGCGCGGCAATCATCTTAATATTTAATAATCGGAGGAGGGCTCTCTCGCACGTGTTATTTATTTTAATAGCACTTTGGTTCCTCTTATAACATCGCAGCAATTCGAAAGTAATCATATAATTGGCTACATAGATCCACCGCTTTACATAAAGCTCATGCGTGTCATTTATACTGGATGTCGAGTTCGAGTCTCGACAGTGGTTATATTATTGGCTACAGAAAATGCTTTACATTTTAATATCTCGAGTTCGACTCTCGATAATAAGCATATTATGGGTTACAAGCACTTGCGTATCAGGTTCGCTGTTTGAGTCCGATACGCGATGCGGACTAGCGATGGTTAGAACTAATTTTAGATAAGGAAAGAGAAGGATTTTATATTATAAAGATTATTTTTATAGAAAATCTGGTGTAGAACATTAACATGTCTTGAGATTAATGTATAATGCACACCAGAATATTCCGTGGAACATCTAGATGTAGTTAAATCAGGTTAGACTCCTGAGCAATGTCTGTGACTATAACTATATTGTTGTGCAACGTCAACAAACTAGACGCCGTATTATTAATAGCGTGTTCAATAACTGTATATAATAAGAGGGAATTATTTTAGGATAAATAATGAATGATATTTTGTTGGAGTTGCGGGACAGGAATTTATTACACTAACGTACTGAAATAGCAGGTTCGACTCCTGTTGCTATTATATTTTGAAATGTTTTCAACAAACTTACTGAAATAGCGGGTTCGACTCCTGTTGCTACGAGATTATAAAAATGTTTTCAACAAACTTACTGAGATAGCAGGTTCGATTCCTGTTGCTACGATATTATAAAAATGTTTTCAACAAACTTACTGAGATGGCGGGTTCGATTCCTGTTGTTACGATATATTAACATGGTTTCTACAAGCTTACTGAGATAGCGGGTTCAATTCCTGATGCTACGATGTTTTAAAATGTTTTCAACAAACTTACTGAGATAGCGGGTTCGATTCCTGTTGCTACGATGTTTTAAAATGTTTTCAACAAACTTACTGAGATAGCGGGTTCGATTCCTGTTGTTACGATATATTAAAATGGTTTCTAAAAACCTACTGAAATAGCGGGTTCAATTCCTGTTGCTACGATATTTCAAAATGGTGTCAACAAACGTATTAAATTACGAAATCTAGTAATAATATCTATCTTATGCATACGCGTTCTTTGGTCAAGCATCTATTAGTTTATTACATTGGTTGAGTTGAGATTCTTACAGAATGCATAGGGGTTTTAATGATGAAGTGTACACGAGCTATAATTGAGAAAAGGATTATTCTTAGGTCATATATCAGTAAATTTAGTTTCCTAACGTGTTAGCAAGTAGATTAGGGTAATATTAGCCCACTGCAGCATTTTGGTATACTTTATAAAAGCTCTAGGTTCGATTCCTGAGCATTGGTGAAAGTCGGCGGATATTATACTCATGTACCTAATGATCGGCGTCGGCTTTATAGAAGTCGCACAATGTGATTTTAAATATTTTGGGTTCGATTCCCAAACATAAAAAGAATGCACACTATTGTTGAACACGAAATTATTTTGTTAATTGTTGTTATTATTGTCTGGAGCTGGGTTTAGTGACCATTATTTTAAAATGTTTTGTTTTAAAATTGTTTCCCAAACTAGAAAGGCAATGCAATAAGCCGACATCTGGCACGTTTTGTTTCCAAATGCCAGCGTGTGAAAAAAATAAGGGATAAAACAAAAAAGGGAAACACATTTTAGATGTTTATTACTTAAAAGAAAGAAGGCTAGAAAGGAACTATTGTTCTTTTGTATTATTGATGTGCTTTGTCCGAACGCGCCAACGCGCACGTGAAAAGGACAGGATGGGCTACTTTGTTAAGATATGATTGCGCATGTGGCGCATTGTTTTAAGGAACTGAATGGCTTTAGAAAGTCATTTACGCCGTTTTTTAGGATGGGTTCGATTCCCATCGTGAAAGAAGCCATAGTTCTTTTGTATTATTGACGTGCTTTGTCCAAGGGCCAAGATCGGCTACTTTGTTAAGATATGACTGCACATGTGCTGCATTCTTTTGAAAAACTGAATGGCTTTTGTAAGTCATTTCTGCCGTCTTTGGTATGGGTCCGATTCCCGCCGTGCGTCATATGAAATAGATATTCTACACGTGTTAATTCTAAGCATCAGTATTTTACCTAACTATTACAGTTTAGGCTATCTCAAATTTTAGTTTAGCTGAGTATTTACAATACTTACTCATCTGCGTTACAATGTGATAGCCAGTGGCAATGATGTATGCATATGTTATGCCTGGTATATTGTACACATAACTTTTAAGAGCGCTCAATGTACCAGGGTTCGAGCCCCAGGTTTGCTTAGAGCTTGACATTGAGTTCCTATTCCTCATGAGATTCGAGAGGTGTGTAAGCAGTATGCTAAGAACGTCTTGATACATACTAGACTCATAGACATAGTTTAGCCCTATCGTGTGATATCCGTAAACAGCTAACTTGATTCTGAAGTTCAAATAAAAATAATATTTTGTTGCTAGACTCATGCAAAAATACTTATTACGCATCCGTACTGAAAAATATTAATTGGTGATCCGCATCACATCTCTAATCATTTGTTAGTTTGTATCCGGGTTTAGTACTCAAATAGAAGTCGTATATTATATGACTAATCTTGGAAGTTTGATACTCGTGGCATTTCATTTAAAATTCCAGGACCCTACGTCACCTTTTACTTCAACTACCGCACGTGTTGTTGCGTCCGTCGGCTGTGACTACAAAGTAGCGGCGTTCCGGTAACGTGAAAGGCAGCTGCAGTATGCGTCGAAGGACATATCTCGCATTGGATCATCTTACACAGAGCTAAGTTTTCATTATCTGTACTAACTATAAACGCGCACATTGACTAACTTCAAGCAAGTGGACTCCCTCTGATCCGAACTCTCAGATATACATACAATATTAAACGAAGGTTTAAGTTACATAGGCCCTTATGTGTGTCGTTCATTATATAGAATTTTTCTTTATGACATAATAAATTTGGCAACTGCATCCATCTACGCGAGTAATAATCGTGATTGTTATTTACGTTAACTAAAATCAGAGCCTTAATAATGAAGCAGATATCACGTCGATATGCTCGATGATCCGAATGGAGAATTGATTGGAGCGGGCATCTCGCCGGACGTTGTGGGTTCGATTCCCACGCGTACAATTTCTAGATAAATGGGAATAATTCCTAGTGTGGGACCGAGTTTAGAATTGTTTAGTTGTAGGGACTGTCGAGCTATCAACTGGGGAAAACGACTGCTGCACTATACTATTGTTTACGACTATTTAGCTCATTATATAAAACTATTGCAACTACTTGTCTGTCACTTTTGATAAAACTAGTCTCTTATACGAGTGTGTGCGAACTATTCCAGCCACTGCTACCTGACGCTATGTACACCCGCTACTGAACCCGATTTCGACGAGTGAGAATGGCGAATCAGGTACCTCGATCATACCACGCTGCCCGTTTATCAAGAAGACATCTGGTATGTACACTTCCATTCTAAGCATGGATAGGATGTCTTATAGATTGTACTACTATTTTGAGAATTTATTGCTAATACGCCATTTGGCTTAATGGAAAACATAGGTTCCGGGCAACTGGTGATCTTGGTTAAGTGCGCTAGTTCTAATATGAAATTTTGGTCTGGTAGGAGAAGTAGTACATAGACGGATTAGAATAAGCTTTTCAATTATTTTTCATAAACTTTAGATGGTAAACGAGTTTGAGGCAACAATTGCAATTAGATTCCTATAAGTGTCAATGTTGTCATAGTATAGGGATGGGCGGAGTATAGTTAGTTATTGTATCGTACGGAGTGACCTTAGCAAAGGTATGGTAGGGTTATTATTCTCAAACAACTATGAGTTAGGATAAGTGGTATTGAAGCAGTGGTTATTTATTGGAAGTTGTATGTTACTTGCCGATAGTTAATGGTGGAAGACAAGATGCAGTTTTAACTGGCGTACTCTAATACATATGCTATTGTATCTGTGGTGAAAGCTCATACGGCTATGACATAGTCTACGCGTCTGATTTTCAGAGGGGGGAATGTAATGGTGTTGCTGGCAGCACCAAATTAAATAATAATATATAGTCCTTAGGTCGCATACTTGTTTCCACATGTGTTTGTCTTATCGCTACGATGGCGCCAACGTTCTGCAATTAGTAAACTCATAAACTTTAAAAGGTTGACAAATTTATAAGAGTTATGTGACAGGCATATAAGTAAAGAAATAGCCATGAAATATGAGAAAATATTGGCACTGTAGTGTTCACATGCTGTATAGTTGAGGATCATAAAAAAGGGGATCAACGATAAAAAACGAACCCTTGTCAGGTAGTAAGAGGTCAGGGGCGTTGCCTTGGGGGTGTTTGACTGGACAGTCGAGCTTAGGAGGCGTGGCCAGTCGGGTCCCAGGACAGCGTGACGTGGGAGTGGTGGTGTTGGATGGGGGACAGTGAATGTTGGGACGCGGAACCGAGCGGATCTCGGACAGTCAGTCTTAGGACGCGGAAGAGGGCAGTTCACGGGAACGCTCTAGCGTGGTGTTTCAGACAGTTGGTCTTTTGGCGCGAGAGAGATCGGACCTGGCCTAGCGCGTAAGAGGTTCGGTGTTGGTCGATAATTAGTGCTTAGTGATATCGAAGAACAAGGCGAGCGGCTTCAAGAGAAGGTGATCAGCACAGGGCAAGGGGTAAGTTTGGCAGTGACGCAGCTAATAGTCCGGTGAGTGTCTGTTATTCACTTTACTGTAATTTATTGCATGAACTGTATAACATTAAAAACTCTGTTGTGTATCTATGTCTATATCACACCATATATATATATACCAGGCTGACTAAAATATAAAGTTCTCTATGAGATATTGTACATAGTTATATTATCAATAACCGCGTGTACCATTAGTAGTGGTTCGTACCTTGTTGATGATGGATGTAAAGACGAGCGATGTATGATGGGAGTCTCCGTATTTGCGATCAGGTGGTAGAATGCAGGACTTTCACAATCGCTGTCTAAACCTGCGTACAGGCCAGTACATAGCAGCTGACAAGGTTTTAAAGAGCGAAAGAAGAGCCACCTGTCGGTCACGCGGTAGCCGTAAGACCTAATGCGGCTAACCTAGCGGCGATTGTAACGAGAGCTTCCCCGCAAACTATGCGCGATGGCTTAATACGTTTTAATTGACTATGTTTGTATGGGCTTCAATGTTGTGACTTGCGGCAAGGAGGCGTTTTGTGACATCAGTTCTGAGACTGTTACTGTACGTTCAATACTATACACTGGATATCGCTGAAATACTCGGCGCCGATAATACTATATGACTAATATACCTGGATCATGTTCTCCGTCTCCCTGGAGCTGCCGTCTCTGAGATACGCTGCCTTGTACTCAAGTACCAATATGTGAAGCATGAATATATGGAGAGTGATTTTGTGATGACAAACCAATACTAATGTATCGCTGTCTTTAGTATTTTGATGACCACTTTCATTCAATTATAAGCGTTTACGTTTGGTAAATGCTGTCAGTAGAGGAATATAGAGGAAGGGACGAATTCCATAGTTCCTGCGCGGGCGTAGGGGCGCGGGAACCCTGGCCACAAATTACTTGGCGGGGCCAGGCTGAAATTGATATTTTAGACCCAGTTAGTAAGAAAACTAAAATTTTAATCAGCCTGGGGTCCATAGGATTCCGTTACAAAGTACCGACGTATATGGATTGTAGAAAAATCTCTTTAAGTTGTGCATTCACCAAAAGGTCACTGCATACATAAAGGAGCCAATATGAGAGCAGTCGACGAAGAGGTGGTTGTTACGTAGTGAGTTTACGTTAAGCCGGCGACCGAGCGACCGAACGACCGGGCGAATTCTCTCATGGCAGCCACTTGCATATACACCTTAATTCTTTATTTATGCCTGACACTCCTCCCTCAAATTTAATCAACTTAAGTCAGCTTAATATTAAATTGGTTGCACAGTACAAGCTCAGATGTTACTTATTTATAATTAATTGTAATAGAATATTTGCTTGTTCCTAACTTAACTTATTTTGTTTTCAGATTAGCTTTTTATACGCACCTATAACCTCTTTTTTGGAAGCGCATGTAGGCACGTATAGTCGCGCCATTTGGCACACGCGCAACTCGTACGAGCGTTGACGCGCTTCTAAGATCGTTTAAGCGCCAGCCGTCAGAAGCGTCAGAATCCATGTTGACACTGACAAGATGTCACTACCGTTTCGAGCGAACACGCCAAAATTTAACCGTTTACGCAAGTTCAGTTTTCAGAAGCGCGTAATGTAGCGCGCGTGTAAGCGCGTATGCTGAAACGACCGTATACGCGCAGAAAAATACGCTCATCTGAAACCGACCTTATATATCGTGGGTGTACGAGCAAATTCATTATATAGTAATTTTAGAAAAAGAGAAAACCAATAACATAAAGTTGATGGTAACGTGACGGTGATTCGAAGAAACTTAAGCGGATTATAGCATAATTTCCTATTCGCTCATACTACGAAAATGCTCGAAATTTATTTTAAAGCAAACTCTGAATATCTTTATTTAAGTCAGCGCGTTTTTCTGCGATTCAATCTGCAGTAACTTTTCATCGTGCCAGGTTTTGCAGTATAAAGAGGGCTATTATTTTTCTAAAGACATGATTATATGCGGAGAGAAATCACAAGAATACTGTTTGTATCAACGGAAGGATGCTAGGATAAAGTTTTGTGTGCTTTGTGACGGAGTCACGCTTGAGTTTGTAAACAAAGTAAGCGAACTTATATCAACGCGAATAGCAAAATGTAATGATATAATCATATTTGCGACTGTAATATGTGAGTGGGATACACAGTCGTTGTGCTGGGATCAATCAGGTGGATTGGATCATGGTCGGGATTCGTGCGAAATCGAAAAAAAGGAACCTGTGCCGATCTTTCCGACCCGACTATTGAATCACAAGCTTACCAACTGTTCAAATACATGCGATGTTTTTATTGGTCAACGTTGTTTGTTCTACGTTCACGTGGACTCAACCTGATGTATGCACATTCTGTTGCTCATATTATGCTTGTATTGTAGTATTCTGAATTTTAAAGTCTGCTAATGAGTAAATCTTTTTCATGATATTAGAACGATGATGAATGATAAACATTTTTTATTATTATTAGAAAGATTATGGTGATAAGTTGCAAAATATATATTTTCTTTGTATTTTACTTTTGATACCTAATTTAAAATAAGTAATAAAAAAACAAACAGTGAATTATATTATTCAATTATATTGTTTAATTTTACATTGCGTAGGAAAAAAAAATGAAAGAAATTTTGTCTAATATGACGTAACTTACTGAATGACCTATTGGACTCTACTGTTTATGGCTAAATGTTAAATAAAAATAACGGTCCTAATTGTTCTAAGATTTCAATGTTGCAAGAATTACCTAATTTTATGCATTGTCACTACCGAGTAAAATATATATTTACTTATACCTAATAGTACTCACCCCATCATTGAAATATTTGTTTAATTACTTTGAAATGTCGATTCTGCTCACAAAGGCATTGTGAATACCAATACTTTTTTGCTGATGCCTGACAAAATATAGGTTTCAATATTGCTGATAACAGCAAAATTGAGATGAGTAGGTAATTACTAAACGCTTTGATTTTCGTTAAGTATGATTCTTTTTTATACAATTGAGATATTTAAAAACGTTGAAATAATAGAAATAATGAAAAGAAAAACGAAAATAACAATTCTATATAGGTTATTATATACATATACAAAAATATAATAACAAAGACGTATGTCATATACCAGGCAACCATATTTCGTCAAACATTAAATAATTCACGGGACGGCACTTAAACTAATCCTAAGCGAGTACCGTGTGAGGTTGTATCTACATTTAAAAGGAGGTTGGAAGACAGGCGCCACATAGGACGTGTCAAATGCAATCAAGAGGTCCAAAGAGGTTCGCTAATTACTTTACGTTGTGCGTGGCCATACCGCCAACGGCGATACCTGGCGGGTATACTAAGAGCACTTTAATTATTAATAATGTATCTGTAATGGCTGTTTAAACGACAGACGTGTGAATAAGTATTTTGAATGCTAATCTACCGTCAAAGTTGACGCTTTTAGGTGGGGAATGTCTACATTTTTACTCGACTAAGGCGAAGCCAAAAAAGGAAGGGTCATGGTTTTGTTATATGAGTTATGCGAATCTTTAGTTTGTTTTTATTGCTATGTGTGTTGTGTTGAGCTTAACTGAACATGAAGCCATGTGTCTACCTAAGTATCTAATAGTACATATAAAAAAAGGAAAATTGGCAAATCGTACTGATTAAAATTGTTATATTGGTAAGAGGACGAGAAACGTGAAGGTGCGTAGCGGCAATCGTAAAAAAGTTCAACTCTTAAAGAGAAAGATGCAGCACTACTGCCACTATTTCACGGTTTCAACCTTTACTTAAGGCTTATAAAAATACAATACACAACAATAGAACTTTCCATAAATCATATTGACTGGAAGTTTATTCCACCAGCATCATGCTGGTGGAATAAACTTCCAGTCAATATGATTTATGGAAAGTTCTTCCTGAAGACGAGTACGATATTCTTCCCTGAGAAACTTATAAAGGTCGCGTAAATAAGAGCTTGCGCCCACAAAACAAGTGCCGTTATCCGTGTACAAACACTGTATAGGGCCGCGCCGTGAGAGAAATCGTTTAAGGGCTGCCAGGAATGACACCGTGCTTAAATCTGTCGCAACTTCAATATGCGTAGCGCGCGTCGTTAAGCATGTAAAAATACATAGCCAGGCTTTACGGCTTTTAACACCTCGACCACGCACTGGCGTATACTGCAGTGGTCCTGCGTAATCACAACCAGTGTGTGTAAACGCTTTAGCAACCTGGTTGACGCGCTGGCTAGGGAGATCGGCCATGGGAGGGAAAGTCGGACGCGGACGAAATTTGAAACAGACGTTACATTTATGTATTCTGTGACGAATTATTCGTCGAGCGGCTAAAATCCAATACTTATGCCTAAGTAAGGACATAAGCAACTCCGGACCGGCATGGAGGTGCTTCTTGTGATTAAAATCAACAAGAAGGTCGACAACATGATCATGTCGCGGCAGAATACAAGGATGTTTGTAGTTATAAGGTTCATCCGAATTTGACAGACGACCCCCAACGCGTATGACGCCGTGTTAATCGAGAAACGGCTTGAGTCTAAGGATAGCGGGAGAACAAGGTACATTGTCTTTTAAATTTTGAATGTCGTTACTAAAATGAACAGCTTGTACAGCTCGTAGTAACTTACATTCTGCGAATTTGATATCAGTACTTGATACAAAAGTCTCATTAGGTAGGTGCCTAAGAAACCTATAGACATAAACGATGGCGCGGAGTAACTTAGACCACGATGACATGCGTAGTGCGAGTGCATAGATGGGAGACTCCGCAACCTCAGCAATCACGGGATAAGAAACAGACTTCCGTTCGGGTACATCTTCGTCTTCTGCACTGTGGTCAAAGGGTTGCATGGGCCATTCTGACGGATCATGTGAGATCCAAGAAGGTCCACGACGCCACAATGGATGATGCAGTAGATTAAGTGGAGTGACACCACGAGACAAGCAATCTGCGGGGTTCTCAATACCCGCGACGTGATTGAAACAAGTAGCAGGAACCAGTTCAATCAATTTGCTAACGCGGTTGGCGACATAAGTCTGCCAGCGATGAGGAGAAGAATGAATCCAAGCGAGCACTACTTTGGAGTCGGAAAATGCGTATAATTTATTAATGGGGTAGTGGGGCAAAACTGTGTCTTGAACCTTGCGGAGCAACTGAGACAGCAGAAGGGCCGCGCACAACTCCAGTCTCGCAACTGAAATTGTTTTAACAGGCGAGACCTTAGACTTGGCACAAACTAACTGCACCGAGTAGTTAGAACCAATGCGGACTTGCAGATATACGATTCCGCCGTAAGCACGCTCGCTGGCGTCAGCGAAACCTATTAAGTTGATGGTACATCCATCTACCAACCCAAGATGACGCGGAATAGTAAGTTGATTGAGGGGGTTTCATCCCACTCACACTTTGATAGCCAAAGCTCTTTGATCAAGAGCTTGGCGTACAAAATTGTGGGAGCCACAAAACCCATGATGTCCCATAGTCGAGCCACTGTGGACAGCATAGTGCGTTTGGTGCACTTCTCATCTGGTGGTGAAACGTCAAACCGAAAACTATCGCAGGATTTGTCCCAGCGTAAACCGAGAACCTTATGCGGTACAGACTTCTCAAACTCAATGTCTGGAGAAGCCTTATGAGAATCTGGTATGCGTGCGAGAACCTCCTTAGAGTTGCTTGTCCATTTGACAAGATCAAACTGGCCTCGCTTGAAAAGCTGAATAAGCTCTTCACAAAGCGAAATTGCTAGCGGAGCGGATATGACACTACAGGCAATGTCATCCATGTACAAAGCGGAAGTGGCAACAGCCGCTGCGGCGGGAAAGTGATCGCCTTCATCAGCGATCAACTGGCGAACAACTCGTAACGCGTGATATGGGCTAGACTTGAGTCCAAAACAAACACGATTGAAGTGATACACAGATAAAGGTTCTTTCTTGTCAAAACGATAAAAGATCCGTTGAAATCTACGGTCAGATTCGCGAACGCCGATATTGAGAAACATTTGGCGGCAATCAGCTGACAGAGCGATTTGGAAAAGGCGAAACTTTATTATGATGTTGAATAAATCACCCTGTAGATTGGGGCCGGCATGCAAAATGTCATTAATCGACTGACCCGATGTAGTCTTACAACTAGCGTCTAAAACCACACGAAGTTTAGTAGAGGTTTTATCTTCGCGAACTACGCCGTGATGCGGGATATAATATGAGGGCAGAGAGTGGCCCTCGTTGTTTACAACTACACTCAAAAAACCTCCACGATAAGCGAAGAAATGTTAAAATTAATGTCCCTATCAAAACGCGAATGTATTTTAATATCTACGGAACCCTTGCAATGTTTTTCTGATCCGCGTATCCCTCGGATTATTGAGTTCGTATTTTTAAAGTTATTCCATAATCCGAGGCGTTTGAACAATTCTAACGTTATTAAATTGGTCTGAGATGCGCTATCTAGCAGACAACGTACCATGTGCGGCGACCCATTAACATCATATATGATAACTTGCGCTGTCGCTAACAGAACAGTCTTAGACGCCATACATGGCGGCCTAGCACTGCTCTGACAAGCGCGCGAAGGCCGTCCGCGCGTGCGTGCCGCCCGCGCAATGGATGTCGTACACAACGATATCTCATTCTGAGGCGTGGAGGGGGAAGTGTAGACTTAAAACTCGCATAGAATAACGGCCAATTTCGTATATCTCCGTCAAACGACATAATCTCGATTGGCGGTAATCTCGGTTTGCGGGCAACGGGCTCTGCTGAACATTTACCCTCCAATTGCGATTGTATACGCTTAATAATACAATAAAGATCTTCGAATGAGGTGTATGCCTGATAGTTCGGTTTTTCATCAGGATTGATAGAAAGTAATCTTGCGTTATAATCGTCTAACAACTTATGAAAATCTGTTCGAATACTATCTACTGTCATACAATAACTGAGAAATACTTCTCTATTACTGTCAGACATAGATGCGGTTTTTGAACGCTCGTATATGTTTTGAATGCGCTCAAATAAAATATTGCGTTTTGCTTCTAAGATTGTCATCTCTTTGTCTTCCGACACGCGTGACTTTTTTTGTTGTGACATGCTTACGTAAGTATAAGCTAATGAGAACGAAACAAAATAAGAATTTCTAAAGTACCTATTATTTTACCTAAGTACCTAGGCACTTTAAAGCGGAGGAATTAAAAGTTGCTTGAAATATGAGATTTACAAGACAACTATGATAGTTCCAGAAATGATAATTGAGTAAGTAGGTAGCTACATAAAAGTTTATCTACTGATGCGGGCGGAAACAACCATGTGACGGTTATGTGAATATATTAGGAGTATAGCTAGGTGCTATAACTGCCTAGGTAAAGTGGTATAACGTATAAAAACGTGAATGAATCCGACTCGTATGGATCAAAAAAATGGTTCGGCGATACACCCAAACCGTAGGTTCTAGGCAATTTGAAAAAAAACTGACTGTATCTAAAGGAAGAGGATGTAGGATTGGAATGGGAGAGATGATTGTGAGTGGCTATAGGATATTCCAAGGATGGAGGGCACTTACCTTATACGGCAATCTTCTTCGTCTCAGAAGGGCAGTCTCCTGGTGTTTTCGTGATGCAGCTGCTTGATTCACTACACTACACAGTCACTTCCACTTGCGAGCGGTTTTATAAGCGGTAATAACTATAGCGGGAGCGGCGCGGTGATACGGTATGGCGGACGCGTATTTAGCGAATCGAATGTTCTCGAAAGTTCTGGACTGTCTCTCGCGTCGACGTTTCGCGGCGACCAATCCGCGGAAGGCAGTGCCCCTTCTTGGGTATGGGATAGAGAGGGATAGAAACAAAGGGCATCGCTCGCATTGGCCAAGCAGCGATCAACCATTGACGTTGATGCGATTAGTTACAGATAGGAAGGTAGATGGCGCTACCAACACCGAATAGCTTATATCTATGGGTAACATGTGTTGTCTGTCTAATACTTAACCGAGCACCGACTTCGACCCTGTAAAATTCTTTTTAATTATTATTTCTTTAATATTTTTGAGTATACAAACAGTAACATACTTACCAAGTGTAAAGTTTTAAGTATGTTATCATACACTTAGAACTTTACACTTGTTGTAGGTACTTTGCACTTGTAAAAGTGTTGATTATGCTGGTAACGTAATTATTTCCAAAACGAAGATTTTTCAAATTGACTCCTTAGATTGGGTAATTTTGTGCATTTTTGCGCCTTTTCACGGGTGTGAAAAGGGGCAAAAATGCATAGAATTACTTCTCACATTTAAAATATTAGTATAGATAAAAATTTTACTTGCGGAAAGTAAATGTAATGATCTATTAAAACGTGTCACTGCAGGTGCTATCATTAATCTTTTGTTATCGATCAATCTCGTGTGCTCTTTAACAAAAAAGGCTTATCTGAAATTAATCCATTAACGTAGAATGTCACTTTATTTTTAATACAGTAGTAACATGTCATGCAAACGCACAGGGAACTTGCCGAAGGAGTTGTGGACCAGGTACTCCGGGAGCTCCAGAGGAAGATCCTGAGTGATGCCTAGACAGATAACACATGTTACCCATCGATATAAGCTATTCGGTATATAGACAAGAGTAGGATAATATACTTTTCTATTCGGTACAGGTCACCATTACAAATGGACGGCCGAACGACCCATTTTTATTAATTGAATTTTATATAAGTCGGTCCTACGGAATATTTATTGTATCGAAAGATATAACAAGTTTAAGTGAGGCCTGTTTTCCTATTCAATTAAACAGGAATTTGGGCGCAAGGGAAAATTTAACGTACTTACTTACAGACCATTGGACGTTTTTTTAGTATAAATATTGATTTAGTAATCTTCACGAAATAAATCTCCTCGTGAGATTTAAATTAGTCTTATAGATTCAAATCCCTGGTGCATTATTGTTCTCATCTTAATTATTCCATCATCTGAGCAGTAAAAACCTATTTCAATAGTTGAAATATAAAATTATAGCTATAAATAAGTGAAGCTCGAGGTTTGAAACAAATATAGTCCTTCAGTTGTTCATTATCAGAATTATAGTGAACAACTGGAGCGTAGCCGCCGAGCCCGTGAGTAAAAAATAAACATTTCTGTTAAAGTCGGCACCGAGCCAAGTCTAAGAAACAATATCAAGCAGAAATTAGATTAGTAACACTACGGTAAATAAATAATTGTTTTAGAAGATACTCTCCTATACATTCGGTGGTATAGTGGGCTCGGACAAAAGGCTACAATTTAATTAACCCTTACAGCTCACTAAATGCGAAAATAAGTTAAGTACCTACTATGTTTGTTCTGTTTTTACGCAACCATTGTTCTGTTTTTTGTCGATCAATATCTTCTTTTTTTCGTACGAACCTATGTATTTTGGAATTATGGAATAATATATGTGTAAACCGATAAATGGTTGCAGGTTCAAACCCAAGACGCGCGCCATTGTTACTGGTGCCGCGGGAGTGTTATACATGGAGACAGTACGCGAAATATTCTAAACGCACTAAACCACGAAACGTTTTCTATTAATTTCTCAAGGGTCCGCCATAGTTAGCCCTTGGGATTGTGACTGAAGTTTAGACGGTAGTCGCTAATGATAATAAAACATACATACTGTCACGCCTGTTTCCCCGAAGGGGTAGGCAAAGGCATATTAAACTCCCACTTTTCGCCAGTGTTTTGATCCTATTGCCGCTTATCGGGTTATTTTGTTTGCCAGAGCCTCGTCCGTTGATCGGCAGGTGCACCACTTGCAGGTGAGGTTGGCTTGGGACCCTAAGTTCTTGGTGTGAACCCTATGCACCATATAAAATATTTCTATAAAATGGACCTGTGGATCGGAGGGTTCCATCTTGGATAGCGCTTGAATAATCATAATGATGATGGTGTACGTAATCTGAGACACTAGTTTATTAAGTATATAATTATATTTCTTATTTTAATGCAACAAACGACAGATACATATAATCATTTTGAACAAAAGGTTTCCTAGATTATGTAATTTTTTTGTAGCAAGCTTCAACAAATCGGGCACCACAACATTTCCATACAAACACTCAGAAACGTGCGAAATTTCAGGGTTATTAGTCAAAGGGCGTCAATGTTTATTAATCTTAAACAGATCACATATAGACCAACCTGCATTTCCTCTACAAGAATACGTCATCCAAAATCCGTTTACATTGACAATTGCACCATCTAGCTACATTTCAATGAGTATGAGCTAGATTAGTGTTTCTGGTTTCTCGACCTTTTTTATTTACATACTACCTAACCACCAGGCGTTCGAAACCCCGTGCATTTTGTAAAGATTTTGTTTAAATCATGTATTTATCAATACAACGCGTGCAAAGCCAAACAGGTCAGTTACATCTGTGTATACTAAATAATATTTCTCATTCAACAACTGATAGATACTCGTATTATTTACGTAGACTAGTTGTTACTCGAGAGTTATTTGATCCGGACGCGATCAACAGCAGTCCTACAAATTGTAGTTTTTTTTATAGTAATAGGCAATATAGCAGAAGGAAGCGATAGCCTAGTGTAGACACCGACAGACTGCTACGCAGAAGGTCCGCGTTTGAATCCACGGTACGCACCAATGACTTTTCGGAGTTATCTTCGTATTAAATTGTTAATTATCGCTTGCTAATCGGCGAAGGAAAAAATCGTGAGGAAACCTGCATGTCTGAGAGTTCTCCATAATGTTCTCGAAAGACATGTGAAGTCTGCCAACCCGCACTTGGCCAGCGTGGTGGACTATGGCCTTACCCTTCTCATAGTGAAAAGAGGGCTTCCTTCCTGCCCTTCTCATATAAAGGGATGATGATGGTAATAGGCGGCAAACGAGCAGACGGATCGCCTGATGGTAAGCAATTACCGCCGCACATGGACAGAAGCAACACTACAGGAGTCACAAGTGCGTTGCCGCCTCTTGGGGATTGGGAAAAGGGATAGGATTAGGAGTTGGATGAGGGAGAAGGAATAGGGGATAGGGCCTCCGAAACTCTCACTCACCGAACGAAACGCAACAGCTTAGGTACTGTAACTTTACGTCAATTTTCTGTGAGAGGGAAGTACTTCCCCGGTCGAGCCGGCCCATTCATGCTGAAATCAGCAAGGCTCTACTACCTGTAAAATCCATCCTACTCTTCGCTATACACCGAATAGCTTATAATTATTTTAATATATTGTGTTGTCTGTTTAATACTTTGCCAAGTATCCGACTTTGCTCCTGTTCTGTTCAATTGTAATAGGCTTGTGTCCACTAAGAATAAATCAGTTTAATTGTAGTATCTATAGATTCATTATGATTTTAAGATGTCAATCAGAGACAAGTAAAGGAATATAGATTGACAAAGTCGAACAAAAAAATGTGCCTCGGAAAAAGCTCAAATCGCGAGCTATATCCAAATGGCGCTGATCAAATAACACGCGACGTTAATTACAGCCAGACAAGTCATAAAAATATAATTATTTCTTCATTAACAGCCATTGAAGTCGTTTAAGTATTTTTTAGAATTGGTAATATTGCTCATAATAAGCTAATATTTTATCTATTTCATTTTACGTGCATATTTTATCACTTTTGAATGTGTACCAATAGATGGCGTAGTAAAAACACGAAAGGTTATGTACAACGGTTTACATTGAATTTTCACGAGATGACGCTTAAACCAAAATAAAATTACCAATTTAGATGGGATGGGTATATAGGTTTTATAGGTAGATACACTTATTTAGTAACCATTCGTAAACAACCATCTACGAACTAGTTCTATGTATGCCTCAAGGTCGCACGCACGAACTTATACCATGAGTGAGACCTGTCGGCTGAATATTTATTAACTACTTTGTATGAGAAAATGCAAAAAGCCACTAAACCGAGAATCGAACCCGGTACCGCTATAGCTAGTATCTTAGTATCATAATTATTATCACCTAAGTGTAAAGTGTTCCTCAAGAAAAATCAATCGAGCCCAAACTATAATAATATAATAATATTCTACCACATTCACACAACACCATCTAGTCCCAAATTAAGCAGAGCTTGTAGGGTCATTTCGCCTGTTCGCGTCCATCGCCCACTTCGCGTCCATTTTACGGACCTCCCTTTAAAAATGCTCGAAAATAAGTATTCTAACACACTAATAAAATGAAAAGTCAGTACCGCCAATACCTCAACGTATACGCACAAATAGACAAAAGTTCCATGCGCCCAGCTAATGCTGTTTAAAAAAATTAGTTAATCTTGGTTGTTCAACAAAAAAGTGCAGATGCGCGGGATATAAATAAAAAAATAGTGTGCAGCGGCGTGGTTGACGGTAAGTTTTTTATTGTTTTATGTGAATTTTAGGATAAATAGCTGTTTCTAGACATTAATAATGAAAAGACGAACAGTATGAATTATGAATTAGCTTGTATTTTATATAGTTAACAATTAACATAAGGTGGACGCGAATTACAACACCGAATTTATAAAACTTCCACTTTGCGTCCGCAATGGACGCCAACTCGTCTATTTATGTTTTCTTTAGTTGTTAATTTTTATGTGATTAAAATATGAGAGAGAAATTGGGATTTTGTTTATTTTAACATTTAATAGTATGCAATAAATGACCAATTTGCGTCCACATTATTATGATTGTAATAAAAGATACAATCGATATAATAATCGATCACACGTGGACGCAAAATATACCTACAAGGGATAATATTATAGCAAATTGCGTCCATTTTTTAATGAAATAGAAATGATAACATAAATATATGATATATATATTTTTTAATAATTTAAAACGCATTTTTGATTAAGACTGAGTTTAAAATCAGATTTTTACGAATTTAGTGCAATGAAATGCGTAATTTCTTTTATTCCATATTTTTTCTATTCAAAATGAGTTCTTAGGAGACAAGAAAGAAGCAGGATAAGAAAAAAAATCAAAAGATGATTAAATAAAGAAAGCGTTTAGTGATATTCGTGAGAAGAAGATACATAATTATGCAAAAATTATGCTATTCCAAAGACCACAATATTAGACAACATGTATCGTTATTTTTTTATCTTTGATTTTAAGTTTCATCGATGTTGAAAACAATAAATAGTTATTTATAGTTTCTTTAGAGTGATTTAATAATGATAATAATGTTGATTTTTTTATAAATTTAATCTTAAATGTAGAAATGGTAAAAAGCCAATCTTTCTTTAGATTGTATTAACAATATCACCCTTATATTCCTTCTCTAAGCTGGTGGACGCGAAATGGTCCACAGGAGGACACAATTTAGATTTTTTGGACGCAAACTGGGTAAAATGCCAAATATTGAAGTTTGTCTATTTAACAAAAAACAAAGTTTCGAAGAAAAGTGAAATTTAATATTAAAATAGACTATATAATGAACGCATTACATAAATTTTTAATTGAATCACTTTGCTGGAACAAATATTTTACATTTTTATTTTCTCCTTCAAACTTGATGGATGCGAACAGGCGAAATGACCCTACTATGGGTACTAGATAATGGATAAACATAGGTATATACAGTTATACTTTTTTTTTGTAAATACATATATGTTATACATAGAAACACCCAGATCAAGACAAATATCCATATTCATGCACACAAATGTTTGACTTGAGCGGGAATCGAACCCACGACCTTTGACGTAGCAGTCGCTTACATTCCCGCTACGCCAACCGGCCGTCTAGGGTAAACTCGGTAGGGTTAGATCGTTTTATTACAAAGATGCCGTAGCCACCTCCAGCTTCATCATCAGACCCCGAATATCATCTAGGTGTACCTAAAGAGCTCCCCAAGACAAATTAATCCACCCCAAACTCGGTGGGATTATGTCGTTTTATAACAGAGATGCCGTGGTCACCTCCCAGCTTCATCATCAGACCCTGGATATCATCTACGTGTAGAGTGCTCCTCAAGACAAATCAATCGAACCCAAACTCGGTTGGGTTATATCGTTTTATCACAGAGATACCGTGGCCACCTTCCAGCTTCATCATCAGACCCTGGATATCATCGAGGTGTAAAGTGCTCCTCAAAACAAATCAATTGAGCCCAAACTCGGTCGGGTTATGTCGTTTTATAACAGAGATGCCGTGGCCACCTCCCAGCTTCATCATCAGACCCTGGATATCATCTAGGTGTGAAGTGTTCCTCAAGACAAATCAATCGAGCCCAAACTCGGTCGGCTTATGTCGTTTTATGACAGAGATGCCGTGGGCACCTCCCAGCTTCATCATCAGACCCTGGATATCATCTAGGTGTGAAGTGTTCCTCAAGACAAATCAATCGAGCCCAAACTCGGTCGGCTTATGTCGTTTTATGACAGAGATGCCGTGGGCACCTCCCAGCTTCATCATCAGACCCTGGATATCATCTAGGTGACAAAGCAATCGAGCCCAAACTCGGTCGGGTTTTGTCGTTTTATCACAGAAATACCGTGGCCACCTTCCAGCTTCATCATCAGACCCTGGATATCATCTAGGTGTGAAGTGCTCCTCAAGACAAATCAATCGAGCCCAAACTCGGTGGCGTTAGGACGTTTTAATACAGAGATGCCGTGACCACCTTCCAGCTTCATCATCAGACCCCGGATATCATGTAGGCGTATAAAGTGCTCCTCAAAACAAATCAATCGACCCCAAGCTCGGTGGGCTTACGAGGCCATCTGCCAGCTTTGTTATCAAACCAGCAAAATATAGTGCAACATTTCATTGCAAATTTAGACCTTAAAGTACTTAAACCACACACATAATTCGAAAATTAAAATTGAAAGAGTTGAACGGTAGCAATTGATAGTACCGTAGTATGTAGGTTGAGCACCCTTGAGGGCCTCAACTCTCGAATGACCTTGCACAAGGGCTACCTCTACGTTGTCGTTTTTCGTCCACGTTAATAAATATAAGACAATTAGTATGCAATAAATTGAATATAATGCCATCCAGTGGTGTTATGTACCATTTAGCGGGGGCACGACTGACGTCACACGTCATCTGCCCTAATTATTATTCGATTCGATACGCGTAGCGACATCTTTCGTCATTTATGTTAACGAATTATCGAGTCACATTTTTTTGTTCGACTTTGTCAGTCTATATTCCTTTACTTGTCTCTGAATAAAGTTTATTATTAATTATAAAAAGGTAAGATTAATGTTATTTTTAGGATTCTAAAACTAAAAATAATGTATTTATTCTTGTGACAGTGAACACCAATCAGAGAGCTTTACGTCAAACAGTACGTCCGCCATTCATGTTGTTTACAACTAAAACGTCAAACTTTCTACCTATCAAATCGAATATAACAAAATAAAAGTGGGTACATCAGACCAGACTTCATTCTAGGTTTGTTTTGTTTTGGACTTTGGACTTTGTAATATCCCTCAACCGCCATGATGGTTTACAGCGTTTTCGTGTCAAATTCAAAAAGGTTTTTAAAAAGCCGTATTTAGTAATTTTGCTGATCGATTTTTGAAGAAAAATTCAGGTATTTCAGTTTATCATCTAATAAAGGAACGAAGCAATCGCTAATTACATTTTAGGACACAAGCCTATTTGTTAAATATTTAGAGGAAACAAGTAGTAATATTATAAACAAGTATACAGTTTTAAATATATGATTAAAAGTTTTCATTATGCTGACTACTATTTATTTTGAAACGATTTTTTAAATTGACACCTCAGAATACCCGTGAAAAGGCAAAAGGCAAATAGGCATACAGTTACTTCTCACGATAAAAATATTAGTATAGACAAGTAGTTTTGGGGAAAGTGAATGTAATAATCTATTAAAACCTGTCAGTGCCGCTGATATCTTTCATCTTGCTCGTGCTCTTTAAGGCGCTGACAACCGCTATTGAGTTGAGCTGCTGCTGTCACTGTCGGATTGTATACATAAGAAGGAGAAGCGCGACGACGACGGGACGTTCAGATCGTTTTACAAACCATAAAATAAATTAATTACTTAAAAATAAGTTGAGTAGTGAAAAATAAAAAACAACCAAGTTCTGTATTTAAATATGATACATTATTGTTATAAATTGTACCAACGTACGTTGATAAGTAATACAGATAGTTTTGTTGGATGATAATTTCAAGAGGTTAGTTTACTATTTTTTTGTATCGAGAAAACTTTTCAAAAACGTGTTTTGAATACAATAGAGTTCTCAAAAATATGTTCAAGATTAACATATATTTTTTCCGCCGTCACAAACTTTATACATTTAGCAAAAAAAATGTTTGAGACAAGCCTTTTTTTGTCATTTGGCTGTTGTCAGCGTCTTCAAAAAAATGCATATCTGAAATAACCTATTAATTAACGTAGAATGTCACAATATTTTTAGTACTGTTAGTTTAATTTCAAGTTTAGCAGTAAATTTTTAGTAAATACCTATTTAATGAGCAATAACATCAATTATCATAATTTAATAATAATTTATCTCGTTCATCTTATAAACTCTTTACGTTAAACATGTTCCTGTAGTTCAGGTACGTAAGGTATATCGTACCTGAACTTACGAGTCTGAGGTGAATTTTATAGCAATTAATAAAATTACGTAGCTTGTTGTCAATAATAAATATATTTCCGTATTTGGTTACGTTTGGGACGTGACTTACAAGCTAGTGTCCTACCAAAAGGACCCTGCTCAGAACATTTTCCTCAGCGGAGTCCCGACTATATGCGTAGGCGTCGAGTGGGTGTCTTGTTTTACTTGGCGAAGTTGTTCCCATAACACATAAATAAATATAAATATTTATTTGACAACAAAGTAACAAAATTGTTCACTGGAGAGATATTATTGATTTCACATTTTGAAGATGTACCAATATGTTTTTAATGGTACTGAAGAAAATTTTACAAACTAGACTGTGGACTGTGTTTTAAAATGCAGCGTTCAGATGTGGTAAATATTTCTGCCACGCTAAAGGGACCGTGTATTGTTTTCATAAGCCAGTATACTATTTAATCCATAATATACAACCATGCGTTAGTTTTTTAATATTATATACCTTAGACTGTGCCACATAATATACGAAGAAGTTTGGGACAAAACTTGATGAATTAATATACTGTAATGAGCGTGCCATGCATCGTGCACCTAGTGCCATCTATCCTACAAGTTGAAAGTGTTTACACCGGCAAGCTTCAGTAGGCACCTCACAGTTAGCTAGATAAGGAAGTAAAGAGTTCTCACTTGTAACATTAAACCTGGCACTGATTATGGTTGCCTAAAACTTACTTAGAGCTATTCTAAAATTCACAATAAATATATCAGGACTTAAGTTCTGCAGTACCAAATAGCAAGATATTCGTAATAGTCACATAGATATTTGGCTCTCATAAAAATTGCCTCAATATCAATATCATCAATGTCAAAGCTTACTCAATGGTTCGTATGTATTTAAATTAATGTGATAAACAGACTTAAACTTTTACGACATCACTTACACAGAAGTCTACAGATAGAGGTATACGGAGGTGTCTGTCAATCATTGCGTAGTATCTCAAGGTGAACTCTCAGACATTTAAAAGCCAATTGTTAGCTCACCTAGATAAGTTAAAATATTTAGGCTGGTATCATATTAAGGCAGCGATAGCCTAGTGGAGATACCAACAGACTGCCATGCAGAGGGTATCGGGTTCGAATCCACTGCGCGCACCAATGACTTTTTGGAGTTATGTGCGTATTGAATTGTTAATTATCGCTTGTCCCGTGCCTCGGAGAGCACGTTAAGCCGTCGGTCCCGGTTGTCATGATGATCTTTGACAATCGTTACAGGGCGTAAGTATCTTCTAAAATAAACTGACCCTAGTCTAAACCATGGAATATCGCTATCCCTTCGGGTTCCGGAGGTCAGACAGGCAGTTGCTCCGTGGAAAAGCTAATATTCAGCCAAATCCGGTTAGACTAGTAAGTGGACCCCAGATTGAAACTGGGATAACGCTAAGAGGATGATGATGATTTAGGCTGGTATCACAGCTGCCCGCGATATCCATAAGAACAGGTGCCTAAAGAACAACTAAGATCTCATGACAATTACCTACCCAAAATAAAAGTTATCAGGTTTACCTCAGGATACGCCTCAGTTATTAAATGTAAAGTTGACCAATATAATGATACTGTGGCAAGTTTATACATCAATTACTCATACACAACGAACACAATAATTACCTAACAAGGTATAATTGAAGAACATTTAGCGAGCGCTCAATTACTCTTCAATCAAAGTCTTTAATATCCTTTTAAAATGGTAATAGTGTTCAGCTCTGCTAGTTCGTGGGACGATAATTATAGTATTCTAGTACTTCAAGTTTTATGGATACAAACATGACAACAGACTGTATGCACGTTTTCTACGGATAAGGAAATACAAAAATAATACAATGTAAATACTTAGTAAAAGCAGATCATACATTATTTATAGAGCACACGGGATCTGTTCGTTGCCAATTCCGGTGTTCAGTAGCAAGGTTAGTAGGCCAGCAAATGTTTTTTGCAAAGCACAATTGCACATGAAGGAGTGTGATATTATGTCCGAATGATGTGCGGGTGCAGTGGCTGGAGAATCGCCAAATCTAAGCACCCAAGTGAACAACGGGTTGTTGCCAAAACCTAACTGATCAATGGCCTTAGGAATTTGCAAGCGGATGGCCGGCTAAAGATAATGTTTTGCGTTTAATAATAGCGCCAAGGAATTATAGATCAGTTCACGTATGAAACCTTTTGAAGGATGCGTTAGGTTTGCTACCAAATCGCGTTTGGTATGGTTATTGTTTGAGATTATTGGCATCTGGAATTTACAATTAGGAAAAAGATTTGGATTATTTGTTGTTTTATCATTTTCCATGGACCACAATTTTGTTTGAACGATGAATAGCGTGAATTATCAAGATAATGCTTTTTAGTATTAACTTATCACTACCTACATACATAGACTCACGCCTGTTTCCCCGAAGGGGTAGGCAGAGGCATATTAAACGGCCACTTTTCGCCAGAGTTTTGATCCCACGTAATAGGTGGCGAGCCGCTTATCGGGATATTTTGTTTGCCAGAGCCTCGTCCGTTGATCGGCAGGTGCACCACTTGCCGGTGAGGTTGGCTTGGGACCCTAAGTTCTTGGTGGGAACCCTATGCACCTATCACTATTACTACATAGTATAAAACAAAGTCTGTCTTCTGTCTGTCTGTCCCTATATGTTTGAAATAAATATATTGTTTATAATAATTAAACGAGATATCAGTTTAGAAACATTTTTTATGTATGGTAATTATTTTTTGACTCTGGTCACATTCTAAGATGATAAATCATTCTCATTCCGTTTCCTGAAAAAAACTTTGTTCTGAGCACACCTCTTGAATTTCGTGTGAATTGTATAATTGAATTAACTTCAGTAAAATTCTATCTCTTATCTAAATTCTATCTCTTATCAACTTCAGTCAGCCTACCACCTTTATGCAGATGATCTCCAAATTTACACTCAAGCTCCTGTCCATGAGTTGTCTGAAGCATTTCGTATCATAAATTCGGATTTAGAACGTATAGCTGCATGGAGCCACAGATTTGGTCTCCAAATCAACCCTACAAAAACGCAAATTATTGTTGTTGGTAGTCCCAGGTTAATTGCGCGCGTTGACCGGACTTGTTTACCCCAAGTAAACTTTAATGGTACTCCTTTACCCATAAGCGATTACGTGAAGGATTTAGGAGTGTATATTGATAAAACTTTATCCTGGGTACCCCAAATTAGGGAAGTTAGTAGAAAATTGTTTTCTGCGGCTGGGATGTTGCGAAGATTGCAAAACTTTCTGCCGACTGCCACTAAGATTACGCTTGCAAATTCTCTTCTTCTACCTATCCTTGACTATGCGGATGTCAGCTATCTAGATCTCACGGAGGAGCAACTTGATAAGCTTGAGCGACTTCAAAATTTATGTATTAGATTCATATTTGGATTGCGCAAATAAGATCACGTTTCTAAATTCCGCAATTTGCTCAAGTGGCTCCCAATTCGCCTTCGACGGAATACTCACATACTTTCTTTACTTTATAATATTCTCTTTAACCCTTCTACTCCCCATTACTTAAAAGATCGCTTCGAGTTCCTCTCTGATACGCATTCTAGATCTCTAAGGTCGTCGGTGAATCTGAGACTGGCAATACCAATGCATTCCAGTAGTTTCTACGATAAATCATTTACTGTCCAAGCTGCACGCTTGTGGAATGCATTGCCGATGTCTATTAAACAAGCGCAAACGCTGACTTCATTCAAGAAATTACTCAAAGACTACTATTTGACTCTTTAACCTTACTACTCTTGTAATTATATAATTTCTATTTCCTTTCATTTATTTAGCACTATTTTATGTATCATTAATATTAATATTATATATATATATAAGGTATTTAATAATTATTTATTTCTTATTTTTTATGTATGTACATAGTTATTTATGTAAGTATATCTTTATTTATGTATGTATATGCTTATTTATCTATTTAAATATTTGTATTATTTGTCTTTATCAATAGTTAATGATCACCAAACTACCCTTTTTCTGAATCCGGGTTTTTCTTATCCATCCAGGTTAGGTTGCCTGTAAGAGATTACTTAATAGTGATAAGGCCGCCAATTGTACTTTCTGTCATTTTGTTAAGGTTCGTTATTGTAATTTTTTTTTTTGGTGCAATAAAGATGATTAATAATAATAAAAACTTGGAATTGCCGCTTTTGACTTGCCCGGTAAAGTTTGTGATAGAATTTGTGATATATTTTGAACACTCACATTTTGAGAAATTGTGAATTCCACTACTACGTGCATCGTGTCTTGAAGACGCCGCGTTGAGGTTTGGTAAAGCTAAGTAGATAATTCACTAGCTAATATTGCGCAATTTTAGTCTTGTGTGTGTCTAGCTTGCCTCCAGGCCACCAGAGAGGATACCACAGGTAACTGCACATTGTAATTTGTCATCGCTGAGAATCTCAGTAATATATGTCAGACATTTGCTTGTCCAGAACAGCTGGATGAATGTAATTTAGCTTCCACTACCGTCTGCAAACAATTCCCAGTCAGTCTAGGCAAACTCTGAACATATATTTTGGTAGCAGAGCGTGGTTGTAGATGCCTAACCTCAGATTAATATTGTAATGTTGTATCTGATTCTGAGCTAGGCATTGCTACGAGTACATCACATTAGTTAATATTGTTTTAGTGTTGTTTGGTCAGTTTTGCTTAAATATAACTATTATGTATTGGTTGACCTACTTAATTTGAAATATATTTGTTGAAACATTCATGTATGTATAACCTCAAATCAGTACTTGTTAACTTGAATTTGTTGAAATCTCATTTGAATTTGTTGTTTTAGTGTTAATTTGTCATTTTTGATTAAATATATAACAGTTATATGTATTCATTGACTTATTTAATTGTAAACATTGAGTCTAAGCATTAAGCCTTGTATTCATTAGGCAACATTTGTTGATAAACTGTTTATGACGTGTTTATCACCAAGTTTACCGTAAACACTGTTTCTGAAACATGGCCGTCCACACTTGTCAGTTGTTGCTAGGATGTCGCCCGAAGAGGTAGTGATGCTCTGTGCTGCTTACATAATAAATCATAAGAGTCATCATCACTGCAGTCTTTCACTCCCTACTCACGGTCACTGCTGGATATAGGCCTCTCGTAATTTGCGTCGCAATAGTAGACGGGTTGGTATAGGGTTTGATGTCGTGTTTTCCGTCTCTATATGCAAATATGGTATTTGCATCGTATTTTCCCTTAGTCGCCTCTCACGACACCAACGGGATGATAGGGGTTGGCGACACCTGTATTCTATGCCGTCAACCACTCGGTGAATGGCGAATTCTTAAGAGTACTACTAGAAAAAAAAAAGAAGAAAAGGTTGTGGATTCGGAATTATCTCTTTGAGCATCGAATCTTGGTTGTTGGACCACACTACTTCCATGTCAATAAACCCACGCAACACACGTCCACACCTGTTGACTTTTGCTTATAAACAAGATGTTTCGGCTTGCTGTCCGTTCGATTGGGGAACACGGCAACATGTTTCAGAAACAATGTTGCATCACATTTGTTTATGAACTGTTTATAAACTGTATCCAGAGATGATGAAACACTATTAATAAACTGTATATAAACAGTGTTTATCAACAAATGTTGCCTAATGAATACAAGGCTCTATAATAACCACATTTGACTTTACATAGATAAACTAAGTTACTAAGGAACTAAGTAAGTTACTAAGTAACTAAGTATTAAGTAAGTTGTAAGTTTATCAATGTAACCAACATTGATAAACTTACAACTTACTTAATAACCTTTGTTTTGTTGTAATATATTGAAAATATAAGTATTGTTAAATACCACATACTATATACCACATACGGCTATAATATATAGCTCAGTTGGTTTGTTTGTTGCAAATAATTGATTAATTTGAAGTTTCAACTTTAACTTGTTATAACTTTTGGTTTTGTCGCAATATATTGAAACTATTAATTTTGTTATGTAATATATGCTAGTGTTTGCCTACGGCTATAGTATATAGCCCAGCTATTTGTTGGTTCCAAAGAATTCACAAATTTTAAGTTTTATTTTGTTTTGTTTTAATTTAACACTTGTCCGAGCTCTTTTGAAAATTAGTATGTCGGCTATCAAGAACTTACGTTCAGCTGCAGGTACCCTTTCATCACATTTGCGCTGATTTGCCTCAGCTAGTGCTCTGGTAAACCGGTCTGATCACCAGCAGGCCTTGATACAAAGATATGAGCAGATTAATGATCGGTTGGCAAGCGTCAGACAGCAATTTTGTGTTTTCAGCGCTTGTTGTCTCGAAGTGTCTGTTGTTGACTTCACAGTGGACCAGCGAACCAAGGTCAGTGAAGACTATGCCCAGATACTGGACATATATGATGCTGTCTCCGATTGTGCAAGGCAGTTGATTGCAGATAGGGACGGTAGCCCCGTTTTGAAGCAGGAGCTTCCTAGGCCAGCACCGGGACTTTTGAGTCGGCTTCTCACACTGGACCTCCCGCACTTTCATGGGTGCCTAGGAAGCTACCTGGGGTTTATCAACCTCTTCGATAGCCTGGTCGATGCCAGGGCTGACCTTCGGCCGTTCCAAAAGTTGACATATCTCATGTCAGTTTTGGATGGGGAGGACAAAGCCCTCATCCGACATATGCCGGTATCTGACGAGGCCTACCAGACAGCCTGGGACTTGATCACCCGGAGATACCACAACAAGCGTGGCCTCGCAGAGACCCACATTGAGCAGATCTTGAGTTTTCCCACGCTCACCCGGGTATCTGGTTTGTGCATCCAGCTATTGAACCCGCTGTTGATGGCGATAAACGCCCTCAAGTGCTTGGATCTGCCCGTGGACCAATGGTCCGACCTGTTGGTGCACATAGTTCTCAAGAAGCTGCCTGCAGACCTAAGTTCGCGGTTTGAGCAGCGGTTTGGCGGGGATAGTGCATCACATCTGCCCCCTATTGCGGACCTCGAGAAGTTTTTGGAGGACGAGTGCCGGGTCTTGGACAACTCCGGTGGTGATACGCCGGCTAAGTCGCAGCCACCCAAGGTCAAGGAGCAGGCTCGCGTTCATACCCGAGGAAATGTAGATCGGCGCCCTCCTCGCTTTGTAGTCACGCAGAGCCCAGCAGAGTGCTCTTACTGTAAGGTCACGGGGCACAGAACGGCCAGTTGTAAGGCATTCTTGGATCTTCATGTCGCCTCTCCTAGGCGCAATGCGAATGCCCGCCGCCTTTGTTTCTCGTGTTAGGGATCACACTACCAGCGAGACTGCCCGAACTCTCGGCCCTGTCCTCACTATGAAAGACAGCATTTGGACATTCTCTGCGTGAATGCCAGAGAGGTAGGCCACTTGTCCAACCAGCCGACGCCGCACACGGGTGGGTGTTTTGAAGGTGGCAGCCAAGGCTCACCGGCGCGTAGTCGAGATTCGCCTCGCTCACTTGATCGCCACTCACCCCGTTTGGAGAACCGTAGCGTACGCACGCCTCCTCTCTCTCTCGCGCACCAGAATGTGCGACTGTTTAGCGTCACCAGCACCATGACTGCTGTCCTAGATTTTCCCCTCCTTTGGCGGACCGTCCCCGCCTTGAGTCGCGCCCACCTCGTTTTGGGCGGGTGCGTCATTATGACACCCCACAGATGGTGGGCGGCTCGAATCACCGCGACTTTGAGGACTTCAGACCGCACCCTCATTTTTATTTGCCTGATCCTGGCCAACGGTCGCCGCCCAGGCAACAATAGGTGATTGATTTCAGCCCAATAACTCCAACCTTTCCCATTGAGACTGTTATTCTACCAACGGTTGCTGTTAGGGTCTAGAAACCCACGGGGGCCTCTGTTGTTGTCCGCGCTATATGAGTCACAGGTTCACGAGGTTGCATTGATTCCACTTATTTGGTAGGGCAGGTTATATTAAATATGGGTTCTTTTCCAAATTGTACTCGGGGAATAGGTGACGTAGCATCTACTGTTGAAGGGCAAGTTTATATTTTGTTTGCCTCTGTTGAATCTTCACACCCGAGGATTAAAACCTCGGCTAATGTGCTGAAGAATATTTTGGGTAGTCATCCACAAAAACAGCTACGCGCTGCTGTGGTGAATTTGACATCGGGTTTGGAACTGGCAGACCCCAAATTTGACACACCAGGACAAATCGATTTGCTGATTAGTTCTGATGACCTCGTTGGAATTTTGATTGGTGCGAAACGGGTCTTGGTGCCAAATGGTTTGACTGCCACCCCGACCATATTTGGATTTGCTTTGATGGGACCTGTACCTAGGGACCTTACTCCACCCGAACTTGATAGTTTGTTGGCGGTAGGCTCCGCTCTCTCTGATGCGGTTCAGAGGTTTTGGGAGGTAGAGGAGCCCCCTCAAGCTGCTCGTTTGAATCCAGAACATGAAGAGTGCGAGTTGTTCTTCCAGAATAATACTGGTTGACTCCGTTCTGGTCGGCTTATTACGAAGCTACCCTTTCTGTCTATTCGGCCTCCGCTTGGTGAGTCACGACCTTTAGCCGAAAAGAGATTATTGGCTATGGAGCGTTGCATGTTAATACGTTCTCTTTGGGAGCACGCAGACCGCGAAGGCTTACGTTTCCCACGAGCCTTTGCCATCCTGAAGGATGACATTTACGTGGATGACATTTGTTCGGACGCCTCCACCACGGACGAGGCGATCCTCTTGCGGGACGAATTGATAGGTATCTTGGTCTCCGCTGGTTATGAGTTGCGTAAATGGATTTTCAACTCACCAGCGCCTTTGGAAGGCTTACCAGAGGATCATCAGCAAGGTCCACATTTGTTTGAGATTGTTGACAACCCCGCCATGATGGCTGTTCTCGGCGTTCAGTACAGACCAGTCCAATACATCTTTATGTATAACGTAGACTTGAAATTGCCTTGTTCTTGGACTAAACGTCTCGTGTTGTCTACTGTCGCCAGAACCTTTGATCCGAACGGTTGGATTTGTCCTGTCATGTTTTGGGCAAAATGCTTCTTGCAGAAGCTTTGGACAGCAGGATCGACTTGGAACGAACCTCTACGCGGTACTCTTGTTGTGGAATGGACCTCTTTTGTATCCTCATTTCCTGCCGTCAATAAGATCTCCTTGTATTGTCCCATCCTTCCTTCCGGGAAGTACAAGGCAACCCTTCAAGGGTTTTCTGATGCTTCGGAGCGTGGTCACGCAGCCGTGGTGTACTTGCGCACAGTCAGTGCCTCAAGTCAGATGAGGGTCTCCCTGATCATGGCAAAAGGTAAGGTTGCACCCCTTCGGACATCCTTGACCATTCCGAAATTGGAGCTCAGCCCTACTCGTAAGATTACTGAACCACGTGTCTAATACTTTGGATCAATTTGTATTAATGGGACCTACGCCTGGACAGACAGCCAAATTGTTCTTTGTTGGTTGAAGGCGTCTGTCCACACTTTGGAAGTGTTTGTCGCTTATCGCATTTCCCAACTCCAAAAATCCGAAGTTACGCTTATTTGGAGACACGTGCCAGGTGAGCTCAACCCCGCTGATTGTGCCTCGCGTGGATGCTTGACACCTAGTTTGATAGGCCATTCGCTATGGTGGGGTCCGGAATGGTTGAGTCGACCAGAAATTGATTGGCCTCGAGCGCCAGTCTTGAATACTTCTAATTTACCGGGTCTGCGAACACTCGCTCTTGAGAAGGTGGAATGCGCCTTCGACCCCGATTTTTTGTTGAATCGCTGCAGCTCCCTTGACAAGTTGTTAGGTGTTACTGCTTGGATAAAGCGTTTTGTTTTTAATGTTAGGCACCCACAACAGAAACGACTGACACCGTTTCTCTCACCACAGAAACGACAGGAGTCCCTCACCTTTTGGGTTCGTTCTGTGCAATTGACGCACTTTGAGAAGGAGATTGCTATCCTTAAGTCAGGGAAATCGAAACTCTCGGGAACTGTATTGTTGGAGGGCGTCTCAAAAACGCCAACCTCCCTTATGGCGCTCATATACCTGAGCATTCACTTGTAACTGAAAAGCGAACATTCACCGTTTTCTGTTTTGTCGAACCGAAAATTTTCACGATCATTCTAGCGAACACACTAAAATTCAAATAGTCTGTAGAATATAGAAAAAATATAGAAATCGCACTACAACAGCAGTTTTACCCAATATTTTTACTTCAGTTTCACTTATGTATCATTTCTAGAGTAAGAGTAAGATACATAAACAAATGACGTTTCTAAATAATAAAACGCAGATTTTAATTTGAACAGGTTTAATAAATCACACAAGTGTCTATTCCTACGTTCAAATTTATTTATCGATATCGAGAGATTATCAACATTCTATTAAAATTGATTCTGAGTAAATCAAATCCAAGGATCTATTGTAAACATTATCGATATTTTATCGATATTTATTCTGAATAAGCCCATCACTAGTCAAGCTAAAATTAGTGACAAACTACGAAGATTGTTCCCTAGATTAAAATCATGAGTCAAAGTGAAGTAAATATATTAGGTTTAACCGCTATTATAGCGCGAATTCTATATATTATTTATATTCTAAGGCTCGCCCGAATGTTCGTGAGAATGCTCGCTAAAACACATTCATTTGTTTGTTTAAATTACAGGTGAATGCTCAAGTGTATCAGCGCCATAACGGGGCACGTCACCCCCTGTTGTTATGCAAGGACGGTCATTTGGTACGTTTGTTACTAACTGACCGTCACCTTAAAAATTCGCATGCTGGTTTTAATGCTCTGTTGGCCATTTTGCAACGCGAGTTTTGGATTTTGTCTGCCCGAAGAATAATTCGGAGTGTAGTCTTTCGCTGCATCCCTTGTTATAAGCTCAAGGCTTCTATCATGCAGCCCTTGAAGGGAGACTTACCTGCAGATCGCGTAACGGAGAGCAGGACGTTTGCCAGTGTTGGCACGGACTTCGCTGGTCCCTTTTTGGTGAAAACGTCGACACTTCGAAACAGCAAGACTGTTAAGACCTACTTGTGAGTCTCCGTTTGTCTTTCTACAAAGCCCGTAGATTTAGGACCGAGGCGTTTGTAGCCACATTTGACAGATCTCGAAGAGGCCTGCCTTCTTTGATTGGTTCTGATTGCGGCACTAACTTCAAGGGCACTTATAATTATTTGAAATATGTAATTAACTTCCTTGAGACCAATAAGATTGATATAGGCAATAGGCTTGCCCGACGTGCGATAAACTGGTTGTTTTCCTCACCAAATTGTCTACACTAGGTTGGTATATTTGAGGCTGCTGTAAAATCGGCCAAGACACACTTGCGCAGGACAATTGGTGAATCAGTCCTTATATTTGAGGAACTCGCAACTGTGTTTTGTAAGATTGAGGCCGTTTTGAACTCCAGGCCATTGTGCTTGATCGCCTCAGATCCGAATGATTTGGAAGCGCTTACGTCGGGCCATTTCTTGATTGGTCGCCCACTTGTCGCCTTGCCTGAGTGCGCGCGTATGGAATTGGTACTGGTATTACTCAGAGCTATTGGAAACGCTGGAATTTGGAATATTTGCACATACTCCAGCAACGCGTTAAGTGGACCGACAAGACCGATCCACCCACGATTGGAGACCAGGTTTTGATTAAGAAGGCTAACTTTCCGCCACTCAGATGGTGCAGTGGACACATTCTTCGTTTGGTAATTGGGACTGATGGAGTGCCCCGATTTGCTGAGGTCTTGGTGGACGGTTCGATTCAGAGGAGGGCGGTTGCAACGTTGTCACGTCTACCAACCGATTAGCGGACCGGTAGGCCGGTCCGGGGCGGGTGGATGTTTGAAATAGATTTATTGTCTATAATAATTAAACGAGAATATCAGTTGAGAAACATTTTTTATTTATGGTAATTATTTTTTTATTCTGGTCACATTGTAAGATGACAAATAATTCTCATTCCGTTTCCTGAAAAAAACTTTGTTCTGAGCACACCTCTTGCATTTCGTGTGAATTGTATAATTGAATTAATTTGAGTAAAAACTTGTAATTGCCGCTTTAGACTTGCCCGGCAAAGTATGTGATAGAATTTGTGATATATATTGAACACTCACATTTTGAGAAATTGTGAATTCCACTACCACGTGCATCGTGTCTTGAAGACGCCGCGTTGAGGTTTGGTAAAGCTAAGTAGATAATTCAGTAGCTAATATTGGCCAATTTTAGTCTTGTGTCTGTGTGTGTCTAGCTTGCCTCCAGGCTACCAGAGAGGATACTTCAGGTAACTGCACATTGTAATTTGTCATCGCTGAGAATTTCAGTAATATATGACATACATTTGCTTGTCCAGAACAGCTGAATGAAAGTAACTTAGCTGTTTGTTGATTAGCCGTCTGCAAACAATTCCCAGTCTGTCAAGGCAAACTCTGAACACTATGTATGCTTAAATCTTTATATCTTCGCTACAGATTTAAATGCGGTTTTCCAATAGATAGAATAATTCAAGAGGAAGGTTTATATGTATAATTGACGCGGGCCGCTGGCGACGTTTAGTTTAAGAATAAATGCTTAGCATGGATACGGCCAGTGCAATCGATTCGAAACGCCAAGCCTCTCGAGGTATGAAAATGCGAAAACGCATGACCGCCAGTTCTGACGAAAATTTGTCGCACTCGCCATTATAGTCAAACTATAATGGCGAGTGCGACAAATTGACGTCTACCAATTCAGTTCACAAATTACAGCATTGCTGTTAACTCCTTCAACTAAGCAAATTTATCGTGAAACAATGTAATTGGTATAGCTACAGTAAAACAATTAAGCCAATCCAAACACAAAGGCCGCTGAACTGTCCGCGCAGTACATTGCGTAATTATTCAAATTGGCCGTCATAGGGACTCGGAACGCTTTGTGTACGCTGCTGGCCAAAATCTTACAGGTGCACGCTTAATTTTACAGGAAAGAAAAGTATACTAATGCAACGTCTTATATCTAGGTTAGTAAAAACTAGCTTTTGCCCGCTGCTTCGCACGCGTAAATTACGATTAGATAAAATATTTCGTACCAACACTTACCTTCCACAAGGAACATAAATGATAAATTTAACCTTCTTGCGCCCAGTTATTTAGGCTGTAATGTGTCTGTCTGTCAGTCAGTAACGCAAGGACTTTATATACACAGGTTGAAGTGATTCCATTGAAAAATAAGAGGTTTTACACAAACTCTGAATCCCTTTTCCACCCTCTTAGGGGAAAATTTCCAAAATAAATATCTTTGTGTTCGGTAACGTTGTTTGCGGATCCAATAAACAAAGTATGAAGTTAATCCCTTGAAGGCAAAAAAGGTTCTATGCAAATTATGGCTCCCTGTTTTATCCACTTAGGGTAAGAATTTCCAACAAGACTTTCTTAGTGTTCACTAACTTCATTTGAGGAACCAATAGGTATGCAAAGTTTGAAGTTAATCATTGAGGGAATAAAAAGTTTCATACAAATTCTGACAACCAGTTTAACCCCTTTAGGAGAGGAATTTCCAAAAATCCTCTCTTAGTGTGCACAAATAAATAATATTTGACTGCTTCCGTGGTACAGTGCATAGCGTATGCGTCTGCTAAACGAGAGGTCTCGGCTTCGATTCCCGGGTCGGGCAAAAGTATTACTGAGTTTTGCCGAATTTTCAGTAGCAGCACGGAGTCTGCCAATGTGCCCGGTAACGGCAATACGCTCGCCCCCTATTACGTGGGACCTAATGAACAACATGGCGAAATGTGGGTGTAATATTACACCTCACACGCCTGTATTCCCGGAGGGGGTATGTAACCCCCTCGGGGATACAGGCGTGTGACTATCAAAAAACATAAACAGTCTGTAATCTATCTGTATTGCATTTTGTTGCTAAGCCGTTTCCAGTACCCCAATGATTTATTTAGATTGTTTTTCTGTCTGTCTATTTATTCAGAGTAATCTTGAAAATGGCTGAATCGATTTAGATGTGTATTTTACTAATGGTTCGTGAAAACTCTGGAACAAACTATGAAAACTTTATTTAGGCGTAGCTGCTTGCAAAAACTAGTTAAAATTAAATAAGGCAAGGATTCCATAGCAGTTAACATTTGTATATCACAGCGACATTGTAAAAAATGAAAAATAAATTATCCAAGTTAAAAAACCCTTTCTTACTATTTTAGGTTAAAGAAATGAGAGAAGCCTTGGTCAGCAGTTGGACAAAGCAGATAAATGATAAAAAGTGCTTTCCTGCTTAAAAATAAATAAAATAAAAATAAATAAAAATACTAAAATAACGGTTCTAAGTATGTTGGCTTTTATTAGTCATATAAAGAACCAGCCAATTTTTTAGTTAGTGAAGATGAATAGCGCTTAGATGAGAGCTAGCCGCATAAATTGAAATGAATGAAAATGAAATGCACATCAGGGACGATGAAAAAAAATCAAGTAAAGGAATTAAAAGTTTCGTACAAACTGGGACCCCTTTTTGAACTCCCCGGAACTTAGTGGTGAATTCACTAACGTCACTAAAGAAACCGATATACAAAGTTTCAAGTGAATCCATTGAAGTGTTTTAAATTACAAAATGGGACACCCTTTCTTAAGCCCCATAGGGGAGTGACTTCGAAAACTCCTTTCTTGGTGTTCACTAACGTCATTTGAGGAACCTATATACAAAGTTTGAAGTTAATCCAATGAAGGAATAAGAAGGTTTCATTCAAATTCCGACTCCCCTTTTTAACCCTTTAGGGTAAGAAATTCCAAAAAGATTTTCTTTATGTTTACTAAGGTCATTAGAGAAACGAATATACAAAGTTTGAAGTCAATCTACTGAAGGAATAATAAGTTTCGTTTTATACTTTTCAAAAACCAAACTCTTAGTGTTCACCATCTTCGTTTGAGGAACCAATATACAAAGTTCGAAGTCGATCTATTAAAAGAATATAAAGCTACACACAAACTTTGACCCTCAATCTTACCCTCTTAGGGGTGGAATTTCCAAAAAAATAATTCTTAGTGTTCACTATTATCATTGGAGAATGACCAAAACTGGGCTATTTTGTGGCACGTTTGCTTCTAAACCATTCATACGTGGAAAATATTCTTTTATTTTATAATTTTATATATATTTATTCGATGTTAAAGCAAAATAGGGATTTTTAGTTCTAAAATATAAGTATTTGCATTATTTGGAAATAAGTAACATCGCCATTTGCCATTTCGTATTAAAAACTCATTTTGCATATTTCGGCAAATCTTTGAATAGGGAAAAATTACAGTTATAGTGCAAACAGTGTAGCTGAATGAAAGTTATAATAACAAAAATAACACCAAAACCTTTTGATATTTTGAAACAGGAGGTGAAATATTAAATAGTATTTATATTCTTTATGCAACATATTACCTACGAAGTAATATTTTGTATTTATCTAAAATATGGGAACATATTTTTATGATACTGGCATTCATAATGTCTAACGTCAGTTATTTTGACATTGTTTGTTTTTCGTGTGAGCGTGTGGCCAACTCTGGTGTCGGAGTTTTTCAGACCGCCCGAAGGCCTCCGACATGGCCTAACGATCCTTATCCTTGGACAAGAACCGGGACCGACAGCTTTACGTGCCCTCCGAAGCACGGTAGCGCTCAGATGTAAATGCCACACACGGTCACCCATCCCACTTGTAACCTGTGCAAGCGTTGCTTAACTTTGCCGATCTGTTACGAACGGCAAGCCAAGTCTCGCTACGAGCGCTACGCTTATTTTGACATGAAAAGGGTACTATTCGGTGCTAGATTATATTGAAGATAAAAATGTTTGGGATTAATTTGCTCAGTCCCACAGACTACTTATGTTTGATTATTGTTAAGTTTCACGTGAGTGTGAGTTATTGTGTCTATATTATGCTAGTTTAGTACTTTTATATTATTATTAAAAACCTTATTAATTGACTTAAATAGGGCGCATAGGGTTCCCACCAAGAACTTAGGGTCCCAAGCCAACCTCACCTGCAAGTGGTGCCGATCAACGGACGAGGCTCTGGCAAACAAAATATCCCGAAGATCGGCAATAGGCTCGCCACCTATTACGTGGGATCAAAACACTGGCGAAAAGTGGGCGTTTAATACGCCTCTGCCTACCCCTTCGGGTATGTATGTATGTGTATGTTATTAATTGACAATAACATTATAGACACACCAGCTCATATTCCTATGAAAAATTCTATGTAGTTAGTAAGTTATTAAATTGTATAGAATCAAGACGATGAAAAGAGTGGCCCGGAGTTTCTTGCCTGATTCTTCTCACGAGGCTCTGCTTTCTGAACAGGCATTATTTTTTTCAATGCTCAATTATGTAAATATGCATTTAAAGTTACTTTTTTATTTTAATTTGTATGACTTTCTGACGTGTCCAAAAAAATTAAAAATTTTAATAGAAATAAACATATTTGAATTTGAGTTTAGGTAACGAATATCAAAGTTTGAAGTCAATCCATTAGAGAGACAAAAAGTTACATACAAACTTTGACCCCTTAGGGGGAGAATTTCCAGAAAAATTATTCTTAGTGTTCACTTTCGCCGTTTGAGGAACTAATATACAAAGGAGTCAATCCATTGAAGGAATAAAAAGTTTCATACAAACTTTGACCCCCAGTTTTACCCCCTTAGGGGTGGACTTTCCAAAAAATTATCTCTTAGTGCTACCCTACACTCCTCAAGGAACATACATGCTAAATTTCATCATCTTGTGACAAGTAGTTTGGGATGTAGCGTGTCTGTCAGTAACGCAAGGATTTTATATATTTAGATGATACAAAATAGGAAGATATTCATGAAAAAGAATGTTATAAAAATATTGCTCTCGGAACATCTTTGATAATACTAGAGTTCAGCCGCGTCACCAACAGCGTGGGGCGAGTTGGTTATTGCAGAGTAAAGCCGAGCAAGCCTATGTCACTCTCCAGCCTTCTAGCTATCTTCACAGTCACACACAAAAATCATACCATAACATCGCTCTGTCACCAGAAAATAACAATATCCGCAAGTTTATAAATTTCCTAGGAAAATTTACCCCCCGTGGGATCTCCACCTTGTCGTGGTGGGGGCTCAGTAACCGTGGGTGAAGCTAAGCGAGATCCCGGGAGCGGACGCTCCGCGTGGGCTTGACGGAGGCCTTTCCAGGATGCGTCCAACGGTGCGGGTGCGAGGGACAGTGCTTCTGCCCCTCGGTGTTGCGTTGCCGCGCGCCCTATCTCCCGCCACGGAATGGGGGCGCACCATTTGTTGCGTTGCGGTGGGGCCGCAGAGGAAGAGGAGATGCGGTGTTGTCAGTTTGCCGTCCTCCCTATCCTCTGCGGCCGTTGGGTGTTTTGGCGGCGGAGCCCAACACCTTCATCCGCCACCAAGGGGTTTCGTTCGGGGCCCGCCTGACCACCTGGCCCGCCAATATCCGTAGGGGGGTAGCGAGGAATGCTTCGGTGATACCCGACCCTCCGACACACGGGTACATGAACAACACGGGTTGGTTTTTAGTCAGTAAGAGTCTGACAGTCCCCTTCGCCCTTCCCCAGGGCGGAGAACTCCATGAGGATTTTAGCACATAAGACCCCACCAACTATTGACCAATTTCTGTGCTGCCCACATTCAGCAAAATTTTAGAGGAATAAAATTGATCCTAGACCAACTGCAAAGTTATTTTAATAACAACGAGCTTCTACACTCTAAACAATTTGGTTTTACAAAGGGACGCTCCACGAATGATACCGGTGTTGAGCTTGTAAAACATATCTTTGATGCCTGGGAGAATTCACATGATGCTTTAGGTGTCTTCGGTGATTTGTCCAAGGCCTTCGATTGTGTAGAATATGATACATTGGTCAGGAAATTACATCACTATGGTTAAATAGTTCTGCTCTGCATCTTGTTACTTCGTATTTGAGTGATAGGATTCAGAGCGTTTCCAACCCGACACCAAAAAAAAAGACAAGGTTAGGTTAATCTATAAATTTCCTAGGAAAATTCCGTTTTTACGTTATTTTACGGTGACAGCTCCATTACGACGTGGAAGAGGAACAAAAGAGAAACACACTTTCGCATTTGATATTTATTATTATGGATTAGAAATTGTCAATGTTTATTGCTTTTGACGTGGAAGAGGAACAAAAGAGAAACACACTTTCGCATTTGATATCTATTATTATGGATTAGAAATTAATCTAAATAAATGTTTCATTAAACAAATTCTTTTGTAGAAATTCCAATACGTACGTATGCTTTGAGCCGCGGTGGCTTTTGCAAACTTTTAAACAATTGCATATGTGATCACAGAAAACTTTATCCCGTGTAGACTCGATACTAAACTCCGTTGCATTATCCCTCGCGAGATGTATTACAGTATAATTATATACCAAATCCTTTAAGCTGTTTTAGCAGTATGAAGCCCAGTTTTACCTAAAGTTCACAATACATACTAACTTTTTGGTGGACCAAAACAGTATTTCCGATGCATGTTCATCTATCAAAACTAGTACAACTAGCGAAAGTAGTGATTGGAATTCAGCAAACCACCTCTCACATTCGGCCGCATGGAATAATAACTTCTCATTTATTCCAGTATTTTAGCAATGGCAAGGTTTGTAAGTCACGTCAAGGGTTTATTTGAGACCTAAATCAACCTTTTCTCATAAGAGAAGTACCTAATGTTGTTCAGGCCAAAGTAATTATAGTACCTAGAATACAAAAGAAACCACAGTTTAATTGTTGTGTGTTTTATAACAAACGTTCGAATATTATCAAGCTGAGTTACATAATTCGCATTTGTTTAAAAGGGTCGCAGTATTGCTTTTCCACTAAGTAACAAAATTTTGCGCTACACCTCAATAGCACAAGGTACATTGAATATAAAATAAGAAAATATAATAAAAATTGAGCAAAGTGTACGGCGCGTTATCCTTGTGACGTGACGGTGCGAATTCATATCACAAATGTAATAATGTTGACCACGTAAGAAGTACTCGTGTTAAATAATGTAAAGGTGGTATGACATGGAGGTAGCATATGTGAAATATTCTACATGAAATACAGAAGTGAATATATAAACATATAACATACATATTATTTATCTTATTCGCTCGCTTAGTCACTCTTTACAACATTTATTAGAAAACAAACTTGTCAACAAACTTGTCCAGAGTAGATGCATTATTTTGGTGTCATAAAACGTACATACACGTATACACAGTATCAAAATGCCATAACAGTCCTTTCAGAACGTTCATTCGCGTACTGATCCAAAGAATTCTTTGTACATATTATTTTTATTACGAGGATGTAGATAAAAGGTTTTTGCAGAGACAGGTACCTATCACCGAGTTCGCGAAGGAACCGTAAGTAAACGGAGGTAAGATAAGGCAGTTAAAATATTCACGAGGGCTTGAATCCAATATTCTTGTTATATAGTTAGCAAAAGCTATATCTCACAAAATACAACCTTAAGTGTATGGGAAAAGTAATAAACATTTATGAACCTATTGTGATATACCGTACTCGAACTTGTGTTATTACGTTTTTATTTCAAACAATACTTTTATTTTATCCTTAAGCTTTATTAAATACGAAAGAAATATTGTTTATATTATACTATGAAGTGGCAAAAATAGTTTGATGTAAATTTCCAAGTGTAATTTATTGGCAATTTCATATCGTAATGCGAGTCTATAGTCTACTTGTTGCCCGATTTAAGAAGACTTAAACCAATATACATTAAATTTGTCACAAGTATCCTTTAACATATTTTTAAGCCCATAACTATAGTTATATGTTGTTGGTCATATATACAATAGACTCCCGGTAATCCGGCCCCTGGCTAATTCGGCACCCCCTGTAATCCGACATAACTATTACGTTGAAGAGCAGTACTTAGTAGGGACGGAAAAATTGTTTGACATCGGTATATGTAACAGCATTTTGGCTCAACCACAATCCGACAAGGCCGTTCAATTGTACCAACTCGCTAAATCAGGCCTTCACAAATTGTAATATGTTAAATTTTAATTTAGATTTGTAAAATAAGTGTGATTTTTTGACTGGGCGACCTTATCGCTAAGCGATAAAGCCCATAAATAAACAGTTAAAAAATAAACTATAACGTACATATTTCGCGTTTCAATAATGTCAAAAAAAATAACATTGATTACAATTTTCATGCTTCATGCATTGATTGACCCATATTTTAACTTTTAGTCATAACGTTTCATTATTTTAGTATGTACATTTATTTGTACACAATAATTACTAAATGTGACATACATAATGAATTACCTATAAATTGTACTTCAGAGTATAACACATAAAATCTTATGTTTGGATCTGTATTAAGTTGGATTACAAGGTACTCATTTATAAAAAAAGCCGGACTATAGGGGGTCTTAGACAGTACTGTGTAATCCAACAAATTCGATAGTCCGACACTGCCCTGCAAAACGTTTGTCGGAGTACCGGAGGCCCAAAGTATTGTAAAAAAACATTAATCTTGAAAGTTTAATCCTTTGCAATGAATGAAATGACAAAGCAACCTTATATATTCATTTACTTGTTTAGAGCATCTTTGTTTAAAATAGAAGTGAACTGATGCAATCTTAATATGTAAAATCCTTGCGTTACTGACTGACAGACACGCTACAGCCGAAACTACTGGTCACAAGAAGATGAAAGTAACCATGTATGTTCCTTGAGGAGTGTAGGGTAGCACTAAGAGAGGATTTTTGGAAATTCCACCCCTAAGGGGGTAAAACTGGGGGTGAAAGTTTGTATGAAACTTTTTATTCCTTCTATGGATTGACTCCAAACTTTGTATATTAGTTCCTCAAACGACGATAGTGAACACTGAGAATTATTGTTCTGGAAATTCCTTCCCTAAGGGGGTAAGATAGGGGGTCAAAGTTTGTATGTAACTTTTTATCTCTCTAATAAATTGACATCAGACTTTATATATTGTTTCCTCAAATGATGATAGTGAACACTAAGAATTTCTTTCTTTGGAAATTGCTCCCCTAAGGGGGTAAGATTGAGGGTCAAAGTTTGTATGTAACTTTTTATTACTTTAATGGATTGACTTCAAACTTTGTGTATTGGTTCCTCAACCGACTTAAGTGAACAGTAAGAATTTATTTCTTTGAAAATTCTTACCCTCACGGTGTTAGATAGGGGTTCAAAGTGTGTAGTAAACTAAACTTATTATTCCTTCAGTGGATTGACTTCAAACTTTGTATATTGGTTTCCCTAATGAAAGGGTTAAAAAGTGGAGTCGGAATTTGTATGAAACCTTTTCTTTTGTTGTATCGCAGTTAGCATACTTTGAGGCTGTTGTTTTCCATGTTTGAGAATTACCTACTTAATGTGCCACTCCTTACCTTTACTTGATACTTGATGGCACGGGCTGTTTCCGCAACTCCACGTCTTGGCGTGTATTTTGCGTGCGGGTGGGAATGGTGTCGCCATTCGAGCCACCCCAGCTCTTCGAGGAAGGCCAGCAGACTATTGATGTGGCCCACTGCTTCCCTCAGGGTGCTGTATCTGGACAGGTACTGCTGCCTGTACTGTGCGACCTCAGGGCAGTCGAAGAGCAGGTGGGCTGCCGTCTCGTCTGCTGCCATACAGGCCCTGCACAGCGGGCTGTCGGTGATACCTATAGTAAATAGGTGTTTAATAAATAATCCGTGTCCTGTGTAGGCGGTCGTGACTGTCCGCAGTTGTTGTTTGGACAGCCGGAGGATTTGTTTGGCTATCTTACCGTCTACTGCGGGAAGAGCCTCCTTGGCCTACCTACATGTTTCAATACCAATCCAGGATTGGTTGTGTTGGTCCTGGTCCTATTTCTTACCAGGTTGCGATAAAAACCAGAAGGGAGGGGAATAATTGGCTCGGGTCCCACCACCTCTAAAGTGGTCCCTCTTCTGGCAAGTACATCGGCTGCGTCATTCCCTCTTGAGCCACTGTGGCCCTTGATCCATTGCAGTGTTAATTTGTTTTGTTTACCTACCTCTGTTAGTTTCTGGTGGCATTCAAGCGTGATTGCCGAGGTGATAGTATGGCTTATGAGGCCTGAGAGGACAGCCTTACTATCTGAGAGGATCCTAATGGATCGTTCCCTTACCTCACGTGCCATGATTGCTGTGGCAGCTAGGATTATGCTAAAACATTCGGCCTGGTAGACCGTGTTGTAGGCTCTCAGCGGTACTGCAGTGTTGATGTTTAGGTCCTCGGAGAATACTCCTGAACCCGTACCTGTATCCGTCTTAGACCCATCTGTGAAGATAGTGAGCTCGTTGTGGTTAACAACTCCTTCGTGTAGATCCTCGTACAGTTGGATTTTGTATTTCTTGTCGAACACAAATTGTTTCGGTTTTCGGTCGCCAATGGCTTGTGTGAGAGGAAGTTCTTTAAAAAGTGTATTTAAGTTGCTAGTGTGCGGTGTGCGGTGTGTTAGTGTCTTTCCAGAGCTTTAGAGCTCTTAGCCAGACTGCCGACATCGTTGCTTCACGTTGTATGAACGGGTGCAGTATAGGCAGGTCCAGCAACACTTCGAGTGCCACTCTAGGTGTAGTTTTCATGCAGCCCGTGGCCGCTAGGCACGCAAGTTTTTAAAGCTTTTGAAGCTTGTTGGCGGCCGTTGTTAGGTTGGTCCGAGGCCACCACACTACTGCGCCGTAGCTTATCATCGGACGTATTATTGTCTTATAGAGCCATAAAACAATTTTGGGGGATAGGCCCCAGCGTTTACCTATCATCTTCTTGCACTGCCAGAAGACGATTCTGGCTTTATTGAGCTTATTTTCCATGTGGCTGTTCCATGTTAGTTTGCTGTCAAGATTGACACCCAGGTACTTTACCTCGGTAGATAGCTTGAGCTCTGTATTAATTAAACTGGGCAGTCGGTAAGTACCCAGCGCGCGTTTGTGTGTGAACATAACTAGTTCGGTCTTGGTCGGCTTTACTGATAATTCGTACTCATTACACCACCACCCTACTATGCGTAGAGCCTTTTGGGTAAGGTTGTACACTGTACTAGTTACCTTACCTGAGGTGAGAATGGTCAGATCATCTGCATATCCTATTGTGTAGAAGTATCTCGCGTTGAGTTTGTCTATAAGTTCATTGATGACTAAGTTCCACAATAGCGGGGAGAGAACACCGCCCTGCGGACAACCTTTAGTTATCAAGGCTGTCTGGGTGTCGCCGTGCAGGCGCACTAACCTTTTGCTAAGCATGTTTTGGATCCACTGTATGATCATCTGATCCACACTACGAGTATGCCTGGCTAGGGCATTGCTTATACTGGAGAAGTTTGTTTTGTCCTGTGCTTCTGCTATGTCTATAGAGGTGCCCAGACAGAAGCTTTTTTGTTGTATAGCAGCTTCTATCTGGTTCACGACCTGATATAAGGCCGATTCCGTCGATTTCCCTGAGCTGTATGTATGTTGGTTGGCATGTAGGGGTAGGTGCTTAAGTGCCCCACTTCTTAATTCCCTCTCGCAGAGCCTTTCCAAGGCTTTAAGCATGAAGGAGGTCAGGCTTATTGGTCTGAAGGACTTTGCATTGGTGTAGTCTGTTTTGCCTGGTTTTATGAAAATTAATTTGACTTCCCTCCAACTCTTCGGTACATATCTAAGGGCCAGGCTAACCCTCATGATTGCCAGAAGTCTTTTACGGACAGGTTCAACCCCCCCATTGTAATAACCCTGGGAAGATGCTGTCCAGTCCGGCTGCTTTGAAGGGATGGAAGCTATCGATGGCCCATCGGAGTTTTTCTTCTGTGATCACGGTATTTGCGTGTCTCTACTCGTGTTCGGTCGCCACTGTTGGTGTATCGTGCCACGTTATTACTGGGGTGAGGACGCAGCCTGGGAAGTGTGTTTCGAGTAGGACACGTCTTGTCTCCTCCTCCGATGTGGTGTATATGTTATCCGTTTTACGGAGAGTACCTGGTGCAACCATTGGTTGCTGAGCCAGTAGTTTCCTTACCCGGTTTGCTTATTGGCAAGATTCAATGCTCCCACAGAATTTCCTCCTTCCCATGGTGCGTCTGAATCTGAGGCATTTCTTATAACTTGATTTGGCCGCTTTATAAGCGTCCCAATCTTCGTCCGCGCTTGTGTTCATTGCCCTGTTTAGAGCCCTTCTTACCTTCTTGCGCTTGCGTTCAAGCTCAGTGCCCCACTAGGGTTGTTTACCTGGGGTTGAGGGTAGAGTGGTTTCTGGGCAGCCTGCGTGGTAGCTGTCTAGCATCGACTGCGTCAGTGTACATACCTGCTCGTCCATCTGTTCATTGTCACCCAGTACCGTCGGCGTAGCAATAAGGGTAAGTTTTTCTTTAAGTAATTGGACATACTTTGCTTTGTCAGTGTTGTGTGGTTTCCTACGTGGCTGTGTGAGTTGTATAACGACGTCCATAGAGAAGCTGATCCATCTGTGGTCTGAGCACAATGCCTCTTTCGAGACGTGCCATCCCTTGATGCGTTCAGCCGCTCCTTCTGTTGCGAGAGTTAAGTCGATAATTGTCTGACTACGTCTTGTGACGAAGGTGGGCTCCGTACCTGTGTTTAATAGGGTAAGATTAGTGGTGAATAGATATTCAACCGATGATTTACCTCTCTTGTTATTGCAGTTCTTGCCCCACATTTGGTGGTGGGCATTGGAGTCCGTTCCTATTACGACCTCCGTTTTGGTTCTCCCGCACTGGTTAACCAGACGCGTGAGGTCGAACGGAAGCGGGTCTTCGGCCTCGCGCATGTAGACCGATGCGAAAACAACCGCTATACTCCTTGGCTGCTGTGTTCTTTCAATTTGAATCGCTGTGATGTCTCTGGAACAGAACTCCGTTAAAGCTTGGGCTTTGATGTTTTTAGTTGTCAGTATGCAGGTTCTTGGATGTGTGTGGTCAGTTGAAGAATAAATCTTACCTCCCCGGCTGGAGAGGCCTCTGATGAGGCCACCCCTTATCCAAGGTTCCTGGATGAGCACGATGGCTGATTGTTGAACCTCCATCCATTTGCGCAGTTGCGCAGTGGCCGTTTAGCTGTGATGGAGGTTGATTTGAAGGCAGCTGACGTCACTAGGCAGAGTGTTCATCTTTGGATGATGTCTCCTCCTCCCCGACCGTTAGCTGCGTTAGGCCGGCAAGGATGTCGCCAGCCTCCACCCCGTCGTCCCGCCGCACTGGGCTCAGGAGCAGGCTCTCATCTTCCGAGTTACCCTCGGCTGATGGGCCAGCCCCCTAGCCAGACGCGGCCGGCTCTGACGGACCGGGTTCTGCGTCGCACCCTGACTGGCTGTTGAAGTCATGCTTGACCTGTGTGGAGTTGCCGTTGCATCCCGGAGGATGGTCGACATACTTGCCTGTGTGGTCCCGGAATCTGACGTAGACGGCACCTACCCCCAACGCGAGGCAGCACTCGTTCTGCATTAGGGTCGGGACTTGTTCCTCCGGGACGCCGACCACTAGGAACCACCTACCTGTCTGCCTCTCGGAGTGCAGCATCGACCATTTGTCGACCTCCAACCAGGGGTTTGGGAACTCCAGAGCGCGACCCACGTCGCGCACGTCACCCAAGACCCCCTGTTCGTCGGGTACGACAATGCTGCACCGCACTCTCTTCGGGGCCTCTTCCTGGCCCTTGACCTCCGGTTCGAAGCCTGGTGATGGGACCAGGAGAGAGACCGCCCCGTCAGCCAGGTACGGGTTGCCTCGTCGGCGCACCAAAGTTTGAGTACCCCGTCCGCGTACATGGGTTTCCCGGTGAACGCTGGAGCGGGGCGTTTGGGGGTTTTGGTCGACCAGGCATCAACCAGGATCTTCCTCTGGAGTTCCCGGAGTACCTGGTCCACCAACTCCTTCGGCAAGTTTCCTGTGCGTTTGCATGTTACTGCAACGCCCAGGGACGCCTTGGAGGCCTGTGCGTAGGACTTACCTGCTGTCGTCCTGGAGGAGTCGAGGCGGGGCTTTTTGTGCTCCCCTCGAGGCTAGCTGGACTCGTTGAGAGCACGTTTGGCCTCACCTCTTTCCTTGTGTTCGGCAGTTTTACCAGCCGTGTTCTTCGGTGGTGCTGCTGCTGGATGCCGTCCAGGGTGACCTGCCCGCCGCTTGGCGGCAGGCGGCCTCCCCGTACTGCCTCCGGCTTTCGTGCACCCCTCACTGCTGAGCGTGGGCTGCGCGCTGGTCACCTTGCTGGGACCTGCGATAGCGGCCTGCTCCGCTGTATTCGTAGAGGTAGCACCGGCAGCAGCAGAGGTTTGTGAAGCCTTCCGCTTAGCCGCCATGCGCTGTCTTTTGTTCCGGTTTGACCTCTTCTTCTTCGCAGAGCTGGCAGCAGCGGGTCCACTCGGTTGTGTGGTGGGCGGGCGTTGGACAGGATTGGTGGTTTTGGCCTTGCCCTTGCCCTTCCGGTGACTCAGCACTTGCCATCCCGTGAAGGAGGAGTCGTCTTCCCGCTTGATTTCAAACGGGCTGACGATTGTAAGGACGGGACCAGTACTGGTACTAGCTAGCGCTGAAGTCCCGTCCCTGGGGGATGGTGTGACACCTGCAGCCGAGGCCACGGCGTCGACCATCTGTATGGTTTTGGTGGCGGCGGGAACAACTTTCGCTGTTACCGTCGCAGTTGGGGTAATGTACATACATGGAAAGATCTACTCGGCACTATGAACTCATAGTGTTCATAAATAAGAAACTATACTTTTTACTATGTTACTAGGCTTTTATTCTAGTTCTAAAATTACACTGCTAATAAATAGGATAAATGTCAAAGAAAATAGTCAACTGCGTAGTTTGTGTAGGGTAAGACTGATTGATAGAATTCCCAATGCAGAAATACGAGAGCGATGTGGCCTGAAAGAAGATGTCGTGACAAGAATTGAGAAAGGAATGCTGAAATGGTTTGGGCACGTGGAGCGAATGAGTGAAGAAAGAGTGACGCATCAAATTTATGAGGCTAACGTGTGTGGGCAAGTCGGACGCGGCAGACCTCGTCGAACATTCGTCGATCAGATTGGGGACATCTTAAAAAATGGCAAGGTCCGAAGCACCCGCAACCGGCGAGTATGTATGAACAGGGTAATGAATGTAGAAGAAGCGTGTGAGGTTTGTAAGGATAGATGCAAGTGGCGTTCCGTTGTCTCTGCTTACCCCGACGGGAAAAAGTCGTGAGTATATGTATGTATGTAAAATATTCAACTAAACTCGCTTGTTAAAAGGATTTAGAGGAGTTATCGTCGCAATAGCGTGGGCTCACAAGTAGCATAAATGTGCTATCTGCCCACGTGTAGCCTACGCATATATACATATATACGTGTAGAGGCATCTTTGTCTCTTCAGACATCACACATATGTACACGCAGTATCTTCATAATGCGTGTACATATGTGTACAATTTTATGCATAGTAGACACATGTTTTAGATTAGACTAACGCAATTGTAAATAAGTCAGCTCTGTCCTTTAAACTGGCATCAAAAATCTTTATGCTCGTATATATTTATTTTGTATGTTTGGTCACTGAAATTTTCCTCAATTTGCAGCCAGTGTTAGTGATTATTTTTATCGGAAAAGATCGTTAAGTTATTTTGTGAATTAGAGTCAGATGTTTCATTGAGATTAATCCCCCATCTTGAAATCGGTGTTTATTTTGTTATTAAAATACTTTATTCCTTTATACAAGCAGTAAACAGTGACGCAGGAATGTTTAAAAAATATATAATTTCATTGGAAACCATGCGAGAACTAAATGAAATGTGATAGGACGAAAAGTTTTCGATGTTTCGCTTTGAACGTGGTTGATATTAAGGAGATGTTTTTTTAATTAAAGTTGGTGCTTCGTGGAGCCGTAAAACTGTGAAAGTTGGCCGTCCACGACTTTCCGCCTTCAACCTTCGCAGCTTTAGTTGGCCTCGCTTTCATTTAGAACTCGTCACTCGCTAGAACTGTCCGCGTAATAAAACTAGCTTTCGAGACCTACGTACACATAAGGAACCTACTATTGAGTTTTGCTTTCTTATTTATTTTGATGATTTTACAATATTTATTAAAATTCTGATACTTATTTCATAAACGTTAGGCAGAGGCAAAAATATTGAATTTGAATTTTCTTAAGATGTCTGTAGGCGCACTCTCTGCGAACATGTACTTAATCTCATTTCAATAATGTGAGCAATAAATATTGAAGATATAAAACATTTGATAAAACTTTAGCAAGATCCGTTTCTTCAAGTGTCGAAAGCTCACTCTTGCCTACAATCAGGCTGCAGTAATGTGTATTTTATAAATCTTTACCTTTTCGATAATAACTTCTGTTACATGCTCTTAAATATCCAAAGCCACTGTTCTCTTTATCACCTTCTATAAAAACTGATAAGCATCACTATAAAAAAGTTAAGGTTATTTTATGATTATGAGTGCATTTGTTTTGATACATAAAAAAATATTGTTCGGTGCTGCCGTGTTCATATACTTTATAGCTAAATAAAGGACTTAATCCAGGTATGTCACCAAAACACTGCATTATACAACATATAATAGAGAGATATAAGCACACTTTAGAAGTTTATGGTATACTAGCTTTTGCCCGCTGCTTCGCACGCGTAAATTACGATTAGATAAAATATTTTGTACAAACACCCCTATCCTCCTAAAGGAACATACGTGCTAAATTTAAACTTCTTGCGCCCAGTAATTTCAGCTGTAATGTGTCTCTCAGTCAGTCAGTAATGCAAGGACTTTATATACATAGATTCAAGTGATTCCATTGAATAAAAGTTTTTACACAAACTCTGAATCCCTTTTCCACCCTCTAAGGGGAAAATTACCAAGATTTCTTTGTGTTCGCTAACGTCATTTGCATCCGCAAATGACGTTAGCGCCAATAAACAAAGTATGAAGTTAATTCAGCAAGGCATAAATAAGGTCCTATGCAAATTATGACTCCCCTTTTTATCCAGTTAGGGTAAAAATTTCCAAAAAGACTTTCTTGGTTTTCACTAACTACATTTGAGGAACCAATAGGTATACAAAGTTTGAAGTCAATCCATTAGAGAGATAAAAAGTTACACACAAATTTGACCCCCTATCTTACCCCTTTAAGGGAGGAATTTCCAGAAAAAATATTCTTAGTGTTCACGATTGTCGTTTGAGGAACTAATATACTAAGTTTGTAGTCAATCCATTGAAGTAGTAAAAAGTTTCATACAATTTTTGACCGCTAGTTTTACCCCCTTAGGCGTAGAATTTCCAAATATCCTCTCTTAGTGCTACCCTACACTCCTTAAGGAACATTCAAATTTCATCTTCTTGTGACCAGTAGTTTCGGCTGTAGCGTGTCTGTCAGTCAGTCAGTAACGCAAGGATTTTATATATTAAGAAGATGTCGTAGCTATATGTTTGTATGCATACCGTAAAAAGCTGTTAATTTTCCTTTTATTTTAAAGAAAACACAGGGTGGTCGACTTTCGGTCGCACAAAAGACTTTGTAGTCGTTCATAACTTCATCATCATCATCTCAGCCTATTCTTTAGCGAAAGGCTCTTCACTGTGACCGATCTTGAGTAAACAAAAGTCAAACTGCTTTCCAGAATTACAATAAGGTCATCCTTCCTATCCAAAAACCAATTTGTGATCCTAAAAACAAAGTCAATCTTCGCGTTTATGTTGTATTTGTTATTTCAGCGATTCCAAAATCATTCGCAAAAAACCATCAAAGAAAATCATAACGAAAACTGGCTGACTAAAACTAATTACAATGCGAAAATACTAGCGTCCTAAAACTTGATTTCCTTTTGTTTTGCGCTAGTGTCATTTCAGCCACATGCCTATTCTTATCAAAACTAAAAACTTCGCCGTTGAGTTATCACCGCTATTAAATATACTTTATATTTTGTCAACGGATTTGTAGTATACCCAATTTATATTTTAAATTGTGTATGCAAGTTCAAACAGAGTGAGTTAGAGTGAACAACTATTGTAAACTAACGTTAAGCTATTCTCGCTGTATGTCGTTTATCTCGAGTGTTGCCAAAACACTTATTGTTTTGAAGACAGATCAAGAGGGCAGGCGGAGTGGTGTCGCACATATCTTCTGCTGGCTACATTCCGGTATTATCTACATGAGCAAAGTTATTGTGTTGTAATCTCAATGTTCTTTAAGCAAAGGAAATCGCTGCGCAATAGCGAGATTTTTATACAATCCTCAGTTCCTGGACGAAACTTTAAAAGAATATTCCTACTATATGTTTATATCTAATGTAAAGTTTGTAACAATGGATGGATTTTTGTTACTTTCAGGCAAAACGGGTTAAACCAAGTAGGGAGTGGCACCAATTCGATAACCACGCCGTTCTAACAGTGGTTAGAACGGCGTGTTCCAGCGAAGAAACATATAATTACATGGTCTATACATATTAACTTCAACAAAGTGCTAAGGGTTTCTATCTATATGCTTAAATAAATGTTTATTTTCATTACAAAAATAAGTAGGTATTAAATTATTGCTATCAAGAGAAGAAATATGTTTTCTTCTATGAGTAGGACAAGACAGAATTTGTCCTACTCACAGAAGAAAACACATTTCTCGATGAATGCTTACTACACTATAAAAGCTTCACTTCGCAGCGTTTGCACAACAACTCTGTTAATTGTTTAACATTTTGGTATGCTCCATAAATCCATGCATTGTTTACCATTACGTCTATATAATTTAATTATGGGGGTAAGTTGATCACATGTCGTTATGTGCTCATAGATGCTTTTGACAGAGCTACTGCCATGATAGCCACGTAATACTCATCAAGGTTCTTAACATCGTGTATCTTTTAAACAGCGTAATAAAAACTGTCTGAGAAGTTTTACAAGAGCGACAGCGTCCGACGTACTTAGTACGCTTGAGCACTGACAAATATCTGCGGGACCCAGAAAGCCACCCAATGCTAGAAGTTGCACTACGTGCTCCGAATGTAAGGCGAACCCACCCAGACTCATCTCAAATCACTCCGTTTTCATACCAAGTGATTTATTCATACGCCAACCGTAGTAAAAAAGCTATAAAATATAAAAGCCTTTCATCCTTAGTATCCGCTACACAAAGTGCGTATATCCATCACAAGTTGATAACTTTTCAAATAGTATAAGTTGGGGACGTGATAATTTGGAAAAGAGGAAAACGTGACCAAGTTTTAATTTACTTACAAATAAGTTTGTAGGCGAACAGATAGTACTGGAGTTACTGGCGGATTCTTAAGTAACTTTTTATTTAATTATTATGGACTCTGTACCTATGTGACCGCGATTGTTGGCAGAGGTGTTATAAACCCATTTGCTTACACTATTTCGTTTAGTAAATAACTAAGTACAGTCTTGCAGAATAATATAATATGATATATTATGTTATTTGCTATGTTACAGTTGTCTATTTCGCTTGAAATCACATATCTCGACCATATACTACGCATCCGCTGGAAAGGTTCAATGGAAAATTATTATGTAATATACAAATACTTATTAAATAATATAAATTATTGAAAACTTGTGCACACTTATGTCATGCGATTAATGAATCTAAACTGTAGATAGCTAGATTATACATCAAAACACGTATGCATGCAATACAAAATATATACTTAATGCTTACACCTACGTATGTTTAATATTTTCATTATCCTAATATATAAAATCCTTGCGTTACTGACTGACTGACAGACACGCTACAGCCGAAACTACTGGTCACAAGAAGATGAAAGTAAGCATGTATGTTTCTTGAGGAGTGTAGAGTAGCACTAAGAGAGAATTTTTGGAAATTCCACCCCTAAGGGGGTAAAACTGGGGGTGAAAGTTTGTATGAAACTTTTTATTCCTTCAATGGATTGACTCCAAACTTTGTATATTAGTTCCTCAAACGACGATAGTGAACACTGAGAATTATTGTTCTAGAATTTCCTTCCCTAAGGGGGTAAGAAAGGGGGTCAAAGTTTGTATGTAAGTTTTTATTCCTTTAATGAATTGACTTCAAACTTTGTATATTGGTTCCTCAAACGACGAAAATAAACACTAAGAATTTGTTTATTTAAAAATTCCTACCCTCAGGGGGTTAGATAGGGTTCAAAGTGTGTATTAAACGAAACTTATTATTCTTTCAGTGGATTGACTTCAAACTTTGTATATTGGTTTCTCTAATGACTTTAGTAAACATTAAGAAAATATTTTTGGAATTTCTTACCCTAAAGGTTTAAAAAGGGGAGTCGGAATATGTGTGAAACCTTTTTAATCCTTCATTGGATTCACTTGAAACTTCGTTTATTGGTTCCTCAAACGACGATAGTGAACACTAAGAATTTGTTTTTTGAAAATTCCCACCCTCAGGGGGTACGATAGGGGTTCAAAGGGTTTATGAAACGAAACTTATAATTCCTTTAGTGGATTGACTTCAAACTTTGTATATTGGTTCCTCAAATGACGATAGTGAACACTAAGAATTGTTTTTTTTAATTCCGAACCTCAGCGGGTGAGATAGGGGGTCAAAGTGTGTATGAAACCTATTATTCCTTCAGTGGATTCACTTTAAACTTTGTATATTGGTTCCTTAAATGATAATAGTGAACACTAAGAATTATTTTTTGGAAACTCCACCCCTAAGAGGGTAAGATTGAGGGCCAAAGTTTGTATGTAGCTTTTTATTCCTTTAATGGATTGACATCAAACTTTGTATATTGGTTCCTCAAACGACGATGGTGAACACTAATAATTTGTTTTTTGAAAATGCCTACCATCAGGGGATAAGATAGGGGTTCAAAGTGTGTATTAAACGAAACTTATTAGACTTCAAACTTTGTATATTGGTTTCTCTAATGACCTTTGTAAACATTAAGAAAATCTTTTTGGAATTTCTTACCCTAAAGGGTTAAAAAGGGGAGTCGGAATATGTATGAAACCTTTTTATTCCATCATTGGATTAACTTCAAACTTTGTATATCTCTTCCTCAAATGACGTTAGGGAATTCACCACTAAAACGGGGAGTTCAAAAAGCCCAGATTGTATGAAACTTTTAATTCCTTCACTTGATTTCTTTCATCGTCCTTGATGTGCATTTAATTTTCATTAATTTAAATTTATGCGGCTGGCTCTCATCTAACTGCATGACCGCGCAAAGTGACTATTGTCCCTTTTTTGCAAAAATAAATGAGCGCGTAAACTGTCATTTTTCCCACGCTTTTCCGCTGCGCACTAATCTGTTTGTGGAACTCGGATAACTTAACCGATATGCAACATACCGCAATGGTATGTTGCATATCAATAAACGCGTAAATAAATGAGCTTTCCAATGATATAAATTTAAACCATATGATATGGTTGAAGCCAACGCAAAGGCAGTATAAAGTGTTAATAAGTTAAATTTTCATTAATTTAAATTTATGCGGCTGGCTCTCATCTAAGATCTAAGCGCTCTTCATCTTCACTAACTAAGACATAGATCGCCGTCCCCGGAGAATAAAATGATAACTGCCATTATCTTAGTTTTAGTGTTATGTCATTTTTGGGATCTGTTGGTGCTAATACATCTGCTCAATTTTTTTCCTAATTTTTATACAGTTATTTACGAAGTTACAAAATATTACAATAGTAATCAAATATTTAAAACAAGTTTTAAATTACGAGAATAAAGTGTTAATATGGTATTATCAAAATTTATTCCCACTTGTTAGTATGACAAACAGTCACAGAATTATGTTCTCATGGAAAAAATATGCGACTAGATAATGATAAATGCAGTTATTATTTTATTCTCGGTCAAAACCATCCAGTCGCTCTGTATAAGACGTGTAAGTAATATGACTATTGTGGATTTGAAAAATTATAAGTGAAGAGTACAATATTTGGTTCTGGTCAGGCTGTACGGAGAATAAAATGATAATCGCCGTTAAACAACTTGGATAATGGCTAATTTTAACTAACCTTTTATTTTTGAAATAATATCCCTATTTTGATACTAAGGCGTATTTCACTAAAACATTTAGAATAAACAAAAAATGACCTATTTTAAAAGCTTACAATCATCTGTCTACAATCAGTATTTAAGGAGCAATCGACGAAAACATGTTTTTTATTTTTCCTGTAAAGTTGCATTTTTGTAGTTATCATTTTATTCTCCGGGGACGGCGAGATGGTTCTTTATATTACCAATAGAAGCCAAAAAACTTAGAACCGTTATTTTGCTATTTTTATTTTTTTTAAGCAGGTAAATACTTTTTATCAGTTTTCTGCTTTGTCTAACTGCTGACCAAGGCTTATCTCATTTCTTTAACCTAAAATACTAAGAAAGGGTTTTTAACTTGGATAATTTATTTTACATTTTTTACAATGTCGCTGTCCTGAAACTTTTTATTCCCTCAATGGATTAACTTCAAACTTTGTATACCTATTGGTTCCTCAAATGAAGTTAGTCAACACTAAGAAAGTCTTTTTGGAAGTTCTTACCATAAGTGGATAAAACGGGGAGTCATAATTTGAATAGAACCTTTTATGTCTTGCCGGATTAACTTCATACTTTGTTTATTGGATCCGCAAATGACGTTAACGGACACAAATACATTTATCTTGGAAATTTTCCCCTTAGAGGGTGGAAAAGGGACTCAGAGTTTGTGTAAAAACTTTTATTCAATGGAATCACTTCAATCTGTGTATATAAAGACCTTGCGTGACTGATTAACTGAGAGACAAATTAAGGCCAAAATTATTGGGCGCAAGAAGGTTAAATTTAGCATGTATGTTCCTTGAGGAGGGTAGGGGTGTTTGTACAAAATATTTTATCTAATCGTAATTTACGCGTGCGAAGCAGCGGGCAAAAGCTAGTTTAAAATATTATGTTATCAACGTCGAAACTTAACTTTACATCATAAGCCAGAGGACGATGAAGGCGCCTCCATAAAATTAACATGAATTATAAAAAAACTCTGAGTATTACTTTGTCTCATGGGTACAGACTTTAAAACAAAGAAATAGGTAATTCTCGGCAGTGGAAAAAGAAATGTCAAACAAGTGATTTTATAACACTTTTAAAGTAATTTTGAGTCCCGATTTTTCATAGGTACACATGGTATAAAACTGAAACAGTGAGATGAGACGTCTAATATAATAACTTAAGTTTAGATTTTGTTATTGACTAATGGAAAATCAGATCGTTGCCTTAAAAAAAGATTCTTTCACCGCCGAGCAATTAGCTTGCCCTTTGGCTGGGTATCCAAATCAAATCAGAGCAGAGAAGCTATGTTCGTATACTACTCTGATCAAGCAACTAACGCAAATCAGATGTAAGGCCTTTCTAAAGTTTCCGACTTTCTAAAGTCTAAAGCATTCAGGACCGCAGTCTTGATGTTTACGTGCAGTTTGCAGAAGGCTGCCGTGTGGCTTACGTTTACATTTTGTAGATATTTTGAGACATTTATTTTGTTTAAAGTATTTTAGCTAATAAATACGTAATCAATCTGGTCACACAAATTTAAATCTTCAAAAGATAAACAAACACCACACTACTTGTTACGTACTGTGAACGCGATGAAGCTTACCGTATTTGTTCTTAATCACTTGACTTGATATCTCCGCTAGTGCAACCTGGTCAAAACTTTAATATCAAAATGTATGACTGTATAACATTTTCCATTTCAATAATGGCGCTGATACACTTGAGCATTCACCTGTAATGAGCATTCGTGCGAATGTTGAAACAAACGAGTGTGTTTTGCGAGCTTTCTTACGAACATTCTGGCGAGCCTTAGAATATTGGAAATACATAGAAACCCCGCTACAAAACCCAATATATTTACTTTACTTTGACTTATGATTTTTATCTAATGTAAGAGAAAGATAAATGTACAAATGATGTATCGAATCTTCTTAGGTTGTCACTAATTTAGTCCGTGTGGTGACGGATTAAGAATACGGATTATCACCACCCCATATCATCACACGGCTGTCGAAAGAGCCGACAGAGGGAGCATATTATGCATAGAACAGCACTGTAAGAGAAGAAAAACTTGATACAAACCCTATACCAACCCGTTTTGCCAGCGTGGTATAGTAGGCCAATTTCCCGTTTCAAAGGAGAGGCCTAGTCCAGCAGTGGACTGTTAAAGGCTGATGATGAAGCTAATAAATCAAACTTAAACACCATAGATTAATGATAGTGATTAGTGACAATATCATTTCTACGTAATGGTTTACGAATTCAAAACCAGGGTACGCATCTTTAACTTTTGGACGTTATGTGCTTACTGTTTAGATTAATATCGCTAGCTATAAAATAAATAAAACTTTATTCAATAAAATAAACATCACATCTTACATAGATATAAGCACAATTTGTTTTTTTGTTCCTGACTTTGTTACATAAAATAATAATACCATGAAAAACAATACTTGTCAAAAAAAAACGATTCTCGCAACTCATTTCTTCTACTGTAAAAAGTTATGAGATCCATCAAGTCAGTAATTAAAACGGTTTTAAATAAATAGATTGACTCTGCCATCGCATGAAATCATAGTATATCTCACAAGTAATGCATATGTAAATTAGATTGCTTAGTGCGATTGCCAAGTCAATCACACAACTGTCTGTTTCTACGTTCAAATTTATTTATCAATATCGAGAATTTATCAACATTCTATTGAAATGTAACAAAATGTAAATTATGTGTATAATGCAAAACCTAGCGATGAAAAAGAGTGGCCGTGAGTTTCATTACCCGTTCTTTCTCATGCTTCTACGCCCTTGCTTTGGGAACGTGGCAATAAATGTAAATGTAAAATCATTTTAAGTAATTATTTTATATATTTATTATTTTGACGTTCATAAGCGTCACTTTGTGACCCAAATGAATAAAAGTTTTTACTTTTGACTTTGATTAATTCTGAGTAAACCAGATCTGACAATTTATTTTAATCATTATCGATATTCTTTGATATTCATTATGAGTAAGCCCATCATTAGTAATTAAAATTAGTGACAACCTACGAAAATTCGAAACGTCATTTGTTTATGTATCTTGCTCTTAAACGTGAAATAATTCATAAGTCAAAGTCAAATAAATATATTGGATTGAACTGCTGTTGTAGTGCGCTTTATATTCTAAGGATTAGAGTGTTCGCTAAAAAGATCGTGAAAATGTTCGAAGCAATGTTCGTTGTGCGGTTCGACAAAACAAAAAACGGCGAACGCTCGCTGTTTTGTTACAAGTGAATGCTCAGGTGTATCAGCACCATAATTCTATAACGGTACCAGTGTCATTAATAGAAAGCAATGTATTGTATCTACTTAAAATACATAAGTCAGCATAACACTTCTTACCCGAAGCTGCAAAGAAAGAACATAGTCAATCACAATATTCCTATTCAGTCCGGTAGTGGTTAGCTTTATGGCTTGCTATTCATTGGTATAGCAACAAATAATAATATAACGGCCAAGCAGCCTAATCCGACATGATATATTAATTCTATCAGAGAAGGCAAATCACTTATTTTTATAATATAGGCAGGAGTCGTGTTCGGTAACGAGGGTAATGCTTGTATATTAGAATTCTTCACCGTCTCTGATACTGATATTCGGCAATTTCACACAACGTAATTTCCCTTGCGACTGTAATCTCGGTGGCATTCATATGTAAAACACACGCAATATAGAAAAGGGATGGATATATTTGATAAGTGTGACAAATAGGCCACGGGATAATTTCGAGAGTGCAACCGGACGACTGTGGGTTAACTTCTGCGAGCGGTGGCCACTACCCCCCTTAAATATTACTACGTGTCCCTCTACATACGGACTATACGCATATTTTGATTCGCAAGACAAATCTGACTGGCTATTAAAACCCTTCTATCAGTATAATAGACTCCGGTTATTCAAATCAGATCGTCCGCCGATAAAGCACCGCCCAATAAATGCTTACAAAGTCACAGAAATATTCGTATTTCAACAGAACACGTTAAGTCGTATAATACCCTTGTTAACAAAAAATATGTCTCGGGGAAAGGGACCGAATTGTCAACATTTGCGTTTATATTGGTAATATTACAAATTTAATTATTGTGGACGAATATTCAAATGACAATATAAAATACGGTGTTATTAGTATTCATATCAGAATTGTTGGTATTGGCATCGTTAAAAAGGATGACGTCTTCATAGCTATGATAATTTCTCAGGGGCGATCGCAATTAAAAATTTTATTGTACAAATTGTTTGTCATTATACAAAATTCTTTTCGCAGCGAGGTTCCGTGAGAAGTAATAAATCAGATGAGACAGAAAAATATAAGTTGCGCTAGTATTTCATATTAACTTTGCTACAATAAATTATAGTGCCTCTATATTTAGTTTTATTTTAATAGTAAATTAGAATATTAAATATGTAATTCACTTAGCCAAATTAAGTATCACTACATAATGATGGTTCAACATAAGTTACAATGCCATTATTAAAAATATTTGTATATTACTGTCTGAGAAAATCTGAGAAAATTTGCTAAATCTAAGCTATTTTTATACCGAATGACATTTGCTAAAAGATTTTTTGTCTTATTTTTAATTTTGTATAGTCGGCACGAAGGACTTTTTACTTGAAAGATCATCCGACCGTTTGGAGGTCGAAAAAAGAGTTGGACCAAGAGACTCGGGAATTTAAAGAATGACAGATATCATTTCAATAATACGATTTTAACTTGAAGTTAAATCCGGTTCCGTATCCATTTGCATAAAATTTTAAGACCTAATATAACTTAGCATAATTTTGTTTGGCATAATTATATTTTCGCATAATATAATTACGCATAACAACTTACGCATAATTTTTTAAGCATAATTTCTCTAACCATAATAATGATTAAGCATAATATTCTAAAGCATAAATTTATTAAGCATAAAGTTCTAAAGCATAACTTTTTAAAGCATAATATCCTAAAGCATACAATCCTAAAGCATAAAATCCTAAAGCATAAATTTATTTACGCATAATGATTACAACACAATACAAATTAGATATAATAACTTTGGCAATGTATCTTTGGCATATTTTTCGCTGTAGGAAGCATGAAGCAAGCAAGCATACAGCATGCAAGCAAGCATGCAGCATGCAGCATACAAGCAAGCATGCAGCATGCAGCATTCAAGCGAGCATGCAACATGCAGCAGGCAGGGCTTCTGTCACGGCTCCGGCGCTGCGGGCCTCCGGCGGCCCCACGCGTGCTAATCGTCGCAGACGGCTTTCGCTCACCACCGCAACATCGGCTTGCTGGCCGGCTTCGCCGGCCAGCCTCAGCCGCGGCGGCTCGCTCGCAGCCGCCTGCTCCTCAGCTCTCGGGCCGCCTCGCCCCTACACGCCTACGCGATTTTAAATAACATTCTAGGGGTAGGACAAACAAGACTACGTGGAGTCGGTTTTGCAGCAATTCGGTTCTGTCACTAACTTTTGTTGCACAGCATATACATTTTTTACAAGTTAAATATATAATTATATTAATATTATGCTAATAGTCATTAGGCCTACTAACGTTATGCTAATAGTCATTAGGCCTACTAACGTTATGCGAATCAAATTTATGCCAAAACAAATTAGTCTTTAAGATGATTATGCCAACATAAAATGTATGCCTAAAAAAAATATGCCGAAGTATTATTATGCCAAAAAAAATTGTGCCAAAATCGTTATGCCGAAGTATATTAGGACAAAGAACATTATGCAAAAAGAAGGGATCCCGTTAAATCCATGTGAGATTATGCGTGTTCTGCCATACTTACTAAGCTAACCAAAAGCAATAAACCTTTATATGTACCGTGACCTACTTAAATTAGTAATAATACAAGTTGGAGAAGGATGCCTTTCCAGAACTTTTTCTAATAATACGCGTAATAACTCGCCAAGTGATAGAACAAGTGGTACCCGCGTCTTTTGAATCAGTAATTTCATGTAAATGTTAGTGGCAACTCGTAACGTTTCAAGGGTCAGCGGTGCGGCGGCCGCCATTGTTCTAATTACTAGGCAACGAGTATGAAGTTGACGCGTTACAATGTAGCACAGCTGTACATCTACCAACTTATCTAATTACCACCAACAGAAAGCTTGCTCTACTCAACTGTCTTTAACTCGGAATTGTATGTAAGCCCAGCTACGGTATTACTCATTCGATACTTGGCTATTGTTATGAGTACGGGGGAAGTACATTCACTTACAAACAAAATCATGTTATAGGTTTACTCGAGCACACTTCTCTTGTTTGTTCCCCAGGTGAGTGGAAACGTCGGCGTCGTATTTAATTATAAAATATATTACTTAGTAGGCCGTGTTATTCATATTCAATCTCACAATATCTGCTACCGATATGAATTTGAAATGTTTCGCTTCTTCGGTCAGAAGATTAAACGTGACCTTGCTCACGTTTAATCTTCTTTAACGATAAAGAAAAGTATCTTGAAGTAGGTTTAGTTTTTATTATCCTGCTTTGAATTTTTTTTTACTCATGGGTACCTATTATAATAGCTCGAGATCACATGGCATGATTTTTATATCATGTTTTTCAATTGAAATTTATGTTGTATAGTTTTTTTAATAAATAGTCTAAAACCGACTCGTAAAGTTGTTTGGCAAATAAATAGAAATAATTTAACAGGTTGAGAGTTTGTTTTAAAATCCGCTGATTTGAAGCTATGAAAACGCGGGCTACTGCTAGTCAAGATATATTTTTTTATCTATTTGCCCTAAAATGTCAACTTGATTGATTTGATTTTCTCGTGAAGGCGTATAATTCGAATCGTCAATGAGCTTGACCTATCTGCTGCTGTTTGCCTCGCTATGATATTTCCGTCTCCATACGAGGTTTAAAGTGAGCATTAATGTGAATTCACGTCAGCCAACTTGGCTCTATGTCTATACATACAGTTGCTGGCTCATCTGCACCCAACAGCAATTCAAAAATAAAGTATTTCGTTTACTGACTATTTTAAACTAACAGTTCAATACTATAAATACAGGATTTTACTTTTAGGAGTCCAGCTTCAACACTTCAGGTTCATAAGCCTATATAGACATCTTGTGACATAATTTATGACACATATATAAATAATCACATTATTAGTTAGTTACACATAACGTTGCCAAATTTTCTCTCTTGTTGACAAATACAATTTAATTTATTATTTCAGACTAGAAATCTATCAAATATCGGGCAATTTGAACTTGCTTAAATTATCAAACTGAGACAAAAGATGTTGAATGTGACTCTTTACTTTTACCTAAATGACTACGTTTAACGGCTTTGAAGTCGTAGGTTGACCACACAGCGAGTTATAATAGTTGCTTTTGCATATAACAGATTATTTCTTGGCAGAACAAAGGCAGTAAACCGCGCAGCTTCTTAGAGGGTAATTTAGATAGGAAACTCGAAGCTTGAGCACTAAAATAAACAGTCTGATTGGACACCTCGGATCTATGCGACGCTAAGACTCATCAAATGTAATTGCGACACATTTGCGAAATTGCCGCAAGGAGAGATTATAATAATCTTGTTTCTGTAATAAAAGTAATATGATAATACGGCATGGTATTTAAGAAAATATATTTCACTAAAGGGCGCTTAGCGCATATAATTTATTCACGCGTTTTGCACTTCGTTCAAACACTTTTTGGTATTATATATTTTAACAACAGGTACTTACTTACAATTTATTTGGTTGGTGCAGACATAGACTTTGCCTATATATTCTAGAATCAGAAGACAGAGATGTATTATAGCAATGAATTACAAAACTTTAAATGAGCTTAAAAATAGAGAATTTTCATAAGTACCTATAAAACTCGTCGTTACTACAATACACATTAAGTGCTATTTTTAACCGAATATTCTCTGAAAGAATAACGTATACTGCAACGTAATATTTTATTTTCGCCAGCGTGCCGACGATGTTGACTGTACTGTACTCAATTCCAAAAGAAAATTTCAGGTAGTGTACAATGCGAACATTTATGAATGAAGTCGAATTTTTCATAACTCTTGACGAAAACAATACCTAGATGAAATGAAGCTCGCAATATGATATTACACGTACTTTTGTTCAAGCAACAACAGTTATTGCCAGCAGAAATTATGCAAGACTTTTATTAAAACTAAAAACTTTTTGCGGCAAGGTTCGGTGCGGCAATATTGGAATGCCATTGCAAGGAAAATAGGCGTTTACTTTCAATCTGGTTGAGAGCCGAATAAAACCTTATTTTATTAGAGAATGAGTTGCATTACATCATAAAGTTATTGCAATGTTTTCAGAGATTGTGTAATCAGCATTCAGCTAAATGTGTACGTAGCAGCCCGATGCTATTTCACAAAGGGTTGGGAGGAAAGCTACGATGTGGGCTGTTCCACTGTTAAACGTGATCCGTGAAACATCATACGAACGAAACTATTAGATATAATACTAACCCTGTATATAAACTGTTGTATTATTATTATTATTTGTTTCTCTTTCACGCGTACTTTTCTAACATATGTTGTTAAATATCTAGTACCCATAGTACAAGCTTCTGCTTAGTTTGGGACAAGATGGTGACTCCGCTGGCCAGGACCATGCAAATCAAAATGTGGGTACTGTCTAAAGTCCTCAAAGGCGCGGTGATTCGTGACGCGCGCCATTTGTGGGGGGTCATAATGACCCACCCGCCCAAAACGATGTGGGCGCGACTCAAGGCGGGCACGCTCCGCCAAAGGAGGGACAGTAGTCGTGGTGCTGTTGACGCTGTCCTGTCGCACAATCTGGTGCGCGAGAGAGAGGAGGCGTGCACACGCTACGGCTCTCCAAACGGGGTGAGTGGTGATCAAGTGTGCGAGGCTGGTTGGACAAGCGGCCTACCTCTCTGGCATTCATGCAGAGAATGTCCAAATGCTGTCCTCCACAATGAGGACAGGGGCTAGAGTTCGGGCAGTTTCGCTGGTAGTGGGATCCCACACAAGAGAAACAAAGACGGCGGGCATTCGTGATACGCCTACTAGAAGCGACATGAAGGTCCAAGAATGCCCTACAACTAGCCGTTCTGTGCCCCATGACCTTGCAATAAGAGCACTCCACGGGGCTTTGCGTAACTGCAAAGTGAGGAGGGCGCCGATCAAAATTTCCTCGGGTGTCAACGCGAGCCTGCGCCTTGACCTTGGGCGGCTGCGACTAAGCTGGCGTGTCACCACCGGGGTTATCCAAAACGCGGCACTCGTCCTTCAAAAACTTCTCAAGGTCTTCAAAGGGGGGCAGATGTTTTGCACTATCCCCGCCAAACTTCTGCTCAAAACGCGTCCGTAGGTCTGCAGGCAGCTTTTTTAAAATTATGTGCACCAATAGGACTATTGGTCCACGGGCACATCCAAACTCTTGAGGGCGTTTATGGCCACCACAGCGGGTTCAACAGCTGGATGCGCAAACCAGAGACCCGGGTGAGCGTGGGCAAACTCAGGATCTGCTCAATGTGGGTGTATGCGAGGCCACGCTTGTTGTGGTACCTCCGGGTGATCAGGTACCGGTCTGGTAGGCTTCATCAGACACAGGCAGATGTTGGATGAGGCCTTTGGCCTCCCCATTCAAAACTGACATTAGGTATGCCAGCTTTTGAGATGGCCGAAGGTCAGCCGTCAATCGACCAGACTATCAAACAGGTTGATGAACCCCAGATAGCTTCCTAGGCACCCATCAAAGTGTGGTCCAATGTTAGAACCCGACTCAAAAGGCCCGGTGCTGGCCTAGGAAGCTCCTGCTTCAAAATGGGGTTACCATCCCTATCTGCAATCAACCGCCTTGCACACTCACTGGCCAGCATCGTACATGTCCTAGATCTGGGCATAGTCTTCTTTGACCTTTGTTCGCTGGTCCTCGGTGAAATCAGCAACAGCAACCTCCAAGCAACAAGAGCTAAACACACAAAACGGTTGTTCGACGCTTAACAACCGCTCATCTGTTTGCTCAAATCTCTGTACTAGGGTCTGCTGACGATCAGACCGGTTCACCAGAGCTCTGGCCGAGGCAAACCAGCGCAAATGTGAAGAAATGGTACCTGCAGCTGAAGGTTAGTCCTTGATAGCCGACATACTAAACTTCAAAAGGGTTCGAACAAGTAAAAATTTAAACTTAAAATTAGTTCATTCTTTGCAACAATCATACAAATTAGGCTGTAAATTGCAACCGTAGGTAAACAACAAGTATATATTACCTAACAATATAAATAATTTCAATATATTGCAATAAAATCAAAAGTTATAACAAGTAAGAATTGAAACTTAAAATTAATTAATTATTTTCAACAAAGAAACAAATTGGGCTATATATTATAGCCGTAGGGAAAAACAAGTATGTGCCACCTAACAATATTTATATTTTCAATATATTACAACAAAAACAAACGTTATAAAGGATTTTTATCTATATATAACCAGTAAAGTCAAATGTGGTTATTATAATGCTTATAATTCTATGTTTACATTTTTATTGTTATGTATTTAATCAAAACTGACCAATAAAAAACTACAACAATATTAACAAAGGTGATCTAGCAATGCCTAGCTTACATACCAGTTTACAATACTAATTTGAGGTTAGGCATACTCAACCAGGCTCTTGCTATCAAAAAATATGTGCAGAGATTGGCCCAGGCAAAGGGGAATAGTTTCAGAGTGCAGTGGAAGCTTGGTTTACATCCATTTGTCTAGATCAACGCAAGAATGTCTGAAATATATTAGGGCCGAGTTTCTCAGCGCTGTCAATCAAAATATAATATGCAGTTACCTGGAGATCATCACTGGTGTCAGTCCTGTGGCTAGCTCGACAAACACACGACTAAATTGGCCAATATAGGGAGTGTTATATCTAAATACTTAGCTATCAGACTCCAAACGCGACGTCTTCAAAGCACGCTGCACGAGGTTTTCACAATAAAAAATTGTGAAAACCTCCTACAAAACACTCAACCTCTTTTACAAATGTCAATGTTCAATACAATATCACAAATTCATCAATAGCTCACTAAACCGATGCCGGGCAGATCAAATAGCGGCAATTTACAAGAGTTTTATCAAATTTACTTCAATTATACAAATTCAATTCGCGAAGCTGGTTTAACCATGTGCTTTCAAAAGGCGATGTTTTACGAGAGAAAAAAAATCGTGTTAATTTTTCAAAGCAAGTGACAATGACAATTCTTATAAATGTGACCAGAGTCAAAAAATTACAATAGACAAAAAATGTTACCAAACTAATATGCTCGATTTATACTAATTATTATAGGCAATATATCTATTTCAAACATAGATTAAATACTTGCCTTGGTAAGAACTGTATCGCGGCGACTCTACTAATTTGGTAAACTGTGCAACTTTCAATCCATTTGAAAATTTCATTTTGTAACGATTACGAAAACAAATATTTTTTTAGAAGTTTTCTTTCTTCTTTCCCTCATTACAACATTTCCAAAGAAAACATGAAGCAAAATATCAATAATCAGATCCTAAATGTTAGACAAAAGTACGTTCTATAGAGTTATATGCTGGAACCAAATCAACAAAGGTTACAATGCAGTAACAGCTAGGCAGCTTGCCGCCCGCAATGCCAAGCATAGAATAAGTAGCGTTCCAATTACTATTGTATTCAACATATAATTTTAGGATGGCTTCAGGATCCTGATAAATGAAGTCGATAAGCCTGTATCACCGGTGGCAAGCAGCACAAGTTGCGTCAAAAGTCAAGAGAGTATGTCAGTAATGGCACCACTCGACACAGTAAAATATCACCACAAAAAGCACACAGCTCAGCAACCAGAAACAAACCAACAACTGTTTACGAAGATGCAACCCCAATCGGCCCACACATGCTGCCAAAAAGAAGGATTTCGGTAGTGAAACCGAATTTGAAAACGGAAATAGAAGAGGTACACAACACAGGAAGGTAAAAACGCATTCTTGGTTTTTCTACATTGTGATATTCATATGTACATATCATAGTGTAAAATGTATGTGAAGTAACTAACTAATAAAATGTTAACAAATGCATCCTGAACTGTGCAACTCAGTCGTTCGTTTTTTAATAACCATTTGAAGAAACGAGTTTTACCTTTGAAATGCAATAAAGTGGTTAGAGATCTTATTATTTTCGAGATGTTTAGACCAAGTAACACCTAGCATTATTGCATATTACAACATTATTGCAAACAGTATATCGTACATCCATGAAGGGGACTGAAAATATTGCACTTTAATAAAAGTAGTTTAGGCAAAAATTTTGATGAGGTTATTGCATTCATGGAGACAATAGGTTTGCAATGTGATGTTCTTGTTTTGACCGAGTGCTGGCTTAGCAAGCTCTCGCACCTACCAACATTACAAGGATATATATCTTACTTCACCAATAATACCTACAACCAGAATGATGGCTGTGCTTTATATATAAACTCAAATATTACAGCTAATGTATTCGAACCATATTTTGTTGATGCAAACTGCCTTATTTGCAGAATCGATAACATCTTATTGGTTGCTATATACCGCTCGCCGTCCTATAGAAATGTCACCAATTTTATAAACAGTCTTGACGATGTACTGAAGCCGCTCTCTCAAACCGTTATCCTAGTGGGTGACATTAATATAGACATCAAATACGAGAATAGTGTCATTCAGTCCGACGAGTATCTATCCTGTACAGCATCTCACGGACTTCTTCCCGCTCATTATCTTCCCACGCGGGGAGCTAATTGTTTGGATCACGTGCTTTTAAAGACTAATCTCTCTGCTACAACGTTAGTTATTGAATCATCCATTACCGACCATGAACCAGTGCTTTTATTTTTACAAATACCAAATATTGTTTGAATATACCTCGCACAAAGAGTAAAATCAACTCTAATTTAGTAATTAATGAAATCGGTAGTGCTGATTGGACCCCAATTCTCAACATAACTGAACTGAACTCAAATTACGCAGCTAAATGTTTTATAACAAACATATCAATGGTTATAAATCGACACACGCAGACATTTACGATCTCTAGAAAACAACGATGTCTTAAGCCATGGATTACTCCAGGTCTCCTACGTTACATTAGGCACCGTGATCGCATGCATTTTAAATTAAAGAAATCTAATAACAATGAAATACTAAAATTGTCGTACGTAAGGTATCGAAATTATTGCAATGTTCTCTTAAGAAAACTTAGACGGGCTTATGAAAAGGAAGAATTTGCGAAAGCAAAATGTAATCCTAAGGCAACATGGGATGTAATTAAAAAGGTCGCCGATTTACAAACAAATTCTTCACCCCCCTCTGAACTTTTATATCTTCAAAGTACTCCGGAATCCTCCCTTAACTTTATAAATGATTTGTTTTCGAACATTGGCAAAAAATTTGCTACAAATTTACATCCTTCTCCTAAGATTACATCTCATTCTATCAGCTCAATAAACCAAAGCGGCTCAATAGTTATTTTCGAAACTACTGAGATTGATGTTGAGGTCATAATTAAAAATCTCAAATCTGACTGTGCTGTGGCACAGTAGGTTGAAGGCTGGGACAACATTCCTACCACTATAATTAAGAGTACATGTGATGTAATGGCTCCTATTATTACTCATAAATGTAACTTTTCAATCTCAACTGGTGTTTACCCAGATGTGTTTAAAAAGGCATTAGTACTCCCAGTTTATAAATCTGGGCGCCGAGACGATATTAACAATTATTGACCGATCTCAATATTATCTGCTATGTCAAAAATCATCGAGCGTATCCTCAATAGAGCCTTAATCAATTACCTAGAATCAAATAAAATTTTAGTTTATAATCAATTTGGTTTTAGGGCAAACATGAGTACTGAGGATGCTGTGATGGCCTTGTCTCAACACGCAGTAAATACCCTTGATAAAAAACGCAAGTGCTTAGGCATATTTCTTGATTTGTCCAAAGCGTTTGATACCGTCTCCGTGCCACTTTTATTACACAAAATGGAGTGTATAGGAATTCGAGGAGTTGTTTTGGATATGTTTAAGGATTATTTGAGCAATCGGACGCAGGTTGTTTAGATTGGGCAGACTATGAGTGAATAGGTTTCTGTCTCTTATGGCGTGCCTCAGGGTAGCATTTTGGGCCCAAACCTATTCCTTATATACATTAATGACCTATGTAAACTACCCATCGCGAATGGTAAAATTTTCACATATGCTGACGACACAGCTCTGGTCATTGATGGCATGGACTGAACCCAGTGCTATCAGAGCGCTGAGGTTGCGCTTTCAACTGTGATATAATGGCTGAAAGATAATTCACTTACGCTTAACGTCAGTAAAACAACGTACATACCTTTTGCTATCAGGTCAAATTTATGTCCATCAACATGAGCTTTAAGAAAGGAACTCTTAAAGCTCCTGTTTGCCCCTTTCAAGTTCACTGTGATTGCCTTACAATTACTAAATCAAGTAGCGTAAAATATTTGGGAGTACACATAGACCAACACATTAATTGGCATAAACATATCGAGATCCTGTCAAGTAGAGTACGTAAAATAATATACATCTTCAAAAAGTTGCGTAGCTCGGCAGACAGAGATACTCTTATAATGGTGTACTATGCGTCTATGTTATATGCCATTCTCTCTTGTCCTATTGTTTACCGGTCTGGGGAGAAGCCACGGAGAATGTTTTTATCCAACTAGAGCGGGCACAGAGAGCTGTTCTTAAGGTTATGTTCTGCCGACCAAGAAGGTATTCTACAGTGCAACCTTATGAAGAAACTAAGTTGCTATCAGTGAGGCAGCTCTATGTGCTCCATTCTGTTCTCCGGAAACATTTGAGCTGTCCACGCACATTACCAGCTGGTCGACTTAAATATAGGGTGTTTTCTATAATGCCGTACAAAACCTCGTTTGCTAACAGACAGTTTCAGAATTTAAGTTCAAAATGATATAACTACCTTTAGGTAGTTATATTATTTTTTCTAAGAATAAGCATAATTGTAAATAGGTTGTAAAAGCGTTTCTTCATAAATTGGATTATCGTAATACTGAGAACTTACTACTAGAACGTTAAGAATAATTTCAACATGGGCTAATTAGTCGTAACATGGCATAGTATGGCGCACACACACACACACGCGTTACACACACAAACACACACACACACACGCACGCATACACACACATATACATAAACATACACATAACACCAATGCATGATACTAACAATCTAGTTTTAAGTTATACTTTTTATTGCAGTAAGCTCTAATTACATTATTACTATGTTACATAGTTAGAGGCTCTAATGGTTATATAACACGGGGGGCCTGACTTCTGAAATACAGGTAATACGCCTAGTTCAGAGGCCAGAGTTTCTATTCGAGTTCATAATTGTAAACCTCATAAAATGTATATTGTACCTGTGCCATTGTGTGTGTGTTTGAGCAATAAAATTTGTATTATTATTATTAGCACATAAAAATTGCAAATTTTTAAATATTTAAATAGTTATCAAGAATCATAAATAAGGAAAATAGCGATACAAGATGTAGGCCGTGTTATTTGAAGTTCGTTAAACATTTACGAGTAAATGCCAGGAACACTGGTAGAAGAAAAGAAAAAAAATGTGTGAAAAAGTGAAAAATATGGCTTCAAAATTATTGCGAGCTCTCCGAACGAAACGCAGCGATGGGCACTGAAAGAACACCGAAATGTTAAGGATCGAGAGCTCTACGTATTGGATATCTTTGTGGATTAGCACCTAAAAGCAAGGAAGATTTCAGCATATTTTCAATTCGTGATAGGTACTCGTAGTTCACGTCACATCAAAAATGCTATTTAACAATAAATGTGTGTTTAAAAACTTTTTCTAACTTATTTAGTTTATGAAGTATCCGTGTCTCAGCTCCGATGTATTGATATGTAGAAGCTCTTCGCTCTCGCTCTTCTACATATCAATACATCGGAGCTGAGACACGGATACTTCACAAACTAAATAAGTTAGAACTACACAAGCCATTACTAGTCATACAATTTATATTAAATTGTTACTTGAAGCAAACTCTTATTCGATATGTACTTAAGTAAGTTACGGATATAGAGAATGAAAAAGAAAATACATAATATAACCATCAATGCTTAGAGCAGTGTGAGCGTGATACTTATAAGAAATTATTTGATATCTACAAAGTAAATGTCGCGAGTATATGTTTTTCAATATTTACTATGTAAATATCAAATAATGACCCCGTCCTTATTTCGGGCAATCCCTGCTTAGGGTCGCATATATGCCGGTCGGAGTGCAGTGCATTTTTCATTCTAAACCTATTATCGATATTAACATTACTTTATATAGTATTGAAAAACATGTAACCCAACAATCATTATTTTGTGCCTACGTGCGTCTTGTGGATTTTGGACATTATTATCAACGAGAACAAAGTCAATAATAGTTTGACTGTGAATAATGCTCTGAGCAGCGCTTCGCTTTATGTGCGCCGTCCCTTATTGCGCCTCTGTGCTCTCCAAGGGACAAACAGCGTCATTCCAGCTTCTTGCGCCCAGCAGTTAGACACAACTGTGCGTTGTCTGTCAGTCGGTAACGGCATATGAATGATGATAAGCTAATATTGATTACATGTATGTGCGGTTGTATCGATTACGCAGGGTGCTGAGTACCTAATATAAATAATCATTTGGATGTGGCTGTGCAAAGCATGCTTTGTTGAAACAGTGTTAGATGCAAACTTATTTGCCAAAAATTGACTTCAAAGCTTCTCAAAGTATAAAAAGTAAAAATGCATCATTATGGATAACTCAAAAATTTGACCTTAAATGGACCAACGCCAGAAGCACCAGTATTCAAACATTAAAATAAAATTATTAGAATTGGTGCACCAAGTAAAAGTTCTGAGGTAACAAATAAAAGAATAATGAAGTACCTCCTTCGTTTTGAAGTCGGTTAAAAAGAGATGATCTCATGGTCAGTGTAGTAGTTAGTAGTAGTTAGTATGAACTATTGCCTCTCGGAGATACCAACACACTGCCATGCAGAGGGTTCGAACTTTTCGGAGTAATCTGCATAATCATCATCGGCCTAGCCTTACCTCGGTTGAATTTATGACTCTTCCCTTCTCGACGAATCTTTCACAGAAGAAAAAGCTAATTTTCAGCCAAAATCCGGTCAGACTGGTAAGGGACTGCCGGGATGAAACTGGGATAACGCTAGGTGCATGATGAACTACCCTTATCCAGGTAATATAATAATACGTATCACAAATATGCTAATACATTTATACGTAGGTGAAGGTTCAACGTATAAACCTGTACACAAACACAAGCATATAATATGTATGTAGTCATAACATAAATCAATCTCATTTGACTTTCACCAAATATCTGCAAACCGATAAAAATATTTGTGTTTGGTGAGCCTTTCAACTTGGCGAACAAATATCTGCCTTAAATACATACATATACTCACGCCTTTTTCCCGTCGGGGTAGGCAGAGACAACAGAACGCTACCTGCTTCTATCCTTACAAACCTCACGCGCTTCCTCTACACTCATTACTCTTTTCATACATGCTCGCCGGTTTCGGGTACTTCGGACATGGCCGTTTTTTAGGACGTCCCCAATTTGATCGAGGAATGTCCGACGAGGTCTGCCGCGACCGACTTGCCCACACACATTTGCCTTATAAATCTTATTCGTCATTTTTTCTTCACTCATTCGCTCCACGTGTCCAAACCACTTTAGCATTCCTTTCTCAATCCTAGTCACGACATCTTCTTTCAGACCATCCTTAAATACACCAAATGAAATATTGTCTTAAAATAATTTTGCTATCTACTTAAGTTTTATTGATATTAACGGTATTCTCTCGTTTTCCATAAATTCATTTGCACTAATATTGTTTGCCATAATCATCCACGATCATAATATTTACTTGCACTATTATCATTTATACTAATAACGTTTGCCTTAACAACTCAACAGTGATAACTTTTATTTTCCATAAAATTACTTTCTTTAACAACATATACTTATCATAATAATTAGTTTCCATAAGTAACACATCTCATAATCGACTCTTGACATAATCAAAATTTGATATAATTATGAAAATAATACATAATATTGTTAGGTCGAAATGAATTATCGGTAACACCCCGACTCAGTGCAATCCGACTCGGATAGGTTAGGTTAGAAGACTAAGGCGGGAGCGAAGCGAAGTGGAGCTCCCACCTTAGTCTTCGTGTTTTTTTTTTTTAATCACCTAGAAGTAGAAGCCCCGCGAAGCTGGGCTCCGTCCAGCTTAGTTAGTGGACGCCATAATTGAGGTTTAGTTTTAGGTTTAATTGTGAATAAACAATCTGGGGTTGGGTTTCGAAACGAGTCACCCGAATTCGAGGGTATTGGTGGTGGGGGAGCTTAAGGGAGTTAGTTTTAATCCCCTAAAAGTAATTTTGGCTGCCGGAGTTGCGTCTAAATATTTTTAAACAATTTCCAAAAATTCTTCATTCAAATAATATGCAAAACGGAACGTAATTTTAGGTTTTATGTGAAAGTAACTAAATAGGTTGTGTTAGTTTCTCTTTTGACCCTTAACCCGAAAATAGGAGCCCTGCAAAGCAGGGCTCCGTCAACCTCAGTTAATTAAAAAAATAAAAATAAATAAAATAAAAAATAAATAAATTAAACTAGTGGAATCAATAAAAGCGATATTTAGGTTTTATGTGAAAAACGTGAAACGAAACGCAACCGCCATCTTGTATGAATGATATTTACAGCAAATGTCAAATTTGTGCGTCATTGCTTGCGAGTACCTAGGGTTAGGTGCAACTGTATTAAGTAACTAAATAGGTTATGTTAGGTTTTTTTTTAAGCTTAATCCGAAAATAGGCCCTGCGAAGCAGGGCTCCGTCAGTCTTAGTTTATTAAACTAGTGTGAAGAATGTGGAAGTTGTTTTACCCTCATACTATTACTTTAACTGTGAAAATGTTAATAGCAAAAAATATATTAACTTACTTATTATCATAAAAATTGCAGGCACTTGTACTTAATTATCTTTATTTATATTATGGTGAATAAAAGTTATGGAAAATGGCATTATTGAAAACGAAAATTATAGCAAATACATTTATGGATTTAAATTATTATGACACTTGATCGATTATGACCAATGTAGGTAATTAGTGAAAGTCATTTTATGTCATTTCACGATTATGGCAACTGAAGCGTTACTTCTAATGAAATTATGGCAAATACCAGTATGGCATATGAAATTATGGCAAACATAAGTAAACCGATATTAACATTTATATTTGTTTTATATTGAGATGTGAATTATAAAGGTACTTAAAAATATGTGTTACTGTCCAGGTCTGAAGGTCACACACATACACGACTAGACACTAGAAGCGAATTTAGTACTATAAAAAGCATGTTTTTCATGTATGTGGACCTACAATAATATTAATTACATACTCTCAGAAACTAATAACAATCTAAGTATTTATGTACCGAGTGACGTCAAACGTACTGCAAAATAATTATCGTAGTTAATTTATCCACGCATATACGTAGCGGTCGAGACAGCTACGACTCGACGTAGCCGCTACGTGTCGTAGCACCATTCTGCACGCATGGCTTGCGACGTGCGCCTCGCCGGAACACGACTCAAAGCCAGAGCCTGTCTGCCTTTTGTCGCGGCGACGTGAGATGGCTAATTACAAACGACGTCTGTTTGCCCTACCGCAGATTACCTGCCGTCACTCGCATTGTCCCAAACAGACAATATGTACGACTCACAATGCCTCTACCAAAAATACTTCTGAATTAGCAACCCTTCCCTTGAGGCTGGTAATATACCATGATCAACGAACAATACATCTGATCAAATAGGTAACGGAGAGCGTCAAAAAATAATAATAATATAATAATAATAATATAATAATAATAATAACTTTATTCAATAAAATAAACGTCACATGTTACATATAAGAAAAATATTACAGTAAAAATAATTAAATTAAATTTTATAATTCAGTATAATGTATGTGATAAGTGCCTTTGTTAAATTGTGGTACATTGATGCGTACTTACTTTATTTATTACGGTAATACATTATATTTGGTAAATATAGCTATTTTAATGTTTACCTGAACTAGGCTTTAACACCTGTGTTTCAGGAAAAAAATCTTAAATAATAATAATAAAGGGCTATATTTTAACATAATAATAATCATGAACTGCCAATATGTAATAGAAAGTAGACTTAATATTATGATTTGTTGTAACTTAGCGTAGGTACTTACACACTATTTTATTACTGTAAGCAAATTCTATGTATCAGAGTAGGTCATTGTCATTAGGTGTTTTGTAACAACAAGATGACACTGCTTATAACTTATGCTATATAAATCTAAGGTTTTATTTAATTTATTATATAGGAAAGGTCCGAGGAAAGCAAAGAATCTATTTACATAAACATGTTTACCTATAGGTTTGGTGCAGACTAGATCTTTCCGTCTTTTGCCTGATGGGATTGGTGTATAAGGAAGAAGGGTGTGTTGTTTTAGGATGGTGCGTAGAATAAATAATTGGCGCACAGTTAGAACACCGGTGGACTGATATAACTCGTAAGTGGGAAAAATGAAAGGGCGAAGGGTTGCTACCTTTAAGATAGCTCTTTGAGCCCGTTCTAAAGGCAGTAGGATCGTTTTAGCTGCCCCTCCCCATGCGGTTATACAATATGAGATGATGGATTCACATAGTGCAGTGTAAACCTGTCTTAACAATTTTAAGTTTACAACATCGCGTATATTTTTAAATATGGAAATTAGTTTCCGCACTCTTTTACACAATAATTCGATATGTTTGCGGAAGTTCAGATTAGTGTCAAGCGTAATTCCTAGATATTTAATATAATCAGTTTTTTCTAAAGTAGGGCAAGCGCATGCAGTGTCAGCATGTGAGTGAAGCTTGTTGTGAGCCACTAAACTGTTAGATGAGATGTGTCTGCTATTGTTTTTCATTGTAAAATGAATGTACTTTGTTTTATGTGCATTTAGGGTCAACAAATTTTTAAATAGCCAAGTGTTTACGGTGTTGAAGCCAAGTTGAGCCAGTTCATATACCTCATCGAGCGACTTTGCAGTAAAAATAAGTGCTGTATCGTCTGCATATGACATAATGACACCATTTTGAAGTTTTAGGTTGCAAAGGTCGTTTATATATATCAAGAACAGGGTAGCTCCTAATATACTTCCTTGGGGTACACCAAATGTAGTGTTAGGGACATCGTTACTTATGTTGTTGCCTATTCTTACACATTGATACCTGTCAGAGAGGTAATCAGTGAACAGTGCTAACTGTTTACCTGCTATACCGACAGATTCAAGTTTCTTAAGCAGTATAGAAGACGACACAGAGTCAAAAGCTTTAGCAAGGTCTAGAAATATCCCAATAGCATGCTGTCCATTATCTAAATTAGTTGTAATGTGGTCAGTGAGTTGCTCAACTGCCTGGCTTGTTGACCTGTGAGGCCGAAAACCAAATTGCCTGTCTGAAAGAATGTTGTTGGTTTCAAGATATTTTATTAGTCGATTGTTTATTATTTTCTCTAATATCTTAGATAGCACTGGTAATATAGAAATGGGGCGATAATTATTAACACAGCTCTTGTCGCCTGCTTTGTGGATAGGTATCACAATAGCCTTTTTTAAGCATTTTGGAAATATTCCTTCAGACATACAAATTTGGAATATGTGTGTTAGTGGCGGTGCAAGAATGTGCTTAAACCTTTTAATTATGTTTGTGGGGATGTTATCCCATCCCAGCGCAGAAGTATCTTTTAACCCAGTAATGACTTGAATAACTTCGTCTATATCGGTATCCAGCATAACAAAAGATTTAAGCCTGGAAATGGGTGAGGTATTCGAAGCATAGTTAGTAGATGAATGATCGGAAAAAGAGATTCTGTCTGCTAGATTTTTGCCAACGTCGGAAAAGAATGTGTTGATTTCATCTAGTGCTGCTGTAGGATTTGATCGGTTTTTGAGCAAATCCAAGGGTTGTTCAAATGATTTTGCAGTAAATGATCGTTTTTTTAAGAATTTCCATACTAGTTTAGTGTTGTTACCTGCTTTATTCAACTGAGATGTATCGTACTCGACCTTTAGTTTTTTAAGAAGTTTATTGCAAAAGTTTCTATATCTCTTATATGTTATAGCTAGAATCTCATTTTCAGGTGCCTTTTTAGGGTTCCGTACCTAAAAGGTAAAAAACGGAACCCTATTACTAAGCCTCCGCTGTCTGTCTGTCTGTCTGTCTGTCTGTCTGTCTGTCTGTCACCAGGCTGTATCTCATAAACCATGATAGCTAGAAAGCTGAAATTTTCACAAATTATGTATTTCGGTTGCCGCTATAACAACAAATACTAAAAATAAAAAAAAATAAAAAATTAAGGGGGGGTCCCATACAAAAAACGTGATTTTTTTCGTATTTTTTGCTCAAAATTACTAACTGTTACAGGTAGACGCTTTAAATTTTTACAGACTATGTAGTTGTATATTACCTTTCAAAATAAATAATTAAACTTAAAAAAAGTAAATAATAAAGGGGGGCTCCCATACAACAAACGTAATTTTTAAGCAATTTGTTACTCGATCTTAATAAACAGGTAGAAACTTATAAAGTATTTAAGCATACATACAACGAACGTGATTTTCTTTTATAGTTGATGGTACGGAACCCTTTGTGCGCGAGTCCGACTCGCACTTGCCCAATTTTTAGCTTTCATGTGTAAATTATCTCTGTGTCTAATACAGCGGAGAAGACCCGGAGTAATCCATGGCTTTATATTCATATATTTTCGCGACAATGTTACTGTGTATGTGTTTTTGCTAATTGCGTACTGTATGGAAGCTATGACGTAAGATATTGATTCGTTAACGTCGGCACAAAAGTAAACTGGGGCAAAATTTGTATTACGAATGCTTTTTTCAAGGCCTGCCATGTTTACTTTTGTATAGCTAGGTACGCAATTAAGTTTTCCACATGATAATTTTAGTGTTAGTAATATGGCTTGGTGGTCTGTGATAGTTGAGTTAGTAACTAAAGTGGTAGATGGCTGTTTAGTTTTAACAATGAAATGATCCAGGCATGATCCACTTTCATGTGTAGGGAAGGTGTGCGCCGGCAGAAGACCATGGAAAGCACAAATATTTAGATAGTCTTGTCCTTGAAGGTTACATTTTCCGGACAGAATATTTATGTTTATGTCACCCGTAATTACAATATTCTTATATGCTGATAACTTACTTAATTCTAAATGGAGAGATCGCAAAAATGTGTCAGTACTTTGTGAAGGAGGTCTGTACACTCCTAAAATAGCAGTGTCTGAATTAATTGTAATAAGTAGACAATTACAGTCCTGGATTTGTGGCTTTGCAACAATTACATTTAAGTGTTTTTTTGTATAGACCACTACACCATCATTTTGGTTAATTATGTTCTCAGTTGAGTGTGAGTTATAGCCATCTAAAGATGGTAAGCAGAACGCCCGCTTAGACAGCCAGCATTCGGTTAGAACAATTACGTCACAGTTTATATTAATGGTCTGTAGGAGTAATTCTAGGGCGTCTATATTCTTATAAATACTTCGGATGTTCTGTGTCATTATAACTAAGTTTTTATCAGACGCGGGTAGTAGACTTTTGCATTCCTCTATTTTACAAGTCATACTATTTGATACACAGTAATTATCTATATCAATAAGTACTTGATTGTCCATAGTTATAATAAAATACCTTATAAATAAGTAAGAAAATATAAACTAGTTTTAAGTGCCTATTAATAAACTTTAACAGTGACGCTCTTTGGCGCCCTCATAGTCTATGCTATTAATATAATTGTCCTCTGCATATTTACGTGCCGGGCAACCTATTTCTCCCGTTTGGTGATCACATTTCCTCTTGAAGCGTTTACAAGTAGCACACTTAGGAGGTGAAGTTTTGCTGTTACATTCCTTAAAAGAGTGGCCAAGCTCTCCACAATGATGACATGTGGGACTAGTTTCACGGCAATATTTGGCTGCGTGACCAAACTGTTGGCAATTTAAGCACCTAGTCACAAAGGTGAAGTCTTTAACCGGGCATGACGTCCAATTAATATAAATACGACCTTGGTTAATGAGGCATTTTCTGATGTTAGCGGCTACTTCTAGGACATAGGTACAGGTGGGCATATTTTTCTTACCGGCTTTGTGGCTCAATTTCACAGCTTTCATAAAGGACTCACGTGTAGAGTTCGGAAACTTGTCGGCTATGTTTTGCTCGTAAATGCACTCAAATACTTCTTTTTCCGTTAGAGTATCGGGAACTCCAACTACAGCTATTCTAGGGCGGCGTTTAGTAGGTTCTTCGACGGTCAAGCCAGACGAGACAAGTTTCTCTGACTTCCTGAGCTTTTCGATGTCTCCTTTTGACTCCGTGCTAATTATAACGCCCCCATTCCTCACTTTTCTCACAGCACGAACATGTAATTTCATCTCTTCAGGAGATATAATTTTTTGGACAAGGGACTTCGTTTCGTCACTACTTTTGTTCTTGTCGTTAGGGTAGATGGCAAGAGAGCTCAAATTGTTTGGGCGGACAAAATTGTTTGTGCTTTTTTTCACCATGTCAGCAAAGGAGTGGTGTTCGGCTGGTTTCAGCTTTTCTTCTACAGCCTCTTTGAACTGCTGCAAAGAACTCGTCAGGTCTTGCTTTTCCTGAAGGTGGCGAATAGTTGCGTGAGCTAGAATAGTTTTCTGCTTAAGTGCTTGGTACAGGGTGGACATTTGTGCCGATACTGATGTTATTTTACGGCACTCGTGAGCTACACGCAGCTTCTGGTCAGAGTTCATTTTGCTCTCTGAGGTGATGGAGCCAATTTCATTCAAATATGACTCAATTGTGCTCATCCATCTTTGGATCTCTGAAGTTGGTATAACTTCAGCGGGTACGTCATAATACTCAGGTGCAGGTGGATTCGGGTCAAGAGTTTGGGATGCTTGACTTGGTGTTGGTGGAGGACTTCGCGTAGTTTTTCGGCTTTTGCCAAAAGGGCTAAAGTCAGGCACAGACATCACTGTTAATCAGTAATTTCGTCCACACAAATATTTCTAGTCCATATTCGCAGCTTATGAAAAGGTATGCACAAATCACTCGCGACACACTTCGATTTACTTATTGACACTGCAATTTGGTAAAAATAATTATTGGCCGTAATTATTTTAATTGATTTTAACGTTAGCTAAAACGCGTCTGCATAGTCGCACGTTCGGATTAAAAAATGGTACGTTAAAGACGAATGGCATCATATATTTTAAATGTCACGAACAAAATAAATCGCAATAAACTGAACTCGTTACAGCACTCAAACAGATGGAATCAAACACAAAACACGAACAATACGGAGGCATGTCTGGGAAGTAATCTATCCATTTTATAAATATGGTTTTCGAGGAAAGCGCCAAAGCTGAAAGAATAAAACGATGCATATATTTAGCAAAAAACGGCCAAGAACACGCTATAGCGAGGCGCAGTCACGTCAGGTAATGGTTTACAGGGGAAGGCAAGTCTCGGGCACGCTCTCAATACAGTTGAATAAAACTGACTTATCGTTTAAGGGACAATGGGTTGGTGTGTATGTAGACCGTTTTTCCGCTACGCAAGGTGAATTTTGCCTTGTATTATATAATAATGAGTGCAAATGTAGTTTGTCAGGTGTAGTCGGTTCACACGCACACATCACACATTGTTCGCAGGGATACGCCAGGCGAGAAGAATGATTTTTCTGGCCGAAGCTGTTCTCCACAATAATGAGTCACTTGACGTATTGTCCCGCGGGTGCCATCTCGTCCAAATTACGAAGCCATTGTTACTGAGATATTGTTCGTCGCCTCGTGAATATGTGCGAAAGGAAATGAAACTGTTCCCCCGTGCCCGTCACCGTTTGTTGGCTTCCCAGCGCTGACACACACACACACACACCTATATTTCCATTTCGTTCGAGAGATCCCGTGCTAAATGAGACTGCCGCATCATATATGATAATATACCTTGACATGCTAATATACACCGCTCGACAAACGCTTACTAAATACTCGTTTGACTATCTACATAATAGATTAGCTTTATACACTTAATCTTACTAGAAGCTTGTATTGAACAAACTTCTTATTATGTCTTCGCCTATTCCTAATGGTCACATTTAAAGTTCTTAGATTTTTTGTAATATTATGTAGATACTCAACATTTTCACTATCATCGACATAATGAAAAGGTCATCGTATTCATTAAATTTGGTTCTGCTAGCATAATTTCATAAATTGCTGTTAAGACTTTCTAAAACCCTACAGCTAAGTTAAATATAGGACTGTAGTCACACAGCCCACAGACTTGGGCTTTGATCCGATTTTATGAAACGTTAAAAAGGCGGTTTTTCTTTTGTAATATATGTATAAAAGCACTTAAATCAATAGTTCATTCCCTTTTACGTCAAGATAAATTTTTGTACACATTTCCAACGTCATTTGGTGGCCAGAAACAATAAACTGTGCGCGATCCCATGACTTGCAAGAAGCCACTCGACTCTCGGACCCGGAAGCACACACGCACAAACACATAAAGTTATAATGAATGAGGATCTAAGATGGAAACAGCAACGTGAAACAGGATAAATGCTAAGGCAGGGTGCCTTAGCATCTCCTGTTTCATAGGGTGTATTGTATCTTATTATGGATAATAAACTTCATTTAAATGTATCACGTATTACCAAACTTACAACAAAACTGGCTATCTATACACATAAATAAAATTGAAGGGTCTGTTTGTAATATTAAAATAACCGCTTTTTACTAAATGCATATGGATGTATACACAGGTACATATACTGAAATGACATTTTTAAATGTTTTTCTGTCTGTCTGTTTTTTCTTGCTAATCTTTGGTACGGCTGGACCGATTTTGACGGAACTCTCTCTGGGGGATAGCTGATGTACCAAGGAGTAACTTAGGCTATAAATAAATCGGGTCCGCAAAGTAGTTTCTTCAGAAAGCGGGTAAAAGCGCGTGGAACAGCTAGTTTCAAATAAATCTAAGATAAAACAGATGCTATACTAGTCAATGTAACAAACATTGGCAAGTAGTTCACTTTTATCTGCCAATGTCTTTTTTCGCCGGATGCCTATCAGCCTTGGCAAATCGGCAATATTGCTGCCTATTTACCAGGGCAAGGATCTTTGTACCTTCGTATTAAATTAAGTCGAAATCATTGATGGCGATGTTTGTATGTATGAACTTGACTCTTACAGCTAATTGCATCTTCTGTCCGCCCTCCTCTAGACCTTAATAAACGACTCTAGAAAGTACTCCAAGACTGCCCAATTTTCCACCAGGCTATCCTATTTTTATTTTGGTGGAAGACCTTCTACTGGGGTTCCGCTACGACTACTATTATCACCTATTTACTATACTTCACCCGCGTTAGGGTCGGTTATTGCAGTAAAATTAGCCTATGTCACTCTCAAGCTGCCTGACTATCTGCACACAAAAGCGAGCTCCAGCCTAAAATCATACCATAACAACGCTCTTTTGTGAGGTGGAAGACCAATCAAGCAAACGCACTTTTGCATTTATATCTTATGGCAGATGGTTATGGCAATAAAAATAACGAGACAAGGTGTTATAACGTCTGATTTATTTTGGGTACAATATGGCTTATATACTATGATAATGCGTGCCTATTACAATCTTAACTTATCGGTTAACAGTGTGTTTAATCTACCTACGTGAAAATATACAGTCGGTACGTGCAGGTATGTAGACGCTACATTAGTATGGATTATATGATAAAAGTTTTTATGAGAAGAAGCTGAAAGAAGACTTGAAACTGTTTTAGATCGCCAAATTAGGAACATTTTCCTTAAGACAAACCAAAGCGTATTTATGTAACATTAACTCTAAAATAATATCATCAAGTAATTTTATTAGGCTTGACAGAATAAAAACCCGCTAGGAATATGATTATGCTAACAGAAAAAATCTAAAATGTTCCTTGATTACAGATCTTATTATGCGAATGTTTTCCTTTGGTTTATCTCAAGAACAATTTGTCGTTTATATTATCATAACTAGATTGTATTGTATTGTGCCTTTTTTTTTTGCTAAGCATGTGCTTAAATCACAGTATTTTTTAATTCTATATGGAACAAAATGCCTATTTTTATGAGCTAGTAGCGCATCTATGGATAAGATAATGTTTTAGGTTAAAAGGAGTATTCTTCGTTACCTTAAATTGGTTTCATAGAGTTGAAAATTGTGTATTGGCATAATAATATTATACCTATGTACGTATGTCATCATCATCATCATGGCAGCCTAGAGACGTCCACTGCTGGACAAAGGCCTCCCCAAGGTTCTCCACACAGACCGATTTTAAGCCGCCCGCATTCAACCGCTTCCCGCGATCTTAACCAGATCGCCGGTCCACCTTGCGGGACGCCTGCCCCTACTGCGTCGTCCGGTACGTGGTCGCAGTCGTACGTATGAATTATAAGACAAACTTCTACTTCATTACCTAACCTACCATAGGAAAATAAATAACGTCGTTGATATCATATGATTTCCAACATAGGCGTATTCCCGCTCCGGGACAATAAGACAATTAGATTATTTGGCATCCGCCATTTTTGAAATTAGCCCACATCTGGCATAGTCCCGCTCCGGGACAGAAAATTATTTGGCGCATGTGGCACCGTCCCGCTCCGGGAATTGGGTTAGCTGTTTTTAAAAACGTGGATTTAGACGCCTTATATGCATTTCGCACTGCTATAACATATACTGACGAAAAAAGATAGAAATACAGTCCAACAGAAACTCAACACGGCATATAGTTCCATGAATGTTCATTGTTCCTGCAGTGTTACGTGTGCGGTTGTGTGCTAGTGTTTGTTTACAACGAACGTCCGCGTATTTTGTGAATTTTAAGTATATTTTGTTGTGTTTCGGCCTAAACATCATTAGGAAAGGATGGGTGGGTAAGTAATATACTTAATATAAGTAATTTTTTGTGTGGATTCAAGGCTTTTTAACAAAAAAATGCTTATTTCGTCAACCACTCCCACTTTGCAATCGTGTTAGTCCCGCCAAAAAAACTATTTCTTGTTGGCTATTTACGATACTTTTGTGTAAAAGATTGTGAAAAACTAATTATTGTATAACTATTAACATATTTCTTACTTTAGATTCATCCAAGTAAATCAATATTTAGCGAAATTTGTGATAAAATTACTGCCGGCATTGTGTCGTCCCGGAGCGGGACAAATGCCACACAGGCAACTTTGTTCACTGCTACATTAGTGTGGATTATTACGGAGCATACTATATTGCCATTTTTACTGAAAATGAACATAAGATAACATAAAAATTAACTAAAAATTATCTATATTGCTTTAAATGATGAATAAAACTTTTTTTTTTCTTTTTTTCCTAGGGAATTCATGAAAGTCGGATCCATAATATTGTAGCAGTGAACATGTGTGTCTGGCATTTGTCCCGGAGCGGGACAAACGTCCGTCTGGCATTTGTCCCGCTCCGGGACAAATGCCACACGTTTTGTTTATAAATTCTCAAATATTTTTGTTTGCTAACACGTTTTAATTTTGTAACGTAACTTTAGTATAATAAATCTAGTTTTAAAAAATGTTATTAGTAATAAAAAAAGATAATCTGAAATTGTTTTACAGGTCATTAATTGTGAGTACCTATTTAGAGTCGTTTTTCGAGAGGTTTATGTTTATATCTCAAGCTGCCAAATTTATTACTTTACGAATGTTGTTTTTTTTTAGGCTTACTATATGAACTGAACTTACGAATAAACAAAAAACATGAGCCACTTGAGCCACGTCTCTCTCAGAACAAATCTTGAAACATGAGTCACTTCATAACACCGGCAGGACGGCGCCTGATAAGGCTTACATTTATTAATGTTCCTACTGCTAAAAAAAATTATGGAGTAAAGTGATTTTATGACTGTATGTTTTAAATTAGGGTATAGTTTTGTAAATAAAATACAAATATTAACGAGAAAAAGTATAATTTATGAATTATGGTAGATTATGTATCGAAAAATGGAAAAAATGCCATGACCCTATCTTTACTTTACGATATTGTTTTAATTTCAAACTTTATACATATTTACCGTATGCACTATGATAGCGTACTTAATTAAGAATCTGAAATGCTATATTTTATTACACATATAATACAGAAAAGCAGTAAAATTTAAGTTTTTCTAAACATCGAAGACTAGTTTAAATTGTCATTCCTAGGCTTTGCCAGATGTGGTATAATTAGCAAAATGGCTTCCGCCATATTTACTCTTTTATTTTCTGTCCCGGAGCGGGACGGCGCCAGATCTGCGTAAACGATCAAAATGGCGGCGCCAGACGAAGGGATATGGAACAAAATGCCTATTTTTATGAGCTAGTAGCTCATCTATGGATAAGATAATGTTTTAGGTTAAAAGGAGTATTCTTCGTTACCTTAAATTGGTTTCATAGAGTTGAAAATTGTGTATTGGCATAATAATATTATACCTATGTACGTATGTCATCATCATCATCATGGCAGCCTAGAGACGTCCACTGCTGGACAAAGGCCTCCCCAAGGTTTTCCACACAGACCGATTTTAAGCCGCCCGCATTCAACCGCTTCCCGCGATCTTAACCAGATCGCCGGTCCACCTTGCGGAACGCCTGCCCCTACTGCGTCGTCCGGTACGTGGTCGCAATCGTACGTATGAATTATAAGACAAACTTCTACTTTATTACCTAACCTACCATAGGAAAATAAATAACGTCGTTGATATCATATGATTTCCAACATCTATATACACTCGATTAAGTACATTATTAAATAAAATTTTATCCTAAGTATTTTGCTACAGAAACAACAGCGTCCTTTGTAGAACATATGTAGTTGTGTGTGTTGTTTTATCCGTCACAAATCAATGTCCTGCAACTCAGCCGAAAATAATCCGTCTACGTCGAACTTTTCCACAGATTGATGTCATGCGACGGGACTGATGCCACTGTGACAGACAGACATAAAATTTCTTACTGTATTCCTCTTTGAAGATTACGCCATGTCGCCTACTATCGAGTTAAGTGGTCCAATCCACCTAAACATTGAACCATTTGAAATAGTTTATAATGTACATAATAATAATTATGTATTATATTAGTGAGGTTCAAATTTGAAATTATAAATCAAAACATTTATGAATTGTCGTTTAGACGCATTTCATTACATTGGTAAATCGAAAATAGTTCAATACGCCAATTAAGCAGTCGAAGAAACAAAGTAACCAGTGCATTTCTGCGCACATTATTATTTAACGAACGTTGTATTGCAATCTTATTAGAGCGTCTCCGCTATATCTCCTGTAATTGGATTGTCTTTTGAGTCACAATCAAAATCGACAGTACAATCGACCTTATTCCGTTAACAATCTTCACACACCTTTACAAAATTGTCATTTCCAATAACCACATCTCATTCTTTCGTTGTAGATTAAAAGGATTCAAGCACTAATACTCTGCCTTCGATATTGGGGACCAGTTGTACAAAACCATTTTAATCTTTAAAAGTTTTTTTTTTAATAGTTCAGTCTCACAGGTCCCTTTGTTAACTTTTAAAAGTTCTTTATTTCAGCCCGTCCAACTTCTATTAAGTAAACTGTAATAGAAGTTGGACGGGCTGTTTGTATTTAACAATAAGATTGTTGAACTAGTTCTTTGCTGTTTTTGTTTATTATAACGAATCGTTTACTTCGAATTACTCTATAGCTGGTATATACCTACATAACCATGAGAAATAGGTACCTACGTATTTAATAATCTTCTCTTAATTTTCCTCTCTACAGATTGACTATCGCACAATGTGAGACGCTTCCTACATTACATCAAATTTCTCCTCATTTGAAAACATAAGATGACTTAATTAGTTTCGAGATATAAATACATTTTTCAATGTAGAAGTTACACCTGTAGACGCTTAATAACGCCAGGTATGTTTAAGAATAGAATATTATTATGTTGACATAAGCCTATATATAAAACGCCTAATATACTAAAAGGCGTAGGAAGGCAGTAAAAGAATATTTAATAATGCTAAAATGTTAAACAATTTTAGTAGTCAAACCTATAATGTTCAGTTGTACTGTAGTTAAAGCACGTATAAAGAGTTCTATTGTGCATATTCAAGTTACAAATATTGCTTTCTTCATATGGGTAACCACTAAATTGTGCAATCAGGCTTCAGGCTATTATAAGTACGTGATAGAAATTAGAGGCTAAGCAGTGGCTATCTATCGTTTTAAATATAAAAAGGAAGATAAATAATAATAATAATAATAATAACAAACCCTTTCTGGGGCAGCCGTTATCTCATCATGAGACTAACACAATCTCGGATGGCAAAGTAAAAGCTTTCAAAAATCACCTTCATCTTGTGATATAAATATAAAATGTATAACAGAATGAATAGAAAGCTTACAAACCGCAGGGCAGCTTTGTGGCAAGCTGAATGTGTGTCGCGACATTGCGGTCCCGAATACTTCAGAGAGTCGGTCAGGGCCTCGTCTTAGGCTTGCCTTTATTGGCTGGTTGGAGTGGATGTCCAAGAGCGCCCGCAAGACTCTTAACTCTGGCTTGCCTTGGTCGGCCGGCCAGAGGGAAGCCGCAACAGCTACTAGCTCGGGGGTGGAAGAGTTATTGTCAAGGGCGTAACTAAGGTGAAACCCGCTACGGGTCTCCGTTGTCACGATACCCGCGATGGCGAAACCAATGCCACACCACTCGACACCCCTAGCCACTTGCATCGGTGTTGCCCTATGGCTGTCTTTAAGGCAGACTTTGCTGGCCTTGGCGGCTATTAAAAGAGGGCCCATCTAGTGAGTTGGCGAGTCACCACCTGCCTCGCAGATGGATGCTATTAGAGTATCAGGCAGACGCCGTTTGTATCTATAGTTTTTATTACCAGTCCATCAAACACCCATTCCCATAAAACAATTACATTAGGCTCCACATATAACAATAGTCTTACATGTGTTGCGGCTAGTCTATAGCTGTACTCAGGCTCTGCGGCGTGTGTCCCATCCCATTTTAGATTAAAGCCAGCCTACGGGCCTCTGCACGTTGGATCCATATCCCCGTGTAAGGCCCGGTTTAAATTCTTTTAACACCAAATGTTAGAAGAATAGCTGTGAAAAAGAGAAACGTAATAATATGTTTATTTCATCCAATTACATTTTGTACATTTTTTCTATCTTAATTTAAACATGTAAAGACAATATATTTATAAAATAATAGGTACATGTAAAAGATAGAGTTTAATGACGGTGTCTGAACTAGTGAAAACTGTGTTACAGACACCGACGTCATACCCCACAAATAGGTTTACAGGTCAGAATTATACTTAGTGGTATCAAAGAACATAAAATTAGTTAAAACTTAGTACAGAGATGTTTTGCATAGAAAATAAACAATTATGAACTTATTAGGATAAAATAAAATTTTGTAAATGCAAACAAAATGCAGCACAGAGAGCATGCGTGTTGGATTGTGTGTGAGGTGCTGAGTGTATCTGTGTACAAGGACGATGTAGTTTTCTTTTTTTTTAACCGTCACGTGATACACCAGTGCATGGAGCCGGTTAATCTAAAACAGTCTTTCGGTCTCTTCATGTGTTAGGGTTTGAAGGCCTGCTGTTATCACTTTTTTGTATACGTGTGTGGATAGAGAGAATATATCGAATCTCTTATTGACCTTACTGAACAGACGACAGCTTAGGTTTTGAAAATGTCGTATAGCAACGGCAGTCCCAATTCTGGATGCGCTACACACATGGAATTTACGACGCTTGTTAGCCCGTAAGTAAACATAGGTTATTGATGAATGTTTACGTAGAGTGACGCATCAAATTTATAAGGCTAACGTATGTGGGCAAGTCGGATGCGGCAGATCTCGTCGGACATTCGTTGACCAGATTAGGGACATCTTAAAAAATGGCAAGGTCCGAAGCACCCGGAACCGGCGAGCATGTATGAACAGAGTAATTAATGCAGAGGAAGCGCGTGAGGTTTGTAAAGATAGATGCAAGTGGCGTTCCGTTGTCTCTGCGTACCCCGACGGGAAAAAGGCGTCAGTATATGTGTGTATGTATCTATATTTACGTAAAACGATTTGGAGTAATGCAAGTTGCCAGACGTTGAGCACTGAAAAGTCTTTGTAGAGCTGTGTAGTAGGATAACGGAAAGGCTTCTTTAACAATACTTTTATGACAGCACGTTGAGCTCTCTCGAGACGTAGTTTAAAGGTTTTGCAAGTGCCACCCCAAACCATAGTGGTTTGGGGTGGCACTTGCAAAACTGGCAGTATGTTATGAGAGACTGCACTAACGCAAGGTAAATGTTCTTTAATAGTGGAAGGTCAGCCACAGACCTAAGTTTTTTAAGAGGAAACATTGGTTTGGGCACGCGGGCACAGGTGAGTTCTATATGTTTGTCCCAACTAAGCGTACAGTCTATCTGAACACCCAAATATCTGACGTCAGAAGCTCTTCGTATTGATGGGCATTTACAGGTGATTGGTGACCTAATTGAGCAGCTGAGTACTTTTAGGTTAATGTCCTTTGGTTGGGTAGCGAAGTTAGCTGAAAATGCAATGAACTGAGTCTTTGAAACATTTAATGTGAGTAAATTTTCATTAAGCCAATCCGTTATAACTCTTAAAGCGTTTTCTGCAGATTGGATTACACTGCTCCAAGATAGTAGGAAATGTACCGTGCTTCGCAAATATATTGAAATGAAGAACTGCTTCATTTATGGGAGGATTTGCCATAATCGCCGCGCTTGGCAGGCGTGTTGGCGATTGCAGTGGCGGAAGTTTTTAGGGCTGGACGCTGCTGCCCATCTAGCATCTTGGGATTTTCTTCCGCCAGGTTCGGATGGTTTGACCGCCATCTTTCGGTTGACTGCTTGCGCTGGGGGAGATACTATGACGAGTATCTACTCGTCAGAGTACATCACTCACCTTCGATTCGCAGACGATATCGTAGTCATGGCTGAGACCATGGAAGACCTAGGCACAATGCTCGATGGCCTCTGTAGAGTCTCCCAACAAGTAGGTCTTAAGATGAACATGGACAAGACGAAAATCATGTCGAACGTCCATGGTATACCTGCTCCTATTCAGGTTGGGAACTCTACGCTCGAAGTTGTCGACAAGTATAATAAGTAGGTCCAACTTCGAGAAGGAGGTCAATCGTCGAATCCAACTCGGTTGGGCAGCGTTCGGGAAGCTACGACATATCTTCTCGTCCGATATCCCGCAATGTCTCAAGACGAAAGTCTTTGACCAATGTGTGTTGCGCCAGTGATGACTTACGGATCAGAGACGTGGTCGCTCACTATGGGCCTTATCAGAAGGCTCAAGGTCACTCAGAGGGCGATGGAGAGAGCTATGCTTGGAGTTTCCCTGCGAGATCGAATCAGAAATGAGGAGATCCGCAGTAGAACCAAAGTCGCCGACATAGCTCTCCGGATAGCCAAGCTGAAGTGGCAGTGGGCAGGGCACATAGCTCGAAGAACCGATGGCCGTTGGGGCAGAAAGGTTCTGGAGTGGCGGCTACGTACCGGACGACGCAGCAGAGGTAGGCCCCCCGCAAGGTGGACCGACGATCTCGTCAAGATCACGGGAGGCGGTTGGATGCGGGCGGCTCACGACCGGTCTGTGTGGAGAACCTTGGGGGAGGCCTATGTCCAGCAGTGGACGTCGTTTGGCTGATATGATGAAGAACTGCTTCAGCTATGTGTTCCTACATGGTATACAATATTAATGGTTTCTCTTACAACAGTTATATTTTCTTAAAGATTAATCAAAGTATTTTATTTATTTGGCAAAAAACATGGCATATTTAATATAACAAGATAGGTAATGAAATCTTCGTTTCTTAGTGTATCAATTCCAATGTTTAAAAAACTCAGTGAACTATGTTTTTTTTAGTTTGATTGTCAGTAAAACACAAACAGTTCACAAGTATTAAAATACAGTTGCACTAATTACATGAATGGTTGGTAATGGTATAGACGCACTTTAAACGGAGTACTGCAATAAGTTTGTATAGCGAGTCTAGATTACTCGAGATGCCGTAAGCGTACGCTATTGTTCCTTCACATCGCCAACATCCGCCTTCAGCTCTTATTGAACGAGAATTGAATATTGAAAATTGTTAGCTTGCTTTAATCGAGTACTTACTCCATTTTATATTGAATATTATTTTTATTTTACCCATTAGGTCCCAAATGTACATTTTATAAAAAAAATTGTTGACGTTGTAGTGTAAAATACTGATGACAATTCTAGAAGCTTTATGTCGTTTGGATCTGAGCTTTAATGTTTATCAATATTTCTATATCATTGGCATATTTTATGTTTATAAAAGATATTAATCGGGTTAGAAAATAATGATAATAGTTAATGCATTTTGTACGTTTAAAATAATAATAAAATGTTCACATTATATGCCGTCTTAATATTCGTGATTTATAAAGTACCTATACGACGATGAAGATCTAACACTGGTATTGGCATGTAGTTAAATAACAACTGAGTGTAAATATAATAGTCCAATGTAAGCTCGATTTATAATAACTGGGCAAACTAACACATTTCATGTGGACTAAAACATATTTTGCTTCAACTATTGTCTTAATAGCCTTAATAACAATAAACGGTCATATGGGACCGTTACATTTGGAAAACTTTCAAAAGCGTTTAGCCTCAAACTGCGGTCAATACCATTTAGAAAGGACAAAATAAATAGTTCGTTACAATGTCAAACGTAATTAATTAATGATCCACGGATAAATCAACAAAACTGCAATAAAAATAGGTACAGAAAAATACTACATATAATACAATATGGTATTGTCTCCTTGGTGAGTTATTTGTCATTAGAAAACTATATATGTAAACCAGTATGTAATGCCTAAATTCATGACTGTTAATTTTATACGTATTTTTAACGATAACACAAAGCTAGTTGTAAAAAATTTTAAATCACGTAATTTGCACCAAGTATTCTGTGAACACCACCAAATATGCTTTGTCATTTGGTTTAACCAAGCTCGCCAGAAATCTAAACTATGATAGAATTGACGAAGGAGCGAGGCACTTATTTCTATGGTGACGTAATAAAAACCCCTAAACAACACCGGAACAAAAAAGAAACATTTTATTTAATTTGCTCTTTAAATCGTAAGTTGAATAAGAAAAGCACCACAGTATAAATAGTTTGACTAATTTAATTTATCTTTTTATAATTATACTAGAGGATGCCCGCAGCTACGGCCACACATTTCGTTTAATTAATCCGTTTCTTCACAATCCCGTGAGCAGCTTCTTGCGCCCAATAGTTTTGGCTGCGCGTTGTCTGTTAGTCAGTCAGAAGCGCAAGAATTTTGAAAATAAAATTGTGCTGACACATTTGGAAATTTCTTTATTCTATCTTCTTCATGCGTCGTTAGAGCTATTGTATTTTTACGTAGTCAGCAGCAACATCACAGGTGAAACTTGCGACACAACTTGAAAACACAAGTAACACAACATAACGCGGCATCAAAATCTTTGAACAGTTTTAATGAATGTAAGTCACAGAATAAAGCAAACAAAGTTGAAACTTATTAAGAATAAGTCTGCGTGTGAGCACTTTACTGTCTTTGTTCTCAACAGTATCTTGTATCAGGTACTATATTTACAGATGCAGGTGTACTTAATTAGTAATTGCATGATGACAAATCAGCTTATACGTGAATGAGGAAGGCAAGTTCGTACAACAGAGGATTCTGAAAGCAGAAGCCCTAGAATATAGACTTTTTATTGATACCTACTTACCTTTATTTAAATGGTAGGGCGCTTAGCGTGACTTGACTTCCCGGCAAAGTTAAGTCACGTTTGCATAAGTCGTTACTTGGATGAGTGACCACATGACGTGGCATTTACATCAGAACATAACCATGTTACGGAGGACACCTAAAGCCATCGGTTCCGGTTATTATACTTTTTATCTTCGGACAGGAATCGTTAAGCCCTACGTTCCACGTATGGTCTAATGATTCCTCGAACGGCCTTCGGACTGTAAATAAATTTCAACAGTAGAATCCAAATTCTAATGGCTCCAAATGACATCTCTCTCTCTCCTGTCGTTCCCTCATGACTGAGATCACTGGATGGCTTACACTTGGAGTGAATGATTTGCCACCATCGAGTCTTGTCCATTGCTTCCTTTACAACCGAGTAAAACTTGGAGGAATATGTGTCTTTTACTTGATCGGTCCATCTGGTTGGGGAACGGCCACGAGCTCGCTTACCTTCTGTGTTCCCAACTATGATCAGTTTTTCGAGACTCTCATTTCCTCTTCTCACTATGTGTCCGAAATACGAAAGAATTCGCTGGTGGCATATTGTGGACAGGCGGGTTTTGATCTTAAGCTGCGCGAGAATCGATATATTGGTGCGTACCAAATGACATAGGTATACTATAATTTGTATGCAAGTCTATTAAATATGTTTTAAAAAACATTGTACATAATATATTATACCATATGAAATATTTTTATTACAATATTCGTATTTCGTATCATTTCATGTGTTTGTATTAAAATTCAAATTAATTCAAATATGTTATGTTATGTAAAATGTTCAAATAAAACCTCTATTCAAAAGAGAGAAACAATTTATTGCTCAACAGAATTTTTGTCTGGATTCAATATTAGCTAAACAAAAGATTTCGACTATCACTAACTCCTGTACTGCGTAATAGACGACAGGTAATATAATACTACTAACTACAAGTATGTGTTTGTGTGTAGATATTAATGATAGCAGCGAGACTGTATGTGCTATAATTACAAATTTATTTAGCATTCACGGGTAAACAGGCTATATTAATGACGTAATGTTCCACTACGTTTAACTGACGTCGATAATGAATTGGCCATATTTCCTGGACCGAGGTATTTGTGGCTTTGAACATTAATGTGATGACTTCTGGACATTCCGTGCGGTACGTTATTTAGTACTGATACTTCATGAGCACCTGTATACTATCTCTTCCTGGCAGTATGTATAATAATAGATTACTGTTTTGAAGGGACTACATAACCTTGTTTGAATTCCTGGTTCCTTTACGGATAGTCCCAAGATTTTTTGATAGGAATACAATACAAAAATTTAAAGTTTCGTGGTCATTAACATGGCTTTATATGGTCTATTGGGAAATTTGTTTCGATAACTAGATATTTCGACCCTTTTGTTGATCAAATATAAATAATCTAAAGTGTTCATCACAGAAGTACTGAAGGACTGAAAGACATGAGCACGTAAATCGGTCTACTCTCTTTCTTACTCATTTATTACGTACAGCAGCACTGCTACAAATTTCACTGTCATGTTGAACTCGATATCGACACACTTCACTCACTACATGAACTCACAGTACGTTTTATGATACCAGAAAATATCTCCTGTTCATCCCCTGCTGATGTTTGGAAGTTCCTTGGAACTCTAGGCATTGGCGGGAAGCGTCGTTTTGATTTCCAGGGGACACTTGGTTTGAATGATATAAATCAACATTTCACCACAACCACTCTCCTTGATCATCAAACCAAGTGTCTCACTGTCGATTACCTCGGTAATTTGACCCAACCAAACATCCAATGTTTCAGTTTTTCTCCTATAGCTCCGGACGAGATCAAAAGGATTATCCGCTCCATAAAGTCAAATGCGGTGGGCTGTGATCAGATCAGTCGCCGCATGATCATGACTATCCTTGAACACCTTATCCCTGTGCTCACGCACATCATCAATTTTTCCCTTGACTCCAGTGTTTTCCCTGACTTATGGCGCAAAGCCTTTGTCTTACCTCTGCCCAAGATCCAGAATCCTTCCTTACCCAATCACTTCCGTCCAATTTCCGTTCTTCCTTTTCTGTCCAAAGTACTTGAGGCCAGTGTCCATAAGCAGTTATCTCGCCATATTCATATTAATAATCTTTTAAGTCCCATGCAGTCTGGCTTTAGGCCTGGCCACAGTACTGTTTCCGCTCTCCTTAAAGTGACTGGCGACATTAGGTCAGGCATGGAGGACACCAAAGTCACGGTGTTGGCTTTAGTTGATTTCTCTAACGCCTTTAATGTCGTCAGTCACGACATCCTGCTAGCTATCCTTTCCCACCTTATGGTCTCTTCCGAGGCTCTGGAATGGTTCTCGTCATATCTTCGTGGACGTCAGCAGTCGGTTCGCGTCGAGGAATCCTCGTCAAACTGGCGTGAGATCGGATCTGGCGTTCCACAAGGCGGTATTCTTTCCCCACTTCTATTTTCAATTTTTATCAATCTCCTTACCCAGAATCTTCAATGCGCCTATCATCTGTATGCTGATGACTTGCAGCTTTACGCTCAAGCAAGTATTGAGAACATATCTTCTGCTGTAGCTCGTGTGAACAGTGATCTTGAATATCTGCATAGTTGGTCTAAATCTTTCGGTCTGTCAGTAAATCCCAGTAAGTGTCAAGCAATAGTTGTGGGCAGTCAAAGAATTTTGAGTAGACTTGATATGACCGCACTACCACCGATCATTTTCAATGGATCAGTTATCGAATATTGTCCAGTAGTTAGGGACCTGGGCCTACATGTAGACTCTACTCTAAATTGGCGTGCTCAGGTGACTCACGTCAGTCAAAAAGTCACTGGTACCCTGCGTGCTCTTTATCGGCTGAAAAATTTTCTACCGACCAGGACCAAGACAATGCTTGTGCATACCCTAATTTTCCCCATAATCGACTATGGTGATGTGTGTTATTTCGACCTGAATGCAGACCTTCTCAATAAACTTGACCGTCTTCTCAATAACTGCATTCGATTCGTCTTTAATCTTCGCAAGTATGACCATGTGTCTACTTATCGCTCCCGTTTGAAATGGTTACCTATCCGCCAACGCCGTAGTATGCGTGCCCTCACAACACTTTACTCTATCCTCATGTGTCCTAATCCACCTACCTATTTAACCCCTTATTTTAAGTATCTATATTCCAACCACGATAGAACGTTACGTTCTTCTAACAATCCACTTCTTCTCTGTCCGACACATAACTCTGATTTCCTTCATTCTTCTTTTCCTGTGCAATCTATTCTTCTGTGGAACGCCCTCCCTCTGGAAATCAGGATGGCCACTAGCCGACATACATTCAAATTGAAAGTGCCGCAACTACTGCAGAACGAGTTGGCAGGATCATCACAGAGTTGACATCTCTATTCAATTGTAGTTATTATTATATATTTTTCTATATATATAATTATATTTATATTATGTATATATATATTTGTGTGTGTGTACTACTATACTATATACAATAGTGTATTCTTATTTATGAATAATATTTATATGTTTATATATTTCTAGCATATTATCTTTATTTATACCTATATAATATCTTGATTAGTTTTATTCAATATAAAGAATTGTCCTTCTCTTCGTATACTAACTTCAATTTACACCTACTTTGTTCAATCTCTGCACCACCCAAAAGGTAGACTGGTAGAGAATGCCTTAGGCATTAAGTCCGCCTATACATATTCATTATAGTGTATGTATGAAGTTTAATAAATAAAAATAAAAATAAAAAAATAAATATTCGTGAGTTGAAACACGTTCTAACGATTTGATATTTATTATAGTTCTAATAAATAAGTATAAGGGGTAATTTCAGAGACCTATGGTAAAACAAAACCCCTCGTGATACTTAGAATCAATGAAGCACGTTATATAAAACATAAAAATCAGCACACACTCCTGAATACATGCATTCACTAAAACAAGATAAAATATACAAAAATTGGAACAAAACCTATTTGGACAAAGCTACCTGCTGTTTGATATAATTTCTCGTCTTGGTGTGACGCTTGATGATATCTTGGTATTGTATTGAATAAGACTCTACTTGCACAACAGTCAAGAGCTTACTAATGTCAAAGTGCCTCATTATAAAACAAAGTCAAAATATAATACCTGACTTAATCCTAGACTGAGACCTATCATATAAACTATTTGAAGAATTTTGTTATTTATGTCTATTCGAGATTTGTATCAAACAAAATTTAAGAAAATGCTTTAGAAAAAACTAGTAAGAGAATGATAATTTTTATTCAGCTAAGACTCGACCTAAACTATGAACATATACATATATGCTCTCGCATCATAAAAAGTTCATTTGAAATTCTTGAAAAAAATTTTATAATTTTGAGCGCTTGTACTTGGCGAAAATTTACGGTGTCTGCGGCAGACAAGACATATTTCTTGTATACACGACAAGAATTTTGTCTGTTTTACACACGAAAACTTTTCGTGTCTTCCGCAGACAAGACCAATCGGAACGTGTACACGACAAGATTTTTTTCGTGTAGTCGTCAGTCGTGCGTAGGGCGCGCAAGTAATAACAAGTCTGATAATAATTTTCGTTTATTTTTAAAAATTTTAACTACAAAGCAAAAAAGATTGATAATCGCATATTTATCGATTTTAAACTTTCGCGATTTGTATACATCATACAATATTATTTAGTGGGTCTTAGTCGCGATAATTTACTTATTTAAAGGCATAAATATCTCTGTTGTTCTCCTACGTTTCTACCGGCTTGCAATGGTTGTGGTCGCGGAGGGACTAGGTAGAAACGTAGGAGAACAACAGAGGTATTTATGCCTTTAAATAAGTAAATTATCGCGACTAAGACCCGCTAAATAATATTGTATAATTGCATATTATTATTATAACAAAATGAAAATGGAAAAAAAAAACAAGAAATTTTACTGGGTTCATCCAATTATTCAAGAGAAAAATGAGTTTGGTGGGTTCATTACCCTTTACCGTCTAATGCGACAACATGAGGAAAAATTTGTAGATTAATATCAGTTGTCCCTCTACTAAAGTTATAAGTAACTCATCAGCCATTTTGTACTCTACGCTGCAATACACGTCCATACCAAACGCACAACAAAAACTACCCACAGATCACTACTTACCTGGCTGTGTGAAACCTACTACTCCGCCCCCCCCACCGCTCCGCAACAACGTTCGCCGCGTCGCGTCGTGTCTTGCGCAGACAAGATTTTTTTCATGCACCGCTGCGAGCAGTGTACACAGTTATTGTCTAGTTACGACACGAATTCTTGCATAGGCCCGGCGTATTTTCTTACCGTGTACAAGCGCCGTCAAAGTTAAGCACAATCAACATTCCTAATTATTGTAGAAAATGAAAGGAAATTCTTATGCTGTTATATAAACTTATTAAAACAGAGACGAATGTATGTATTTTAATTTCTTTCTACATTAAAAGCACCTTAATATTTTAATTGCAATCAAATTTCGTACTGAATATACTTACATACTGCCATGTCTACAAATTCATTTACCGTCATGACCTCTAAGTATATATTGCATCTCATCATGTTTATAAAGAAAACCGATAACATTAAACGTCATACGAATATAATGGTATTATGAAGAGCCATATTTTCAAAATTCTATTCTGCGTAAAATGCACCCGTTCTTAGTCAAGTGCCGTTATTATGCTCCACGTTCGCTGAAATTTTGCACTATCGCGAATTGTATTGCCTCAGCCGCTCCACTCTCTAATATTGCTCGCCTACGTTACATTGATAGACTATCTCATATTAAAACTTCAATATGCATGAAAATCTTTGCGAAAATTTTCATAAAAAATTATAAAACCAAAACGGTAGAAGTGTACCCCTTAAAATTTAAGCAAGCGAGTTAAAATCTAGACGACTTCCAGTAACAGGTGCTGTGCATGTAATATGCATTATGGTAATATTGGTAATGCTACTTATTCGCGAATACATTGTGATGAAATATAGTTAAGTATGTCATAATTTATCGCCGTACGTTCACAGTTTGTTAAGTGCACGTATACCTTTTTTTATTTTTGTAAGTTTATTGACCCCTTCATAAATTATTGGCGTTGATGTTGACGTTGCCAATTGGGTCGAAAGGAATTTGTCAACGCTAGCGGAGCTTTATAGACTCGAGAGTACCTATGTTCCAATATTATTGGTTAATTAGTGTACTTACTATCAGTTAAAGTGCCCACTTACGTTGTTATTGTGTACTAGACGAAGCCCGCAGGTACGCCGGCACATTTATTTAAATTTAATCTTTTCTGCCTGATTCCGTGGGAATTTCGGGCAATCCCTTCTTAGTGCACCCCTACGAACTCCAAGAAACAACCGTGCCAAATTTCAGCTTCTTGCTCCTATGCAACAACGCCTTCATTGTTAGCTTGCGCTCAAAATCAGTAGCAAGTACAGGACGTAAATAGAACTACTGAGACTTACCTATAAATAGTTTGAGATCTAAATAAACATTTGCATGTGCGACTGCCACTTCATCGACGGGTGACACGACACACGACAGCGATGAGTGATACCATTTCCACATCGCTCTATATTATGACGCCGTCTCCTCAGCTACTAAAAGGTGTCATGAACATAATACATTTCGCGGTAAATAATTGTACCTAATGGCGATGAAGACGTGATCGAGTTGTGACACATATATGTAGACCTAGCCTTAGCTACCACGCCTATACAAAGAAAAGGTCAAGTTATATCGGTCGATATACTCCATAAATAAGGGTGTATTGCACGAGAATGAATTCTTGCGCTATAAATAAATTACTTTCGTATAACAATAGCAAGTTCAGCCAGTGTCCATTAATAAAGATCGACTCAGATACAAAACAATTTATGCCTTTATCGAGTGCTTACTGTGCCAATTTAATTACGAACGAGATCGTTATCAATAACAAACAGTTTGTTTATAATAACAGTAGGCACCTAGTAGCTATTCAGTTGGCATACCTGTGTTCAACTTAGTCGGAATAATATCAGATTAGTTATGAATAAATCTTACGCTAACAACTCTGAGGTAGGGCCGGCAAAGTGCCTTTGGGATTTCAGTTGGGAATTCTCAATATCATCATGGAGTTCGGGAATCGTGATAAATGGAAATGGGTTACCTATAACGTGAGACCTAGAACAAAATTGGTGAATTCAAACTACCCCTTCTTAATATTCCTTTTGGAATAAAGCTAGCTTGAGTCTGAGTGTAGTTTCCAGTAAAAATGTTGGGAGGTACCATGAAATTATCGATAGGATTTTATTGTATGTAGTATCTTCTTGGGTTTACGTGAATGTTACACATTGAAATAAAACTACTGTTAACGGATTCTATCGCATTATATTGGTTTTAAAGATATTACATTTAAACCGAATGATCTAGAAACAAATGACCCACAGATACTCGCAAAAGAACACCGTTTTATTCCAAAGATGATCCGTGAAGCTATTGAAATTAAACAACAACCTAATTTCAATAGGGAAGATGGTTGGAATTTTCCTCCAGCTTTGGACCCAGTTATCAGGCTAACGAAACCCAAGAAGGACAAAGTCACCAGAAGACATCAAGGCACGGGAACACATTCTGCGTAGATAGTAACACCAATATAGTTGAACAATGTTCGGGTACTTTGAGATAACTTTTAAATTCAAGACAAAGACAAATATCACCTCAGTCTGCCGTGACCACGGTTCCTGTAAAAAAACTGAAACGTCGGCTAGTAATAATAAAAATGTAGTTTTCAGGATCTTATTATCTGTAGGTATAATACATATAATCTGTACAAAATTAGTATTGTTAAGTCTTTCATAGACTGTATTTCTAGGTAGGCACAATAGGATTGTGACAAGCTATCTGGCTTATTACATTCATATTGTACCTCCCCTCTGTGGGATCTCCAGCTTGTCGTGGTGGGGGGGACAGATAGGTAGTTCTGCCTGTCCCTCGCAGTCGGGTGCGGTCATGGGAGGAGAGGCGTGTCGATGTTGCGTTGCCGCGCGCCCTATCTCTTGCGACCAAATGGGGGCGCACCATTCGATGGGTTGCGGTGGGGCCGCAGAGGAAGAGGGGATGCGGTGTTGTTACGTTGTCGTCTTCCCTATCCTCTGCGGCCGCTTGGTGTGTTGGCGGTGGAGCCCAACACCTTCATCCGCCGCCAAAGAGGTTATGGCCTTCAGGCTATCCACCGGGGTGCCAGGGTAGAATGCTAACGCGACCCCCTGGCGACCCAAAATGGCGTGGAAGTATGGGCTGTGGTTTTAGTGGGCATTACGGCCTTGCACTCCAGCCGTCGAGTCCCACATACCCCCCGCTTTTCTTCCTGCGGGTTTATGCGTGAATGCATTTCTACAGAGAGAAAAAGAAAATCATATTGTACCTACATGTGAGTATATGAAGTTAAGCAATATGCTATTCTATTCAAAAAATTATCATGATAAATAGACTAATGTTCCCATTAGTCCGCCCAATACGATATTATATTTATTGATGTAACATATCATTCCATCAACATCAATTCAATTTGTGGAGATCAGGCGGTGTATAGCCTACATATGTATGTATATACAAGTAGTATTTCCCTGTACTCACATATGTAAAATCTGGTAATAATTTGTCAGTGTCGGTAGGTTTTGTCCTTTTGGTTTTTTTTTTGTGTAAACTTTGTATAAAGTGCTTACGAAACGTCAATTTTAAATTTATCAGTTGTACAAGTTTATATTCTTATGTTGAATTAGAGCAGCTCAATCCCAAGCATTTTTGTCGTCTATATAATCGGAAATTTTATAATATGCTTTTAAACACAATTTAGTTTTAACAATTATCTTAAATTTATTTATAGGGAGCTTGTTATAAAAGCGTATACACTGCCCCATAAAACAGTTACTTATTTTGTGGAGGCGGGTACTATGAACTACAAGATTATACTTATGTCTAGTATTTACAGTGTGAAGATCACTTTTTTTACTAAATTTGTCAACATTCTTGTGGACATATAAGAGATTATCGTATATATATAGCGATACAACAGTTAGAATGCCTATCTCACTGAACTTTCCTCTTAGAGAAACACGAGGACCAAGGTTGTAAATTCCCCTTATTGCTCTTTTCTGCAGAACGAATATTGTGTTAAGGTCTGCAGCATTCCCCCAGAGAAGAATCCCATAAGACATAATACTATGAAAGTAACTGAAATAAACCATTCTAGCTGTATCTATATCTGTAAGGCGTCTATTTGTCTTAACTGCATAAGCTGCAGAACTAAGTTTGCCCGAAAGTCTTTCTATATGTGGACCCCATTGGAGTTTGGTATCAAGCATAATACCTAGAAACATAGTTGTCCCGACGGGCTCAATTCTGGATTCCTTAAGTTGTACATTGGTTTCCATCTGTTTAACATTGGGCATTGAGAATTTTAATAGTTTGGTTTTCTTATCATTAAGTAATAAATTATTTACATTAAACCAATTAACAACTTTAGAGAGCGCATTGTTTACTTCGTCAAAATTTATCTGTTGTCGTCTAATATTAAAAATTAAGGAGGTGTCATCCGCGAACAACACAATCTCATGATTCTTTTTTACATAATAAGGTAGATCGTTAATATAAATAAAAAAAAAAAATGGTCCGAGAATTGACCCCTGCGGGACTCCCATTTTTAAGGCAGAACCTGGAGATGTCTTGTCATTGATCTGGACCATCTGGATTCTGTTGCCCAAGTAAGAAACCAGGAGATCGAGAGCTTTGTTCTTAACGCCGTAATGATACAATTTCCTGACCAGAATGCCATGATGTACACAATCAAACTCTTTTGACAAGTCACAAAAAATACCTAATGCATCTTGCGACTTCTCCCAAGCTGCATATATTAACTTTGAGTAGCTCCACTCCTGCGTCAGTAGTCGAACGACCCCTCGTAAATCCGAACTGTTTCTCGTGGAGTAGATTATGTCTATTGAATTAACTAAGCAACTGACTAAGAATTAATTTTTCAAAAATTTTACTAAGTGTCGGCAATACAGAAATAGGTCGAAAATTAGAAGGGTCGGTTGTGTCACCAGATTTAAATAAAGGTATAACTTTACTATATTTCATTAAGTCAGGAAATATTCCAGAATCGACGCAACCATGAATACCGCTCCAAGATGTGGAGCAATTATGCTAATAATAGATGAAGTAGTCTTCACTGACATTCCCCACAAATCCATTGTCTTTTCCATATTTAAAGTTTTAAATTCAGTCAGTAGTAACAACAGTGAATTCAAAGGCTGCATCACATTCTGGCACGCAGTCCCTAAGAACCATTTCAGCAGACATAGAAGATGAGTTGAGCGACTCTGTTGTCACTATAGGTATATAAGCAAAGAAATTTTCAAATTCTGTCGCAACTTCCAGGTCCTCTGAAATACTCACATTATTGATTTTTAACAGGTAGTCGCGGCTGCGTGCTTTGGCTCTACCAGTTTCATTGTTGATCACACTCCAGGTAGCCTTTATAGTGTTTTCTGATAGTTTTATTTTATTTCTCAAATAAATAGATTTGGCCGTGTTACAAGCTTGTCTAAATATTTTGGAATATTTTCTTACGTAATTAATAAAGTTCTGACTATTATTATAAGACTTTTCACTAAACAGTTCATATAACCTAATTCGGCTTTTATGAATACCTTCAGTTGCCCAGTCACTAAACATCAGACGGTCACTTACATTTAATTTTTTGGATGTTAATACAGTCTGAAGTTCGTCATTAATTAATTTAAATAAGGAGTTATATAACTGATCCGGATGGTCATGATGAGGCAACCAACGTATTTTTTAAGATAAATTGTTTTTAAAAGTTTTAAGTCGTTTCTCATTTATTGGTATATATTTAACAATTTTTCTCTGTTCTCTCGGGCATTCTCTTGGACAACAGATTAACTGCCCACTGTGATCTGAGTGAAGCATATTAATCAAAGATTTGTGTATTGGTTTTATACTAGTAAATATATTATCAATACAAGTACCACTTGTGGCAGTCACTCTAGTTGGTTCATAGAAATTATGACATAAATTGTATGACTTAAAAAAAATAAAAAAATTGATAGTTGAAGAGTATTTTTCTAATATGTTAATGTTAAAGTCTCCACAAATAGCAACCGTTTTACGGCAATTAGTAACTTTGCTTAGAGCATCCTCCATAATAACTAAAAATCTTTCAAATGGTGCACATGGAGGTTTGTATACACTCATAACAATGAACTGCTCAAACTCAACACATGTAATCTCTACTACTCGCTCAACAGAGAGGCTCACAATGTCAGTCCTTTCTTTAAATTTTAGAAATTTACTTGCTATGATTAACGAGCCACTATGGATAAAATTTTCTCTACTGAAAGAGCTTACAACCTGGTGGTTATTAAAATTGAATATGAACTGGTGGCTTCTTAGCCAATGTTCTGTAATGCATAAAATATCAATATTGTTACAGTTCATAAACAATTCCAATTCTAACTCCTTACCCATCAACCCTTGTATATTTTGATGCACCAGGTTGATACAATTTTTAAAATTATTGTTTATATGTGTGGTTGATGGAACTATGTTTTTGTCACTTAAACTAGGTACAAATTTTGGTGTCTTATTAAATATATTGCCAGAGATTGACTCTATTGTCTCAGAAGTCAATTTAAAGAATTTGGAACGGATTCCAAGCTTATATTGCATGTCAAATTTGACTGCTCAATAAAAGCAGTGTGGTTAGCCAAAACCTTGGCTGAGTTATTAATACAGTAAGCTAGCGATGATGCTATTTGTCTTTTATAAAATTGTGATATATAATAATTATCATATTTGAAATAAAAATTTCTAATTAAAGCATTAGAGTCAATAGTGTCAATCAAATTATTATAAAATATCAATAAAATATCATAGTATGCAATTTTGAATTAATCTTAAATCTATAATCATTTTCAGCTTGTGGCAACAGGTTACTGTAAGGAAAAGCAAGTAACAGAATTTTTCTAACTTTTAAATTGAGTAATTGGTCAAAATATATCTGTATTACATTTATATTTGCATTTCCTCTTCTCCCAATAAATATAATAATTGTTGTTTCAGGACAGTATGTTTTAGATAAAATAGATTGCATTATTTGAGAATAACTTGCTCCAGGCATACGAGTGCATATGTTAGTAATAGCTAAACCTGTCCTTTGCCGCAACAACTGGCTCATGTTTTTCCCTATCTCATCACTAAACATTAATAGTTTGTCGGTGTTTGTAATGTGGGGTGAGAAGGAAATGCCAAGATTAGAATCAATGGTGCTGTTACCCGCTGCATCAGACGGTGATAACAAATCCGAGCAATAATTTAATGTAGTTGGCTGTGAATGACTCCGTGGCATCTGGTGATGTTCATTGCGATGATTATTATTGGTAAGGGATTGGAGCCTCTGCTCATTATACTTACACAAGTCCACTAAGTCATCCATTGCCAAGATATGCTCATTTATTTGTTTTTGTGATAAATTATATTTTTTTCTCATGTTCAACAAAGATTCTTGTAAACTGTCAATCTCCGTTTGCAAACAATGAATATCAGCATCATACTTTAATAGGTTAGAATCTAATTTAGCCAGGCATACTGACATCTGTTCCTTTACATTAACATATTTTTTGCAATAATCTACATTAATATTTGATTTCTTGTACATTCTTAACAATTTTTCCTTTTTCCTGATAAATTTATTAATTTTAACATACTTCTTCAATTTATTACAGGCTTTCATGTTTCTAAATGACGGAATAGATGAATTAAATTCTGTTAAATCAATAGTCACTATGTTTCTACTGCTATCATCACAGATGGCAGAAACCATGCATGGAGTGCTACCAACCAGCTCATCAAATAGCGATTGTGTTGTAATTGATTTCAAAAACTGGTTTGCACTTTGTAATAAGTTAATTTGATTATTGGCCTCACTTAGGAGACCCTCCAATTCAGTGATGCGTTTGAGAGCTTTCTCAAATTCATCACTGCACCTGTCAAATTGCATTACAATATTTTGTAATCTATCCCTTTCGGCTAAAGACGTGACTAAATTAGAGTGCATTTCTGCCATCTCACTCCTAAGCTGAGAGTTTTCCCTAAAATCTGTAGCATTTCCCTCTTATTGTCCTCATGTTCACTTTGTAGTGACTGACACAAATCCTTATATTTCTTTAGTTCAGTAAGGGTCACCTGTAATTTCTCATCGTCTTGGCGTGCCCTTCTGGTCATCATCTTGTTAAAAAGTAAATAAACAAAGCAAGAAAGGTCACTGAGGTTTGTGTAAGACACCAACAAAGTTGTTTGAGTAAATTGTGATATGCTAACTTGGTATGTTGCTTGTGTAAGGTGTATGAAAGTCAAATAAGAAGTAAACTCACCTCAAAATGGCTAAAATTTAGCTATTATTGTAAAAATAATGCAAATTATTTTAAATAAAATTGTACGTTAGTTTGACAGTTCACTTACTTGACCTTGCAAAACTTTTACAACTTGTTAAACAGCACTTATCACTGTTATTACACGACAGTTATAATTATCACAGCTTATTACGTAAGGAATTAGCAAATTAGGCACATTATTATTAATTATATAGATTTATAACTTATAAATTATTAAGGAGAAATACAGTTTTACGTTATACCGCAATTGTTGCCAGAAGCCCTATGCAAGTAGAAAGGATTTAATGCCATAGTAAGATAAGATTCAATCCTAATATGGCAATTACGTTAGACTGATCCAGTGCTGACGGCTGTGCTTTGATTGATCAATCATCTGACCATACAAAATTTGCCATAGTTTTTAGGGGCGGTTTCAGATTAGCGTATTTATCTGCGCGTCGTTACAGCTTACACGCGCGGTATATATTACGCGCTTCAAAAAACCGGACTCACGTAAACGGACATAGTTCGGCGTGTTCGCTCAAAACGGTAGTGTTATCGTCTCGCGGCTCGCACTTATACGAGCTTATACGTGCGAATCAAAAGCTAGTCTGAAATCGCTTTCGGAGACGAACTGCCGAAAATAATTTCTTTGTCACTTACATTATAAAAATAAGCATGGTTTTAAGTTTCTAATCTTATTAGTTTGGGTAGTGCATTAATATGTCAATCAGTCGGTTTTCTATTATACCTACCTAACTTTACGTATTAGGCGACAACATGACACAAAGGGGGACTAGAATCAGCGAGTTTATGTTAAATTTGCTAGCACAGCTAGCTTTGTTCTAAATTTAGATTATCCCCTCGACTGACCCGCTCTAAAATGCATTTTCTTCAGTAGTGTCCAGCCATTTTGAGGATGTAAGGTTTATAAGATCCTAGGTTATAAAACTTTAAATTTTTCGCGTTCGGTATAATTATATGACGTGAATTTTCAACCGTATATAGTTCAGAAGTTACTCTATATGAGAATTATATTAAAATAGTTTACCTTTAACATTTTCATGTCGAAAAAAAATAATAAATGCAGGTCACTTTGTTTTTTCTTACACCATGTGAAACATTTTTTTTAAATACACATAAATTACCCATGAAATTCCCTTTCTCACTGCACTAATATTGACACGGGTAGACGACGCGACGGTTATATACATTAATTTAGCACAGTTCAACGATATTACTTCACGAAAACTATTTATTCATAGCAGCAAAAAATTTGCGCCATTTTGACGATCCGACGGAAAACATTTCTCACTCACAAAACATATTTATAGCAAAAACAATACAAAATGTCTTATTAACAATGGATTCTTAGACAACTTTGTGAGAAACCAACTATATTTACTAAAGTAATTAATAAATACTTACATATAATCATTTAAAATGTGGAGGACGGCTAGCGGTCATCGCCCGAAAATTGCATCACAAAAGTTACTAACACTTTTTTTGTAAATGTTTTTATAACTGGCTAAAAATATTTAAAACATATACTTCACTAAATTGTCAATAATTTAATATATAATACTAATACAATCACTTAACGTTTGCGTTGAGAACACATTTAAAAATCACAAATTCAACTTCATCGATCGCCACAGCGCAATATGGCGGCACGGAGAGAACTGAGCTCAGAAATCATCAATTTAATTATTTTTCTCGGTTGCAAGCTTGGAAATATGGTAAAAATTGATGGTATTATGTTGGTTAATCTGTAACTAGTCGAAGTACGTTTTTATTATTGTGACCAATCACACAACACCGTAGTGAAGTTCACACAAATCCTTATGGGCACACCGTGCCCGTAGGACACTACCGGCCTATTTCTCTTACGGGCACACCGTGCCCGTAGGACACTCAAGGGGATATTCTATACCTAAAGTTTTCGTCACTTAGTATACTTAGAATTCCTTTTTATTATTTTTAAAAGTAGCGATGTTTGTAAATTATGTCTACATTTCTTAAATTTTCTGACTTTCCTCGCATCTTTCTTGATTTTTCTTTTATAAGATCTATCTCATCACATTAACGAACACAAGAAAAAAGGAATTAGTGAAATCGGTCCAGCCGTTTACGCGTGGTGGTGTGACCAAGTACATAAGGACTGATTTTTATATCAATATTTAGATAGAAGATTAATATTGCACTGCTACTAGCGTAGCAGCTGTTTTTGTAAGTATATTCACCATGGATATCAGAGGAATATACGCCTTGTCGGTGTAGAGCGTGCCCTTTCTGAAAACAAATATTGTCCCCTGTTCGCCCACGTCATTGGTTGTGTTTCAAGCGACTACACACGTGTACCAACCTAAATAATACAAATAATCCATATTCGCTACAAATACAGTTTTTGCAAGTATCGCAATATATAATATTGAGACTTTCATGATTCAGTGTTGATTGACGACCGGTTGGCGCAGCGGGAGTGTAAGCGACTGCAACGCTAAAGGTCGCGGGTTCGATTCCCACTCAAGTCAAACATTTGTGTGCATGATCATGGATGTTTGTCTTGGGCTGGGTGTTCCTATGTATAATATGTATTTATTTACAAAAAAGTATACATGTATGTTTATCCATTGTCGGGCACTAAATAATACAAGCTCCGCTTAGTTTGGGACCAGATGATGTGGTAGAATCGAATATCATTATATATTTTATAGATTACGCCTGTATCCCCGAATGGGTAGGCACAGGTGTAACATTACACCCATATTTCGCCGTGAATTTTTAGGTCCCACGTAATAGGGTGTGAGCCTATTGCCGTTACCGGGCAGCGTATTTACAAAGGCTATACTAATTGAGTTACGAGTCAGATTCTAATAAAAGAGCTTTTCTTTATGCATATTACTCGACAATACCTAATCTATCTCAGTTAAAAAAATGATTCAAATGAATAAGCTTTTGGCATTGATATTTTCAAAGAAAATACACGTACAAAACCTAGTACTGTATAATTCATATTCACTCAAATAGAAAGCCTTTGTCGAGATATTTTCAAACATGGTTTTGGTTTGTTAGATGCGACTGTATGTAATTCAAGTAACTAAATAGGTTATGTTTGGTTCTCTTTTGACCCTTAACCCAAAAATAGGAGCCCTGTGAAGCAGGACTCCGTCAACTTAGTTTATTAAAAACTATTTAATTGGACATAAAGTCTACTTACTGGTATAATATAATATAAACTAAGTTCACGGAGCAAAACTAGGCACTAGGCACATTGTGGTCCTAAACCTAGACCCAAATTGAATAGCATTTGTTGCTGCAATGTTAGAATGAATTTATCTTACAATGTCTACGCGATTTCGGTTAATTTCTGTACTAGAATAGACTAGGGTTTCGTCAAGTTTTTGTCAAACAAAAGCTAAGCCAGTTCAGTTTCCACTTTCACTCTAATGGTATAGGCTTTGTAAATACGCTACCGGGCACATCACCAGACTCCGTGCTGCTACTGAGAATTCGGAAAAACCCAGTATCACTTTTGCCCGACCCGGGAATCGAAGCCAAGACCTCCGATCAGCAGACGCATACGCTATTCACCGGACCACGGAGGCAGTTATTTAAGTACATATATATTTAGGTTTAGTAGAAAATCTTTAAGATTCACCGTCGTTCAGGATTTTACAATTACATAATCATATACAAAAATAATAAAGCGGAATGCGCTTCTAAGTATTGTATGACAATATCAATCTATCATTTCTTTTTCGATAAATAAAGTCGTCAATTTGAGCGTGAACACAAATTTTAAACTCTACAATAAGAAATGGCAAAAAAGTTTTACTACGATGATGTAGATTAATAGTCTACCCAATCCCAGTGAACGCGGGTTACACCATTTTATGTGTTTTCTGGCATAAGCAACAAATACATACCTAATCGGAAACTATACTTACATAATCATAATGTCTAAAATATATATGTATGTACATAAATCTAAAAATAAAAAGTGATCTTTGAGCAAAGAATAAACCAGCCTTCTGGTCACGTGAGACGTCGATTAACCGTTAAGATAAATCTCTGAATAAAGAACGAGCGCTCGGACCCCATGAGCCTAGCGTTTCCACCCCAAACGGCTCAAACACGTAATTAGCTACTAGATTACTGTATTTGCGCCGTTTGAGGGTTTCCGCAGATGCAGCAGCAGCGCCAGCATGGCCTCCCGTGCTTGGAACATGGGATGGCGCGAGGGTGTCTACGCAGGTTGCGTCCCACACCAAAGGCCTACCCATTTTCCATGGCAACAATGACATACCGTCTGGTCTCTTAACGTCGTCTCGTACCAAACCATTTGGTTCAAGTACAGCTGGTAGGCCAGACGTGACAAGAGCACGACGGATTATGTCATTTAGATGAGCATGTCGAGGAATTCTACCAGCACTTCTGCTGCAGGATAGGCCATGGTGTCCGAGGCTATCGACGTCTTCTCCACAATGAAATCGATGCGGATAAACACACGGAGCACCTAAACGAAGACAAGTGGTGATACGGAACGTCTCATCGTCCTACATGGTTCCTGTGTTAGACGATGGTTGTAACTGAAGCCATAGACTGGATTCCCATTCCCTCACAACCAGCAAGCGAGCACGCTCTGGAACATTAAAAGATGTATTCAAAAGATTTTTTCTCACAATGTTACAAAGCGGTGCGTCCTACTGTCTTTGGGAGAATAGATTGGTGGGCAAATCAGTGTTTGGACAAGCCATTTGAAGGCGTTTATAGCTTCGGTTTTGCACAGTACTTCTGAGTTAACTAGTGTAGGTGATAATATTTCCCTAGTTAACTCGAAAATCGAAAAGTTCACGAATTGTTGTTTGTAAACTTGCCTCTTTGGCTTTCCTCTTTTAACAGTTTACCACAAAGGTCACAAATACAAAGCATGACTGGCTTTTAATTTTTAACTTTGCGTTACGCAACACGATTTAATCAACCGGCTGTGATTCTGAAGTCGATAAAAAATTATAATATATGTACTATTTTTCACCTATAAAGTGTGCTCATACTAAGTCATGTGTAGCACAATTGGTCAATCAATAATAAGCCGTCTGAACACTGCACTAACTTGATGAGTTTCGTTCAACTTTTGCAGACCTTCAGTCATCCTACTCTTTGTTAAAGCCAACTCGTCAACGTGGAACTGCCTTTAGCCAACTAACACCACACTGAAAAAACAAATTAATAAACCGCCAACAGTAGTTGACCCTTTAGAATATTAGAGAGTAATGGTATAAGTACAAAATCTGTGGTCATGCTACCAATCGGTTCACATAAATACAACACACATAAAATCGCAGCTCTAAAACTTAAGTGACAACGTGCCTACGACCCACATTTAATACCTACCCGCCAGTTTTATATACAGTTGCCTGGCCGCAGACATCCGATTTTCAGGACCGATTTTTCATGGCGGAATTCCGTGAGACTAGCGAGCTTCATTTGTCGACTGTATCAAATGTATTTTGTAAAATAAACGTATTTACCACCACAAACGATAGATTTTGCTTTGATCGGAAAGCACGCAAAAGTTTAATTTCGTTCCGGACTGAAAAAATTCAGTGCCCGTTTTCAGGGACTGATTTCAGGTTTGTAATGTTTTCGGGCTCTCAAAATCATCGAATTAATAAAAAATGAGCTTACTGCCTACCACAAACGTTTGATTTTACTCTGAACAGAAAACATTCCGTGGACTGAAAGAAATGAAAATCAAGCGCGCGCGGAACGGCTCGTGACGTCATACCGGAATTTAGCGCATCTTGTCATGTATCGATGATATATAGCATTGGTTTGAAGTTTATTTTGTCAGAATCAAAGAGTATACCATAGACTAATGATTGGTCTCGCTCTAATCATTTGTCTAAGGAGTATACAAATACTATAATACTATGTGTACTGTGTAGAAAAAGTGGGTATGAAGTGCCACACATAACATCAGCTCCGCGTATTTTTAATCGTAATAAATATCTAAAACGTAACTAAATAGTAATGAAGTTGCTAAGTGTAAATACAATAACATAATAAATATGTACTATTGTTATCTAAGTGTTTTTTGGATGTACAGTGCATAACTTACTGTTCTCAACTGAAGTGATGGAACTTAAGTTTACAAACATCTAAAACTATGTGTAATGTGTACCAATGTGTCGTTTTAATAACCTTAAATACAATATCTCATTTTAATTAATACAAAGAAAGCACAGTGAACATTAAATTTAGTACAAGTGGAAAATAAATAAACTACAAAACAAAGTAAATTGTTAGTGAAACAATAAATAAAAAGTGACGGTTGCTGTAAAACTATATCTTCATTCAAAAAATCGTCGGTAACTTACGTCTTAAATATATAAAATCGGTCAACAAAGAGGGATCGTGTATTTGGACATCTAACATTAACTGAAGCACTTTGTCCCGAGTTCGAATCCTGCCACCAGCTAACTCTTTTTGTGTTTTCTAAATTTCTTTCAAACACAATCCTTCGTAGTTTCGACGATACTTGAAATTAAATGATTATAAGAGAGTGCAGTGTTTAACTAATATAATAATGGATACCAGTAATGAACAACACGTAACATTCCGCCAGATGAGACGTTCTAGATCACTCCACGAGTTGTCTAACACGTCGATATTTGACTCAACAATGTTAAGTATGCCGGACACCTCAAATGTTACGCACAAATCTTGCTGTGAAGACTTGTTAGGTAAGGTTGAGACACTAACAAAACACCTGGAAACAGCGACTAATGAAATTGATAACCTGCATGACGAAATAAGTTCTTTAAAAAGCGAATTGGCTAAGTGTATAAAATTCATAGAACTATACAAAAAACTGGAATTTTTGGATTCTTCAAATACTCTTTCAAACAGAAAGAAGAAAAGACTGTCAATGCACGACAAGAACAGAACCACCCTAACAACTTCGTCCCCTACACAAGACGTTCCAAGAACCCCATCAACATCCAAACGCGATTGGAATACTGCTCCCAATGAGAAAGATTGCCGTGATTCTACATTAAAGCAGAGTAGTGAAATGCTTATAAACCAAAGCCAGAAACCCTGTAAAACTTTTATTAATGAATCAAAACCGAAAGATAGGAGGAGGATATGTATTCTGAGCAGTGAAACATCCAGCAGAATATCTACAATGAGTGAGAGAACCCATCTAAATACATACAATATGTGTCATTATCGTACACCTAGATGTGGAATAAAATACTTATTAAATAATATTGATCAAAAACTGCGTAACTTCACTCGTTCAGATTATTGTATTATAATTATAGGTGAAGAGGATTTCAGGAAAACAGAAAATTATATAGAACTAGTAACCTATATTAGAGATAAGTTAATAACACTAAACCACACTAACTTAATCTTATGTGTGCCAACTTTTAAGTACATGGACAATACTAATATTATGTTTAACTGTAGAGTAGACACTTTTAATAATTTAATTTATTTGGATGCCGAGACACACAATTACGCGTTTATCTTTGATTCAAATTTAAACCTTCCATACAGTTGGGATACGTATAACCGGCGTTATGGGGCATTAAATAACAAAGGTTTTATGAAATTTTTGTTAGACTTGCAAGAATTCATCTTGGAAATGGATACAGTAAATACATGTAACTTGACAATTTTAAGAGATGAACTGTATGATGACTGCATTGACACTGATGTAAAATGCCCAAAAAAATCATTTAATAGTATTGATAAGACAAACGCATCACCCAATTCAAGCTTTTTTCGCCTCTAACTTAAATATTATGCACCAAAACATAGCTGGTCTTTTAAACAAGTCTGATATGCTCACAGTTCATCTACAAGAACTATCGAAAAATCAAAAAGACATAGACGTGGTCTGCATTACTGAACACTTTATCATGCGGGGCCACGAAAAAGTATTATGTATTCCAAATTATAAATTGGCTGCATGTTATGCAAGACCAACAAAAAAGCGTGGAGGGTCTTGCATTCTAGTTAAAAGAGGCTTAGAATACAGTGAACTTACGGAGATCTCACGCCACTCTATAGCAAACACTTTTGAATGCTGTGGAGTCGAATTAATCCGGCAAAAATTAATCATAATATGTATATATAGGCCACCAAAAAGCACTAACTTAGATATGTTCTATGAAAAATTCGAAACTGTTTTGAAAACTATTTGCAATAAATCCAGCAATAAAGTAGTACTATGTGGGGACTTCAACATTGATACGTTAAAAAGAATAAAATGTCTTTGGATTTCGAGTGTTTACTGCTGGGCTATAACCTGAGACTGGCACTGAGGCAACCGACCAGGTTGGGTAGTAATAGTTGTATAGACAACTTTGCTCACAACTCTCGACTAAAATGTACATGTGAAGTATTCGACTTTGCTCTATCCGATCACACTGCTCAGACTTTGCAAATTAAAGTAAACAAGACATAGAAATTAAAATCTTGGCGAATCAAGAAACGCGATTTATCTTTGGAAAACTTAGTTAAATTTAATAATTACCTAAAATGCGTTTCATTCTCAGAAATGTATAATAAAGAAAATGTAAATGAAGCGTATGATACTTTTATGGATGAGTTCAGCTTATTATATGATCTTTGCTTTCCCTATAAATGTATCACAATACAACCGAATAAAAAATTGAAATGGATCTCTAGAGGGATACGTGTATGCAGTAAAAAGCAACGTCACCTTCTATGGCGTTATAGACACAGGCCGACTAATGAAAATAAAAATAAATTTAAAGATTACTCTAAGACATTCCGGAAAATTATTAAATTGACTCAGAAAGCGCAGAATAACTATTTTATTAGAACCTCGGATAATAAGTCAAAGGCCTCTTGGCATATTATAAATAACAAAACACCCATTTACGACCCTATTTCCCAAATTAGACGAGATGATACAATTATTACAGATCCAGTTTCCAGATCAGATTTAATGCTCATCTCGTCTGCTAGAAAAGAGTAATATCCCGACAAACCCAAGCTCTATGTTCATGGCGCCAGTTATACCTCAAGATTTAATAAGAGCAATTAAATCATTGAAAAATAAAAATAGCGTTGGGTATGACACACACCACAAAAGTTGTTAAATTTGTGGCTGAAAATATAGCTGAACATCTTAGCCACATTATCAACCTCAGCATTAGCTCTGGTGAATTTCCCAATAGCTTAAAAACTGTGATAGTTAAACCACTCTACAAAAAAGATAAAAAAGAAGATATAGCTAATTACAGACCAGTGGCCTTAATTCCGGTATTCTCCAAAGTAGTAGAGAAAATTATTTACGATCTACTTAACAACTTCTTATCTAAACATGACATTTTGTGTAATGAACAAAAAGGTTTTAGAAAAAATAAAACTATCAATATGGCAATTTTTGATTTATTAAATAATATTATGAAAAAAATTGGTTGCCTGTAAAGTCGGTATACGGGCGAAAGTTTTACGTGACAACGACTTTGAGTGGTAAAATAATTTTAATGTGAATATTCATTCGTATAGTAGGAAGAAGGATGAAAGACGCGTGCCTTTCACTTTTTATGTCTGTCTCTCTCGCTCTTAGGCGGGACGCGTGCCTCTCACTCGCTCTCATTGTGAGCGCATAACGTGAGCGGAGCGTAACGCAGTTTCTTGAAGTGTCACCCGGCAAACCAATTTATAAGACGTTGTCACGTCAAAACGTAGATAAAAAGATACCTATTTGCGCCATCTTAACAGATATGTCAAAGGCTTTTGACTGCGTCAACCACGACATCCTACTAAACAAACTAAGCGCTTACGGAATAAGAGGAAATGTTCTCAATTTAATTAAATCATACCTTAGCGATCGTACACAATACACCGAAATAACTAAAATTTGCCCTAATACTAAGACTGAAATGAAATACCGATCTGGACCCAGAACGATAAAATATGGTGTACCACAAGGAAGCGTGCTTGGACCGCTTCTCTTTTTAATTTATATAAATGACTTGCCACGCCATGTCGACAACCCGATGGTATTGTTTGCCGATGATAGCACTGCGTTGATAAATTGCAAAGATGTTGATAGCTATGAACATGACATAAATAAGACCTTAAAAGACATTATTCATTGGCTAGAAAAAAATAACCTCGTCATTAACCTGAAAAAAACTAGCGTAATGCATTTCCATCAGCGCACAATTTTAGGAAAAGTCTCTGTAGAGTACAATAAACAAAAAATTCACCAAGTAGAACAAGCAAAATTTTTGGGTATTCATATTGACAGACAATTAAACTGGCAACCCCACGCAGAAGAAATAATTATGCAAAAGGTTGAATAGTTTAGCATATGTCTTATCAAATTTATCAAAAAAGGTTGATATAAAAACTATCTTGGAGGCTTACCATGGTCTGGTGGCATCAGTTCTCAGATTTGGTATTATTTTCTGGGGCAATTGCAGCTCGAGGGAACATATATTCAGAGCCCAGAAACGTTGCATTAGAGCGATGTGTGGATTAAAGACCACAGACAGTTGCGAGCCAAAGTTTAAGTCCCTAAAAGTGCTAACATTTCCTTCATTGTACATTTTGGAAATAGCTAGCTTTGTAAAATCTAATAAAAACTTATTTCCCACTATGTCAGAAACTAGAAAACTACCTACAAAACCTATGAGAAGTCAATACAAAAATCTATTACATATCAATTCCTGTAAAACAGCATTGTTAAGAAAAAGTGTTATATGTATGGGACCTACTATATACAATAAATTACCCGACGTCCTAAAGAACCATACAGTCAAAAACTTTAAAAAGAATTTGATGGCATTCCTTATAGAAAAGTGTTATTACTCAATTAATGATTTTTTAATGGACAAAACTTTTTGATTGCATAAATATGATATTATAAAACAATAGCGCTGATATTTATTTTATTTAATTTAATGTATTTGATTCTATTTATTTTCTATTTAATTGTAGTAATTTTAATTGTAATTTGTGAACTCTTTTGACATCTTATTAGAGTCTTTTAAATATCACCTTAATTTTTACTTTTAATGTTAATTAATTAATTGTGACATAATAATTTTCAATTTTTTTATTGTATTAGGTATTTTGACATTTAAATTGGAATATGATCTTGTTTTTTTACATTTATATAAAATTTGCATGCCTTAGTTAAGGCAGAGTGTACATGGCTCATCTCTACTTGTTTTATAACACCTGTATTTTTTGTACCTACATTCGTTGCAAATAAATGATGATTTGATTTGATTTGATTATGTGTCAGAATCACACGACAATGTATGTGTAGTACAGAGAGGTTGGACTAATAAGGTTATATTTCTTTGGTGTAGTAGATGGTAGTAGACGTATATAATTATACGATTATACCCTTATCTGGGGACTTCAAATTTACGCCAAAATCAGATACAGACAAGAGGATAATATAATAATATAAGTTATTTTATCACTTTCGTTAGATCATAATAATGTGTGATGTGAAAGGTTCATATTCGCTACTGAAAACCATTTCTGCTTAAACTTTTGTCTCTCTACGTGTATATAAAAGTGGTAGAGAGGTACATATATACTCTTTGCGAGATGAAAACAATTAAAGAACGTAAACAATTCATATTCCTCATTTATTGTTTGCTTTGAAATTGTATGGTTTTATGCATTCACATTCAGACATTCAATTTGACAATAGCATAAAACTTATTCTTCATAAATCAGACACTTGTCAGAATGGACGTGGCTGTTTCTGATGGACAGGGTTGCGACGCGCCGTCGCCATACAAAAATTATAAAACTTATCATAGAACCCACCAAAAGGCCAAATATAAGGGCCTAAATGTTTTAAAAATAATGAAAAGCTTTAGTATAGTCGTCCACTGCTTTAGTTTTTCTTCTGTCGTCACCCTTAAATTGTTTACAGTCCGTTCACAGTTATTTTACCTCTGACAGATGTCGGTGTTTATTTTCTTTATGTTGGAATTGTGCTCTGTGATGACAGGAATGTAAAATAGGGTTACCCGTGCATAACATTTTACCCAATATTAGTGGAAATGCTTCAAAAATTCAAACGCTTGAAGCTCATGGCCGCAAAGTGGTTAGATTACCGCAATACCACTGCGAGCTAAACGCAATTGAACTTATGTGGAGTCTCATTAAAAGGCGAGCCACAAGCAAAAATTTAGGACAAGAGGCAACCAACATTGTGAATTTAGCTGAAGCTTTTCATTCTATCACTGCAGAAGACTGACAAAAATAATGAAAACATGAGCGCCACATTGAAGACAAGCTTCGTGAAACAGATGAGTCTACGGATTCTGAAATGGACAGGTTCATAATAAAGTTAAATCCTGAGTCTGATACAGAATCTGACAGCAGTTACGAATCATCATAACATTGGCAGTCCACATGGATCATTCTTATAGACTCACGCCTGTTTCCATGCAGGGGTAGGCAGAGGTGTAAAATTACACCCACATCATTCTTATTCAAAATAAATATGAAAATTAAATTTGCAGTTTTTGTATTTGATAATTAGAACCTCACATTGGCGTAATTATGATGCGTTTACCTTTGTATATTAAATAGACAACATTTCTATTAAGTATAACTACTTATCTTCATAGGAAATTAGTTATTTCGTAAGAAAATAAATGTACATGCATATAACCATGCCAATATCAAGAGGTTTTGTTACAAACATTACTTCCAAATATTTAATACGATCGCTTAGGCAATAAAAAAATAAGTACATTTTTAGCAATAATGTATATTTAAAATGGGAGTATTATATACCAAATATGGCAACACAACGCCCAGGTTAGCCAATCTTACAGCTAGAGGTAAAATAACTGTGAACGGACTATACATACCTCTGACCAAAGAGATTGGATATTTAGTTATTCTTCCATGCCTCTGACGCATACTTGACAGATTTTTACACAGATTAGGTATACCCTACTTGCATATTTTTCATAAATAATCTAAACCTTTAAAAAGTTTTTAATAACGAATAGCAAAAAGGTTTTTTATTTTTTATTAAATGGGGTTATCGTAGCGGGTCTATACTGCTTCATGCGACCGATGCTCAAGACGAACACGTCCTCTCCTCCTTTGCTGATACGTATAATACTATACTAACCAACGCAAGGAAACTATCGATAATCTGTGGTATCGAGTATTTTTCCTTTCAATATCCATAATTTTGTACTTACTTAATACTTTGCATTCGATGCTTTTACTCAATAAGTACTTAATGGCAGGTATCGTATCGAATCATTATTATCATCCAAAGCCCGATTTCATCCGCTGTTAGATATAGGCCTCTGTTTGATTTTGCGATTTCCAACGTTCATGTGCCATTCATATGTGATCATTTATTTTTAGGCATTATCTACATATCGCACCTACATCTTACAAATTATCTACTTTAAAAAATTCACCTTACGCCTCATGTTTATGGCAAAGTTATCTTATAATAATATAATTGGTACCCATAGTTGTTAGCATACTGGGCAAGAAATCTACTATATTTTTATAAGCATTGGAGCCACACTAGTTTTAGAACGAATACTTAGACTGGTCCGACTGGAGACGAATTAACTTCTCTAATATCGAGGTAAAATAAGTTAGATCTATCGAAAGTGAACTGACGTCATTGATTGTCTTGTTGTGAAATATAATTATGTGCACATTAGCCCATGTTCTGCGTGACAATCGAGTGCAAAGCGATCCGATTCGTGTCGAACAAATTGTGACCTACGACTGCGTTTACAATAATGTGTTTGACAATTAACGCAACGCGTCGCGCTCGAATCTTACTTAGGGTACGGACTAAGAAAAGTACTCGATACTTGAAGTATCGATATCTACTTATAATACTTACCTATATTCGATACATATACGAGTATGGTTCAACACAATCATTTCTTTTACGGTCTGTCTAAGATGTCAACTGCGACATGGAGACTTCCATTCAGAACTGTAATTTTACAACTTTAAAAGTAAGTGATGCAAAATATTTAGATTGTATGTGTACGCCTGTATGAGCCGATAGGCCAACTATCGGTGCTGTACGTCGGCAATCACTACAAGAGTCAACAGCTTGCGTTGATATTTTTTAATTTTTGTGCAAAGCTCAGTTAGCACTGAAGCTTTGTCAGTACTGGCAGGTGTACTTTCGGTTGATTTTGAGGTCCAAAAACGTGCATCAATGTATTATTACAGATTACTAAATAGATTATACCATACGAGAAAGCATGGATTCAAATTTCCTAGCACCTCGTGATAGAAATAAACTGCTTAGGTTGTTCAACCAGCACGCCGATGTCTACGTAGGCCTCCTCGACGAATAGCAGTTTCGTTGGAATACATCAACCAAGGGCCGTCCCCCTATACCAATTCTTTCCAAACGTTCGTGAACGACTGGCCGTACCTGGTTAGGGGGGGGATCACTGTGTTGCTGAATTTCGTACGGAGCATGGTAATTTTTGGAGGAAGTTGCTTTGGTTTTTATTTAGTTTATTCACCATTGTGCCAATATTCAAGCTCCGACAACAAATGTGAGTAATCTGCACATCACATCTTGTAGGAGTGGGGTCTTTGGCAATCTGAAATTAACAATATGCCCAATGATTTCCATGATTAATCGCTCCTGGTCTAGCATATTATGCGGCTCTTGCGGCAAGCAGGTCGATTATCCGTGCGTTTAGCCTTCTCTGCCATGCATATTACTGGAAATAGGCACAGCTCGCAAATTGTCGGTAATAGGGCCATGCTGATTCCAGCACAAATGGTTTGGCTCGACCGGAGAAGTACTACGCTCTCACAGAAGATCGATGTCAAGCAACGGTATCTGTTATTTTGTGTTTTGTACAGTGAGTGAGAACGCCGTAGGCCCAATCACCTTTCCTTTCCCGGTCCCCATCCTGATCCTTTTTCCTTCTCCTCTTACTTCCGGTAGGCAGCAACTTGGTTGTACTTATATGGCATGGTTCCTGTAATACTAAGTTAACACAGCTAAGTATGAGCCACGGATACCACTTACCATATCACGTGGGCCCTTGGCTCGTCTGCCATCGGTGAAAGCAATAAAAGTTTCGTAGTAAAGTCGCAGCGCCAGTCAGATTGTGACCATGGGACGTGCAACCGTTCCGAAACGTCAAACATAAATGGTATGTAAATACGTATAAAAATCGCGTTAATTCCCGTGTCGTGAATAATTAACCAAACATGAAGCACTTTCAATGAAAATTATAAGGGCTCATTAGGCTTTACTATTAACTAGTAATATTCGATTAACACAAACTTACATTTGCAAGCGATTAAATTAATAATTATTGTGCTTGAGTTCTTTTTTCTTAGGACACTAGATAAAGGCTAATACGGGACTCTACATTGTGCGTGGCTCGATATACACTTGTCCGGATTTTTTAATAGGTACCTAGTATTTTGTCACAGGTATTTTTCACGCAAACAATTCAATCACAATCATGTGATACCTAATATTTCAATTACCTATATAACCCATGTCTAAGCCAAAGGAAAATAAATGAAAATCGCTTTGCTCACGGAATGAACTGAAAACGGTCCTGAAAAACGGAACTGAAAAGCGGGCCTGAAAACGGATGTGTGCGGCCAGGCTAAAAGGCACTGAGATCTATCGTAAATAAAAAAAAGCTTCGACAATACGACTTGCTCTGTACTTATTGTATCGGTAGGTACATAGAAAAATATTCCATATTATTTGCACATTTTTATTATATGTTACCCTGATGGTTTCCTGACAACTTTATTCATATAATAAATATGCCATTTTAGATACATTGCAGAATTACGACGACATGATTGTATTGTTCAGATACATACTTATATGACATAAATTTAAACAAAAAACTTTACGTTATTCATTCGTATGGATAAAAAAGTAGCTTTCAGGAAAGAAATTATACTCAGAATATTTTTAAATCGGGTTCTTTATTTTCTTTAATTAGGTTTTCTACTGCTATCTCATAAAATCCTTCTGATAGGTACGCCGCAGGACTATCGCATAGATAAACGAACTAAAACGAAAATGGAAGCACACCGAATTACACGAGAAATGAGGTAGAGGCTCTGACCACAGGCAGCCAGCTAGTCTATAATGGCGCAAACTGTTATTCTAGACATACAGCTTAGTGTAAGGAAACTCAGATAATTAATCAAGTGCCGTCACGCTTAGCACTGGTGTGTGGCACTGTATGCGCGATACGTCGATAGTTTATACCGGATACACGGGCTGACAGGACACGTTACCTAGCGCTCTCAAGGCATTACACGGTAATATATTCTGGCAGCTTAGTATTAATAACCTTCTATATATTTGGTGCCATTTTGACAAATACAATTTATAAAAGCGACGTTCCAGAGAAAATGGTTTGCAATTTGTGTATGAATTTTCTACTTAGGTACCTACTTACTTTAAGACATGTCTGGTCATACGATAATGCCATCCATGATTGTCACTAAAATTAAACAACAAATTATAAGTAAAAGTAAAATATAACTTTATAATTATGTTCTCATTGTAACTATTCTGTTTTCAATTTGTTACAATGTATAGATTCATCATATTTTATAAGCGAGCGTTTCAATACTTTTGAAAACTTAATACATTCCAATCTGCTGAATTCAGAAAATGTTCGATATGATCACCCCGAAACGTTAAAGTTCGTCCCATAAAATGTGGGATGCGTACTACCAAACTTACAATGTAGAAAATGTCCGCGGCAAACCTTCCGAAAGAATATTGTTTACACTATAATTATCTTCGAGATGGGTTCCATCCTGTTCAATATTATGGAATTTCAACAAAATCTTTGTGGACAATATTTTGCCTTACCTCCGTTATTTGAAATACATACATATCTGGGCATTCAATATCAGAATTTATGTCGGTGCACTCTTTGTATAGTTGAAAGCAGAGAACCACATCCTGCAACTATTGAATCCTACATAATTATATAGTGGTTTGGTTAGCTGTGATATCGAGATTGTGAAATTTCACTTTTTTGTAAGTATAAAATCTGTACATATTTGGCGTCATCCCGAGAAATGAAAGTAATATGAAAATTCATACTTTCGCTTTCACCGTAAGGATAGTTATGGTAATAAAAAAAGTTGGTAAATATCCACGTTTTCAATCCGTCAATAGCCAGAGTGGCGGACGTTTTCTTTCACACTATTTATTTGATATCTGCTCATACGAGACCAATGGATCACTTCACAAATTGTTACATGATTGGCGGCTATTAAAGTTATATATTGGTTATCTACACCAAACATTTGTTATTTATGATATTTACGTGTTTCCTTTGAGTATAAATAACGGCAAATAATAAAACATCATTAATAGGGTTGAACAGATCAAACAATACGTCTGTGATTTTGATTGCTTTGCCGCCGGCAATATGAGCGAAGGTATGATTAAATACACCTCTACGCTAAAATTATTTAGAAATACTACGCACGGCGGTAAAAATGTAGAGAAAACAGAAACTCTGCGAGAATTTCTCTTTGCCATTACTGTATATTTTGCTGCTAAATATGCGGGTGCATACTGAAACTATTTGACCTCTTTGAAGCTAGTAGGTATTCATCTAGTTATTACAAGAGATCTGAAGCGGCCCGCAAAAAGCAGCGCTAGCCGAGTGGAGAGACCGACTGACTGCTACGCAGCGGGTCTCGGGTTCGAATCCACAGCACGCACCAATGACTTTTCGGAGTTAAGTGCGTATTAAATTTGTTAATTATCGCTTGCTTATCGGTGAAGGAATACATCGTGAGGAAACCTGCATGTCCGAGAGTTCTCCATAAAGTTCTCGAAAGACATGTGAAGTCTGCCAACCCGCTTGGTCAGCGTGGTGGACTATGGCCTTACCCTTCTCGTAGTGAGAAGAGGCCCGTGCCCAGCATTAGGACAGTGCATAGGGCTGTTGATGTTGATGAAGCGGCCCGAAGCGAAATAATTTGAGATTGGTCTAACTTACTGATTATAATATTATCAATTTAGACTAGATGTTATAAGATATCTAATCTCTTCATAGATTTCTATCGCATTGTCAATCTTCAATAATAAATTAGAGATACCATAACCTATAAATGTATATGACATACACGCACTTCATTAAAGCGCACGCTACGCACGCAACACGCAATTAAAAATAATTGCGAATATTTAAATAACAGAGGGTTTTTTAATATATTTTTTTTTATTACACCTACTACAGAGACGCAAACGACACCATGCCTCCTTACAACAACACACTCAAACTCGACAACGAGTCGCTCATCATGTCACAACACATGACCGACTCCAAAGACGATTACGTCAAAGACGAACACTCGAGTTCCGTGTACAACGATCAAGATCAGAGCGCTAGCGTGAACCGCACCGCCAACTCACAGTACAAAGACAATTATGAGACTACGTTCGATCTTGACGGCAACTTCAATGGAAGAATAATTCAATAAAACATGATTAATTGTTAATATGCTAAATGCTAATGTATATTTTTATTAACCACTAGAGGATGCCCGCGGTTATACACACGCTCCCGTCGCTCACAGCCTGATGTTATATAGCCTATAGACTTCCTCGATAAATGGGCTATCTAACACTGAAAGATTTTTTCAAATCGGACCTTCAGTTCCTGAGATTAGCGCGTTCAACCTAACAAACAAACAAACAAACTCTTCAGCTTTATATATTAGTATAAGATTTTAAGTAACTAAAGGCGATCATGGTAAACTGTTTAGTCCACAGCCATCATCATCATCGTCCTAGCATCATCCTGGTTACATCCTAAGAGCCCGGGGTACTAGTCTAACCAGATTTGACTGAATATTATCTTTTATACAGTGAATGCCACTGCCACAGTCTGACCTCTGTAGACTAAAGCTATAGGGACATTCCATGGTCTAGCCCTACACAGTTTATTCAGAGGTACAGACTGTATGCTTATAGACTGCTGTCTAACGACTGTCAAAGAATTTTCATGACAGTCAGGACCGACGTCATAATGTGCTCTCCAAGGCGCCGAGGCACGGCACAAGCAATAATTATCAAATTAATACACACGTGCATATCTTCGAAAAATCAGTGGTACGCGCGCAGTCTAAGCCTAGTATCGAGGCAGGGTATCTCCACTAGGAAACATCGCACGTCAGCTTGTTATGTTACAATACCTTCATTATACTGCACTTTTTTTAAGAATGTAGTTACATAAAGTGATACAGTTTTGTGTATTCATCACAATATGTATACCCTATTTTATACCTGTATGGTGACAATGTTTGCATTGTTACAACATTTACGTAAATATTCAATAATCTCTAAGGTAAGTGAATAAAAAGAAAATAAAAGTTATTCACATTGACTAACCAAGACGCGGCACTCTGCTAAAAGAAAAATCCCAGTCTTATTCTTACTAGCTAAGCACCAAAAAGTTGTTACTTGAAAGTTACATTCACATTACTTATAGTGTAAGCCAAAAAAATTACAGGCTCTCGTTCGGAATGATCTCGGCAAGTAAACAAATATTTATAAATAAATAAGGCTTTGTAGCCTCTCGCGCCCTCACAACATATTATATTCTTCAGAGACAACGAACAGACACCGTGCCGACCTGATTTATGTAGAACCATTACTTTTATCAAAGCGGAATAAGCACATGGCATTCAATGGAAGCAGCGTATCAGCGTGCGCCCTTACCGAGCCCAAGGCCTTATCGTTTGCGTGCTCCAACGTAAAATTATTTGCCTTTGTTAAATGATCCACAACAAACACTTACCTTTCCAAATAGATATGACTAAATAAAATGATTGTATTTGTTTTTCACGCAGAGAATTTAATACTCTGCTATCTTTCGTTTGTGTCAGGTTGTTATGGTTGGATAACATATTATTTCGTTTTCCTACTATTATCGTGCAGTGGCTCGCTAGTTGCCGGGCGACTCGGGAGTCAATTTGTTAGCGATGACCTCAAATATAACCTCGCTCAAGGAAAAGTTCAAATTACCTGTTACCTCGTACATACGGGGGGGTATATTTATATTCCTGATAACCATAAAAACCATTTAACGGCATTTTATTTTAAAAGTTTGACGGTAAGTTTAACATGTTTAATTATAAATTTAATCTACATTTCAGTACTATATTACCCCCAAGTTAAAGCACAGGTGGTCCGTCCGTCTGTAGTTTGCAAATGCCGAAATTATAATGGTTACGGACCTTTAACTAGACTAAGCTATTCACATACTTAAACTGCTGCTATATATTGTAAATATTACACACGAGATATTGAAATCATCCGTCTAGAAGTGTATATGGATCTCGTTTAAAGCAGGCAACAAATTTTCAACACAGCTAAGTTTATGATGTCAACATAGCAATCAAATCGGTGTAGTGTACCGTCGAGCAAGTTTCCTTCCGCCCCGTTTAGATAACATAGAATAAAACTTACCTAGACGTACTAACGGTAAGTTCCTCTCAACTTCTGTATCTAATCCCAATGGCATGTGGGATTTCGTAGCTATTTATAACTGGCTTCATTACACTGCCTCGTTCGGCCTGTGATCTTGTGCCACAAGTTCACGTTTATACTCAAACTTATGCCACGGTGTCTCCAATCCTTGGAGATCTTCGAAATTCGAGACTACAAGACACTGAAATAATTAATTTCGCAGTGATAACACACGTCTGGAGGCCTGGTCTAAATTGGACGGTAGAAGAGTTGCTATAAAACAAGAATTTGTAAAGGGAGAACTCACTTACTGTGATACAGTTTTCTAACTAGGACAGGAGTGGTGTTCTTTCTAATTTATTAATAAACTGCTTAGCCTTAAGTTGATTTTATATAACAATAATATTTTAATGTATCTGTGTTTTTTTTATAAATAAATTGAATTGAATTGAATTAAATTTATTTTATACGAGGTTGTAACGGGTTCTGGTATTAAAACGCAGTAGAGGTTCTAGATGCGTTTATTGCCGAGTATTGTCTCACTTCCCTTGCCACGAGTATGACCGACCAACAACACGACACTGGCCTGAACACTAAGGGCTGCAGTCTCCCACGCTGTTCCCTCCGCTGGTGTGCAGGGCAGGTTGCTTGAAGGGCTGCGCGTAGCGGGCAGATCCTCGCAGGCCGTTGGTTCAGCTGGCAGGCGCCGGCGGTCTGAGTGCGATGAGCAGGGCAGGGCCAGACTCTTCGGCAGAGGTGACACCGAGGACGATGTAGGGAAGTGTAGCGGTCTAGGTAGAGTAGCCGGAGCGTTAAGGTGGACCTGGAACCTGAAGGGAAACAGCATTAGGAAAGCCACAACCAATAGAGTCAGGCAGGCGGCGTCAGCCGGCCTCAGCTAGTAGGTAGAGAGATGGGCAGTACGCTAGTGCAGTAAATGTAGTAACTCACCCACAGCTGGGAATCAGGATACACGTACAACGTATACGGATAGAATAGCGGTAGTAGTCAGTATAGATTAGCGGTGCCGGCCTCTCTGTCGGCCCCTTTATATACCAGCCCTCCATCAGAATTGGAGTCCGTTCATGACCATATTTGGTCAGGCTTCGCGAGCGCGGGCGATGGCCTTCTCTGATTGGCCGAGCGTATGGACAGTACTGTGACGTAGACGCGGTAGGTATCGGACATACGTCACAAGGTCAAAAGCATCATTATACATCATTTAGCCTTTCGTATATCACTACTCCACATAGGCCTCTCCTGATTGAAGTCACAACAGCATTATGACTGTATGGGATTTGGCCTACCAATTAGTGGGATTGAGGTTTATACCGTAGGGAAGCCACCTTAGCACAGGGGCAGATTTTAATTAGTTGATTCTTGAACACAGCTTTTAATCTATGCCATACCTACCTTCATTTTAATGTTGGCAAGAATTGTTATGTTAACGTCAAGTCACAGAGCGCGCAAATCTACCCCACAAATCGAGTTATTCCATTCATTCCATTTGAGTGTCAACAAAGTTTTAAACAAAAAAAAATGTAACTAATTATCAGCTATGTAAGTAAAGTTTATCAATTTGTTGAATTCCATAATTATCCAGTACTAATTAGTTTTTCATCCACCTAATAGTTTAATTTTGATTGCCTAATAATATGCCTTTAATAGCCCTGAATAAAACCTCTTTTAGTAATTAATGTTCAAAAAGTGCTCGTAACTTTGCCTACCTTCTAAAAAAAGGAATAAAAACGTTTTAGACTCAATGCCGTGGTTATTTATGAATACTAAGAAAATACTTTATAGGTACAAAATCTGTTTATTTGGAAATATATATTATAACTGCGATATTATTGCCTAGGCAAAGTAGAGGAAATGCCATCAACTTTGCCTAGACATTTCAAAGCTTATTTCTCAGAAAATATTTAATGTAGGCTATAATGAGTTATTTTGATAGGAGCATGAAGTTCTGATTTGCATTTTTTCTATACATGACTTTACGATATTTCTACTCATGTCAAAAATATTCACAAAAAACCTCGATTTTCGTGTCTCGATCTTACGGTGCCGGTTGTTTAATTTAGTTTTTTTGTGATTTTTGTATTTGTGGTGACTGTGGGGCAGGTTTGATCAAAACTAAGGGGGTACATTTGAACTTAGCGATTGAGACGGAGGATCTCAGGTAGGATGTCGGGGTTCAAGAGAAACACTGCTAGGCTGAACAGGTTCTTTATTATGTCTCACTACCGCTAACATACAGTATGACCGAACTAGGTAAGCACTGGCCTGAGGGCTGGAGTGTAGACTCCTGCCACTCTCCGATGCTCGCAGGGTAGCCTGCTCGTAGGGTCGCCGGTGAGCTGGCCGAAGTGCACGCTGCACAGTCAGCTCGGTGGTTGAGGTGTAGGCTGAGTGGAGGCTCAGGCGTAAATGGTGCAGTCAGGCGTCCGTGGCCTGGCTGTAGGGGGCTCGTAGGCAGGAGCTGATGCGTCGGCGGCGGCTGGTAGCGGCACGGCGCCCGCAGCTCGTAAGTCGCAGCCCGTAGGAAGAACCCCAGCGGGACAGTAGATAGAAAGTAGAATAATACTTGGTTGTCACTACAACTTTTTTAAAGTAAGAGAATGACAAATCTAAAAAATATATATGCTGGAGATCATTATAAAAACTTCCAACGAAAATTGGTTTGAACGATATGTAGTAAGCAGTTCTCGAAATAAAACACATCTTAAAAACCGCAAGTATGGCTTTATAGGTTATACAAATACTATTAATAGTTAGTCGAAGATGATGGCTATGGTAAATGGATAACTCCACTACGGAACCCTTCATCGCGAATAGCTTTTATAATGTTTCGTCCTAGGTGTTACTTGTAGCCGTTTGCCATTACAAAGCTTTGGTGCATTAAGATTCCGCATTAACAGGACTGGAACACCAACGACCAGTGTCAAGTTGCGTGAAGGTACTCCTGCTAATTGTAAGGAGTCAGAAACTCTATAGGGTACGGAGAAACATGGCCAGTATTCATGACATTATCTACCGAAAGGTCCTCAACAACATCACTTTGCAATTTGCATACAGTCAAATGTCAAAGCTATGGTTCGATATATCTCTATACACATTTTCGCATTTATGAGTAGCGAATATTGGTTCAGCCAGTTTAGCGTGAAATTGGTACATACATCCATACACATTTTCGCATTTATACCTCATATTAGACGGGATTAGCCTAGGCTGTTACAATAATTATTAGTTTATTTATGTAAGCGAATGAAGTAATGACAGTGCACCATATGAAAATGTTTAATGTGACAGTACTGACAGATAGCACATGCGCAGCACTCAATTATTACAGCGCATGCGTTCTTACTGTCAATAGTTGGGAGGTTTGTCCCTACAAACTTCGAACCTCTCTAAAATCCCTCCCAGATTATTTTTTGCATTTTATTGTATTCTAGTGTTTTTCCTGGTTCTGAGCTACCTCCCCAGCAATTTTCAGCCAAATCGGTTCAGCCGTTCTTGAGTTATAAATAGTGTAACTAACACGACTTTCTTTTATATATGTATATAGATATTTTCATCTCATATCTTGCATTAAATTCAAAAGTGTTATTGATATATATATATATATATATATATATATATAGTGGGGCCATGCTGATTTCAGCAAGAATGGGTCGGCTCGACTGGGGCGGTACTACCCTCTTACAGAAGATCAACGTAAAGTAGCAGTACTTTTCTGCTGCGTTTCGCTTGGTGAGTGATAGTGCCGGAGGCCCAGTCCCTCCTTTCCATTCTCTCTTTCTTTCCTTTGGGGATGGCAGAGAGAGTGTGAAGGTTTAGGTGAGGGGGCGGTTACCGCAGCATGCGTTGGACCAGTGAAGTATTAGTGGAGTCATTGTGTGGGTAGTGGGGGTCGACCCGCCGGCCAGGGAGACCCGTAGAAACGGTGGTGCCGCTGGCCGCCCGCGGTATAGCATAGGGGCCTAACTGGGACTTACCATCACAGGAGGCTGCCCTACCAGGCCGCGCATAATCTCGGAGTGGCTCGTCGTGCCGGTTGGTGACCGGATGGTGGCCACCCGGCGACCACTTCCGGGAGGGTACGAGGGCTCTTCCGTCCGGCGGATCGGCCACTGCTATTCCGCACAGTCCAATGACGAAACAATACTCCACGCTTTGTCACACACTGCTGCGGTGACTGCCACTTCTTTTCACGCCCCTCCTTTCTTCTTCCACTCCACTATGGCAGCAAGCAATGGTAACGGTTACACAGTGGCGTCAACCTTTCCCACCCACACGCTACTTGAGGTGGAGTTCGCCAACATCCGCGGACTCCATTCAAACCTCAACGCCGTCCACCACCATTTCGAGACGGCAAGGCCGGCCATGCTTTTTCTGACGGAGACTAAAATAAGGCGCCCTGCTGACACGACTTATCTATCGACTATCCCGGCTATGCCCTTGAAGAGAACTTATACGCAAAAGCCGGGGTATGCTTGTTCGTCAGGGCGGATATTTGCAGTCATCGTCTACGCTGCTTAGAGGACACCTCCTTTTCCGTCCTGTGGATACACGTAAATCAGGGTTCATTAGCCCGGATTTGTGTGCCTATACCGTTCCCATACTGGAGATGCCAAGGCAACTCGACTTTTTGACTACCTGAGTCAGGCGGCAGATGATGCGCAGAAGCAGTTTCCGACCGCTGAGTTGGTCTTTTTGGGAGATTTTAATGCCCACCATGAGACCTGGTTGGGCTCTCCCAAAACAGACCACGCGGGAAGGGCTGCTCACGCATTCGCTTTCACGCATGACCTGACCCATTGGTACTCCAGCCCACCAGGATACCAGATATACAGGGTCAAGCGCCCTCTTTGCTGGACCTTCTGCTGACGAGTCATCCAGACCAGTACAGTCTGTCGGTTCAAGCCCCATTGGGCTCCTCCGACTACTGTTTAGTCTGCACATCAGTGCTAACTGCTGCGCCTTCACAACATGTGGACGTAAAGCGACGCTTATGGCACTACTCGTCAGGAGATTGGGATGGCCTGCGCAGTTATTAGGCGTCCATCCCGTGGTCTCAGCGTTGCTTTGGTGGGAGGGATCCTTCGGATAGTGCGTCTGCTGTTGCTGGGGAAATTCTGTTTAGTATGGAATATTATATTCCATCCACTTTGGTCTCCAGCAACAGCAGACTTCAGCCCTGGTTCGATCGCGAGTGCACCAATGCTGTTAAACAAAAACAGTCGGCGTACCGTGCTTGGATCAGGGCTCGGTCTCGTCGCAATCCGAATGTCCATCTCATCAAAACGGCCTATAACAGAGCCACTAAGGTCCGCAAGAGGGCATACACCAGAGTGGATGCACAGCGCGTTGCACGGTTTGGCCAAGAACTTCTGTCGCACCATACGGGAAGCCGTGGATATTGGCGGCTGGTCAAAGCCGTGCAATCCAATTTCTGCCAGTCTTCGCTGCCACCGTTGCGATGCTCTGATGGATCACTGGCTCATGGACCGCCGCAAGAGAAAGCTGACTTGCTTGTCAATCTCTTTGCGGCCAACTCCCTAATCGATGACCGTGGTTCGCAGCCGCCATCTACAAACCACTGCGGCCACTCCATGCCTGATGTTCGCATCAGGCAATGCGATGTTCGCGCGATAATGCGGTCTCTCGATGTCCGGAAAGCCAGTGGTCCCGATGGTATCCCAGCGGTTGTTCTTAAGAAATGTGCAGCCGAGTTGTCTCCAACGCTCACACACCTGTATCACCTGTCGTATTCCTCTGGCGTCGTGCCGCAGGCTTGGAAGGAGGCGAACGTACAACCGATTCCCAAAAAGGGGGATCGTTCTGATCCAGCTAACTATCGACCCATAGCCATCACCCTTATTCTCGGCAAGGTACGGTAAGGAACGGGTAATCAACACCCAACTCATTCGCTACCTAGAACATCGCTCTCTTATCTATGATCGACAATATGGCTTCAGACCGAAACGATCAACGGGCGATCTTCTAGCGTATGTCACTCACCTTTATGGTGAGGCTATGGACAGGCACGGGGAGTCGTTGGCTATCAGCCTCGACATCTCCAAAGCCTTCGATAGAGTCTGGCATCGTGCGCTTCTTTCCAAGCTTCCGGCTTACGGCTTGCCACCTCGATTGTGCAACTGGGTTGCTAGCTTCCTGCATAAATGACGTGTTCAAGTTATTTGTGAAGGTCAAAATTTAAAGTTTATGCAGGTAAATGCTGGTGTGCCCCAGGGATCCGTCTTATCGCCCACACTTTTTCTTCTGCATATCAATGATATGCTCACTTTTGGAAGCATACATTGCTATGCAGATGACAGTACCGTGCATGGGCGGTATCTTGGCCATCCCGCGGCTCAGCAGGCCGACATTGAGGAAAATAGGCGAAAACGTTCAAAACCTGGTCAAGCTCAACGGAGCTTGACCAGGTTTTGAACAGCATCTCGAATTGGTGTTCTGAAAACATGGTCAAATTCAACGCCAAGAAGACACAGGTGTGCGCATTTTCAGCCAAGTTATCTCCATTCCTTCCCCAACCTTCTCTTCTGAACACTCCACTACCGATACAGGACAGTCTAAATATACTTGGTATGGACATATGCCGCAATCTCAACCGGAGAAACTACATCGAGGGTGTCATTAAATCGGCATCTCGAAAACTTGGCGTCCTGAACAGAGTGAGGAGGTTTTTCACGCCGGAGCAGCTGTGTCAATTATACAAGACTTAGGTTCGCTCCTGCGTGGAATACTGCTCTCATCACTGGAACGGCTCCGCTCAGTACCTGCTAGATGCCCTTGATAGGTTGCAGCGGCGTCCTGTTCGTATCATAGGTGACCTTGACGCTACTAAGACCCTTGAATCTCTGCAATTACGCAGGAACGTAGCCTCAATGGCTGTCTTTTACCGATTGTATCACGGTGAGTGCTCAGAGGAATTCTTTCAACTCATCCCACCCTCTCCTTTCCTATCCCGAACAACACGTGCCGGGTTAAGGTGCCACGCTTACACGGTAGAACACACAGGTACAGGTACGGCGTACGAAAAGGTTCGGTACATCTTATCTTTGCCGTACCATAAAGATGTGGAACTCACTGCCAGCTCACGTGTTTCCTTAAAGGACCCAGGATGAAGGGAGAAACCCTTGATCCTGGGTCCTTTAAGCGGGGCGTGAAAAAGCATCTCTCAAGGCCGTCAAAGTGAGGGCCGCCATGTCACATTGTTTAACCAGCAATTGGGGATGGTGGCCTTCACAACAGGACTTCACTGTCAGCTTACCATCAGGCAGCGTGAAGTCAATTTGACAGGTTTTTTTAATTAAAAAAGAAAACTTAATAATGACTAAGCAAGCGAGGCAAAATAAGTTGTTTTAATTACTCTTAATGATTAATAAATATAATATATATATAGTAATAATTGTAATATAATATAATATTAATTGTGCTGAGGTGCCTCCTTCTCCCGGGGAGAAGGAGGCACCTCAGCATTAGCGTTAGCTGGCTAATTTAGTAGGGGAGAATCTCCCCTACTAAATTAGCCAGCTAACGGTTTTCGGACATACATATGTGTACGTGATCATTAGAGATATATGTATATAATATATGTGTATTGGCAGATATTTATAGGATCCTATCTCTCCTAGTCCAAGTACAACCAGAAATGTAACGGCCAACAGTTAGCAAGATAGTTCCAACCTCGACTACAACGCGCAACAAAGAAGTTGAGTTTATAAGTTTCCGCCACCGCGATGTTCCGTAAAATCACTGGATTATTCAACCAGCAACCGGCTGGCGTCTATAACGACATCGTAAAATAATCGGAGCATCGCTCACACATACATACATATTTTCGTGTCGCCACCCCATGTAAAAGGCATCGACATGATTAATGATAAATAAGTATGTCACTTCTAAAGAGCTACGGAATATTTTGGAGTAAGCAATTAGCATATTCAAACATATTATTATATACTCAGTCTAAATTAAATAGAAAATCTTTTCTTGAAAGATAGCTTTTGATGAAAGTAAGTTCCTACAATCTTTTATATTTCTTTTAATTAAAAGCACATAGTTTACACTTCAGCCCAGAAATAGAGACAACTTGAACGATCCATAATTTATTTTTTGTTTTACGTGCATCTACGAAAGCGTGTTTTTCTTGTGTTTTTTAAACTATTCATTAATTTTATACTTTTTGGTCTTTGATAACGAAATATTTTTAAAATTTATACATTTATTTTCAGTAGGCAAATGAGCCCGCATCCTCTTCATCTCCGCCTGTGCGTCTGTGTTACACGGTGTTTTATCTGTCAGCTTATAACTATCTAGCTCTTCAATCAGGAGACCACTAAGAGATTTTACTCTACTCAGGGTCATATACGCCTGTCTAGCCGCAAAAGAACGGGACCCTAACTACATCACTGTGTGGCCTAGAATATACAATTGGTTTGTTATAACCTTGAAACCTGATCGTGTTCAAAGTCTATTACGTGGCCTTTTTCACAAGTGCAAACACGACTATGATATGATATTCCATCATGGAATGCCAGTGCCTATCTTCCGGCTGCGTCACCACACCTTGAAATCTAATCGTGGCTAAAGTTCATCACAAGCCTTTTCTAAGAACTCCAAAACAGCTATGACACGATTTTCCATCATGTAGTTCAAGTTCATGTTTTTCCAGGTCCATCATCAGATCAGTTCGACAGTACCGTATTATTGTATTGTCATCAGAAGTACATACAGCTGCCAATTTACATTACGCTACGACCCTTGGAAGATGGTTGAATTAGTTAGCTTAGATTCCATTACATACTTAGTTACATACACGACGACCTAAAAAAGCGTGTTAAAAACATAGTTATTTTGAAATCACAGAGAGACACTTCAATTTTATTTAGATGTATAGATGAGTGGAAGAAGTAAGTACTCGGTATCGCGAAAACAGCGCTACCTACCGGGTCAAATTGTAGCCTATATGTAGCGCTATAAAGTCCTCTACCTTCCAGTGAAAGTCTCATTTGAATCGCTTCAGCCATTCCAGAGAATAACCCCGGACAAACAGAAAGACAGACAGACAGACAGACGGACAGACAGACGGACAGACAGACGTATATGTTTAAAACGGTTGTTTTGGACTTGAAAAGAACTCGAATCGTGTAACTAACTATATGCACTTGATAAAAAAATTGTTATTTTGAAATCACAGACAGACACTTCAATTTTATTTATATGTATAGATGAATAGATAGAATCTTGAAACCTGATCGTGTTCAAAGTCCATTACATGGCCTTTCCCACAAGTGCAAACACGACTATGATACGATATTCCATTATGGAATGCCAGTGCCTAGCTTCCGGCTTCATCATCAGACCATGAAACCTAATTGTGGCCAAAGTTCATTACAAGACTTTTCTAAGAAATCCAAAGCAGCTTTGATACGATTTTCCATCATGAAGTTCCAGTTCATGTGTTCCAGCTCCATCATCAGATCAGTTTGACAGTACCATATTGTATTGTCATCAGAAGTACATACAGCTGCCAATTTACATTACGCTACGACCCTTGGAAGATGGTTAAATTAGTTAGCTTAGATTCCATTACATAGTTAGTTACTTACACAACGATCTAATAAAAGCGTGTTAAAATAGAAGACACGGCACCTATTTTTTGTAATTGTCGTGTAATACTAGGTACCTACCGACAAAATCTACATTGATCAGCGCTGAACGTACTTCATATATCTATAAAAAATATTATTTATTGTTTGTACCAGACAGCCGTTGATTATGTTATATGTATGTCTAGGGTCGGTAAAGACACGATAGGCATAGGTCAATTTAGCTTTTACTGCATTTTCTATGGCTTCAGCGTTCACTGTCAGTAAATAGAGACGCAAAAGACTTGCTGTATTTGCACGATTTTTGTTTCTTTATAACTATAACAACTGTAACTTAAAATTTAAAATTAATTTTGGTGCAGGTTAGCATCTTACGAACGTCTTATACATTTGAATATGTTGCTGAACGAAGAGATAATCGAGTTCACAAATATTGCAGAAGCATATTCGGCACAAAATATTCATCGAAAGAAATCAACAGAAAACGATATTATAAAAATGAGATTAAATTGACGTAAATTAATGAGGTCGATGAAAATGACGTTTGTACGACGCTTCGATTCCGAAAAAAATATTAATACTGCGAAATACACTATTATGACAATAAGGTAGTTCGCGGTAATTTTAATAAATTTGAATGAATAGTAGTTGTCCGTCGGTACGATTGGCAATTTCTCCAGAAGATTTTTACGACAAGACTACGTAATAATTTTAAAATTAATGCTATTAAGCTTATCTGAAAAAAAAATGGTGCAGGCAAATACGAGTAAGTATGCCTAACTACTAGGTGTCAGAATAGTATCCGGCTCGAAGGACCATGAATGTACGAGCAGGTTACCCGTACACTTCGATGTTTGTAAAATGTGTCGCCAAGACGGGATGTGTACAGAAATGAAAATTACTGTTTGGTGTCCGATAATGATGAGAGTGTTGATTGCACTTATTGTCGTTGTGTGAATACATGCAATTTCTGCATATGTTCAGTTGCTCAATGGTTCTAATTTTCGTGTCCGGGTGCATGTCTTGAAATGTTTTGCAATAAAGTAGGATGTGATTTGTTTTACAAATAGGACAGTTTCTATTCGAACTGGTGTGGTTTGCCATGAGATTACTTCTAGGCTTGCTGTGTACATCTCTTCAAATAGTTATAGCGTTGTTTTTGTTCACGGAAACAGATGTATGGGGCTGTTTGTTGTAGCTGGATAAATTCCTTTTCTTAGTAAGAGGTTCCAATGCTGTAAACTTGGTTTCGATGAACTGTATGAACTCTTCGAATACGGGCAGCTGCCTAGGATTTTTCCTAGCCTCCATGTAATGAGACTGGGTTTGATTATCAAGTTTTTCAGCTATAATGTGCACCAAAATGGGGTTTGAGGTGTCGATGCCTAAATTACGTAATGCGTGCACTGTTTCGAGACTCGTGTCATGTAATCGCTTCAATTCATACGCATTTTGATGCTGTACCGTTGGTTGGTTCATAAGTATCCGCATTTGATTGGTGAAGAGTCGCTGTAAGTTGTTGTAACGGTGGTTAAGAATCTCCCAGCAGGAATCGTAGTTACCTTCGGAGACTGGTAAATGTTGTACAAGACGTTCAGCCTCACCCCTCGGTTTGCCCTTCAAATGTTGCATTTTTTGAGCCTTAGAAAATGAAGGGTTATTGTGAATTGTAGCAGTATAGAGGTCAACAAACGTAGGCCATTGGGAGTAGTTCCCGGTGAATACCGGTATTTCAACCTTCGGCGCGCTATCCTGCTGCTGTACTGCGTAGTTTAGTTTGCGACTCAGTTCCTGTTTGGTAGACTCGTACTTTTCTTCGTATTGGGAAAATTCGAGCTCATAGTTGACGTCACTACCGACGAGAATGTTGTCGAGTTGCCAGTGCACTTCATCAATAGCTTTCTATCGAGATTCCAGAGTCTTGAGTTTATCTTGTATTTGCCATTTTTCGGTAATCTCAGCGGTACCTTAGTTACGTAAGAAGCGAGAAAATGCTCTAAAATTGGTTGATTGTTGTGTTTTGAGCTCATCAACTCTAGACATGACTCCAGTACTTTTAGGGTTATCCCCTTGAGAGCCAGCGACATCTTTGTTGTCATTGTTGTATGTAGGCCAGGTCTGTAGTTTATGTTGTATGTTTAAGTACTCCGCCTTAACCCTTTCATACTCCTTGGTACGGTGGTACTGATCGGTTTGGTTTTGAGCACTCTGTAGTACGCTGTTGTTCATCTCGTACTCGTTCCAGAGCGCCTTAAGGTTATCCAGTCGAACCTTAATGTATGTTGTGTTTTTGCGATCAGGACCATCCTTTCCGAAGTTAACACCGATCTTCTTGATACCTTGCTTAAGCTCTTGTTGTTTAGTATCCATTGTTATGTGATAGTAGAACTGTTTTGTTGACGGATACTAACGCAGTTGTCTTCAATAGTTCGTAGATCCGAACTGTGTATGTTTCCTATTGCAATCACAGGATCAGAAGGAATCTCTAAGTACGATATGTGCGCCTTCTCAATCTGACTGGGGCGATCCGCTTGTGGAAGACCAGCAGACCGATTCGCTATCGTAAATAGAAACACTTCTTACCTGTAATCTGTAGTACTTCACAGGACTGTATGTTCTAGTCGTTTATCCGGCTCGAAGGACCAGAAAATGTACAGTTTAGTTGACTGTACACTTATAGTTAGTTGTGTTTGTTAGTTAGTTTAGGTAGTAGTTATTGGTTGTGAGTGTGACTAAAAGATAAACGCGTTTAGACACCGAATTTAGATTTATTATTCACTAGTTACAAATAGTTTACCGTAAAAGTTGATGATTCTCACATATGTCTGTCTCGCGCGTTAGTTAAAATGCACACTACTTACAACATAATTTGTTGCGACATCGATGAGTCGGCAGTTTGTATAAAATGCAAATTAAAATGTACGTAAACCATACAAGTACTATTAGTCGGAACCTATCTAAGACACTGATATGCTAATCAACTCTATCTGTCATTTAAATTGGAAACGATTAACCGCCTTGTCAGAAGCTAAATATAGACAAATATAATCTCGAATCGTTTAGTTGAGCAAAGCGACAGACACCGCATATTTTATTCAACTCTCTCCGGGATCGGCATATACTTCTCATAAATGGATCGCCAGAATAAAGTCATTGTATTTCAACATCTACACAAGTACACATGCCTCTTAAACACAATTCCTTAAAGTTATCAGGTAAATATTTACAGAGCTTCATGATGGCTATTATAGGGCGATGTTTGGCTCCCTTTGTTTGTTTTTCCTTGTTCAGCGCGTTCGCTTTTACTCGTTGACATCTAATATGCGCGCTGGTAGATGTTTTGCACCGGAAAACGTATTGGGGAAGAATCTATTTATTTTATTTAAATAGGAAGTAACGACCATTTCCTCGCTTGTCCTATTTCCTTTATGCAGAAACGATATCATAGAAGTATTATTGGGATGATTTTTATTTTATTGGTTAATGTACTTTGATTCATTACTAAGATTGTCAAAGTTAACGAAATATGTCCTCAGCTAGCATATGATTACTACTTTATGATTATACATAATATACTTAAATAAAGTAGAACGCTGCTGTCCATTCTCTTGCCATAATACCTTAATCGCCTTATGGGCTCTTGTGCACAGCACGGTTTTACATATGTACGGCAAGTTCGCCTCGCCGCCATAGGAAAAACGTGTGAACTTGCTCATGTCACATATGAAATCTGCTAGAATAATAATTATGTCGATCTATTGTGAAAGTGGCATAATTATCATGTGACCAACGTGGTTCGACTACACAAACAATGTACATACCTAATTATGAAAAAAGATACCTTACCTACACATTACATTTTAATGAATACTTGATCTTAATTTTAAAATAAAATATGGACTCTTACAACACTAATATAAATCATGCACCTAAAGACATGACGTAAGTCTCAGGTATGCGCCGTAATGAAACCGAAACTAAAACGGCACAAAGTCGTGACCCAAACTTAGCATAGTGCTCCTTAAGATTCGATAAATCGTAAATACACAAGACGAATCCACCGTGATTTTACGGTGTATGGATTAGAGCCCTTATGATACCCACGAGTAACGGCTACAAGGTGACCTTTTCGTAGCCGAAATCTCACGACCAAGAAATGCCGAAAATGGTCTAATTAGCACTCATGGACCTTCCTGTTATAAATATATTATACTTATCAATTTCTCAGAAAGAATTATGATCTTATTCCATAACGAGAATATGACTTCACAAACAAGAAATTATCATTTACATGAAATTGTTAACCTTTGTATTGTTAACCTCTTGATAAATAAGTGAATATTAGGGCGGATTTGTTATCGTCTTTAAATTACTTAATCATTACAGTCATGTTCGTGCTCGTCTAGCATTATTAATTCATAATTTGTGTTCGAGCGCGACCTTCGTGTGTGTAAACATAGAAACAAAGTTTATATTATAATATGTTGAAGACAGATTCGTAGAATTATATTTATTCAAACCAATATGTGATAATGCTAGTTTTTATGTTAAGCAAGTAAGTACGTGTTGTGTGTATTTTTTTTGTATGAATGTCAAATGTTTACTATAATCAGAACATAAAAAACAGTACCTCTGACCTCAGTGAACCCATAGTACCCATAGTATCAGAAATAAGAACAAAAAAATCGTGTTTCTCTACCTTTATGTGGTATGTCATTCGTCGGTCTTTTGAGGTTTCCTTTGCCAATTTGTAGTCCTAAGGGCCTATGCAAACCACGTTTTTTAAACGCGCCGTCGACGCGCGTTTGTAGCGATACAGACGCGATACGCACGCAAGTCAGACGCAGCCTGTATACCTTTGCACACCTGTATAAATTCAAACGCGCGTGTGTAGCGATACAGACGCGATGCACACGCGCGTGTGTAGCGATACAGACGCTCTCAGATTATAGAACAAGAATCAGATAGAGCGCGCGGAACAGTTGCGTGAGGCCACTAAAGCAAATTCAAATTGAAAAGCGAATACAAATCCGGCTCAATGCAAAACGAAGCATCGTACAGTTCACGCGCCCCGATCAACTCAATTTTTAAATTCATAAAATGCCGTCATGCGTTTTTAAACATTGTAAAAGTTGTTTCCAAAAGCAAAAACAGAAAGATAGTATATCTTTTCACAGTTATCTATGGATTATTTGACTGTTTCATAATTTAATCTCGATAAAATTCGTATTTCTGCAAAAAATGTGTAAGTGTTGCAGTTTACGTCGACGCCGTTTTCCCTGTATTATGGAAAACGCACTTGTCAATTGATTTATGTAATATGTAATAAGAATTATCATGTTAACCGTGTGGTTGACGGCATAGAATACAAGTCTTCCCGTGGGTGTCGTAAGAGGCGACTAAGGTAAAACACGATGCAAATACCATCTTTGCGTAAAGACGGAAAACTCGACATCAAACCCTATACGACTGCCTCGTTGGTCTCGCGGCATAAATGTGCGCGTGGGATCGGGAGGTCCCGGGTTCGATTCCTGGGTCGGGCATTATTATTGGGTTTTTCTGTCACGAAATTTTCTGTAGCAGCACGGAGTCTGGAAATGTGCCCGGTACGGCAATAGGCTCGCCCCTTATTACGTGGGACTAAAGTATATCTGGCGAAAAGTGGGTGTAGAAATACACCTCTACCTACCTCTTCGGGGTTATAGGCGTGAGACTATGTAAGTAACTGTCATGTTAATGAAAAATATATTAACATATATAAAAGTATATTTTAGATATATCTTTTTTAGCAAATATTGTTATAGGCTTTCCAATATGTATAAATTGTTTTGGGTTCGAACCCTATACGATCTAAAAATTCATGTACTTAATGTGAAATAATTGATTGCAGGCATTCATTTTTTTAATAGCTTACGTTGTCCCACTCCTGGGCAAAGGCTTCCCCCAAATCTTTCCAGGTATGCTTGTCGCACGTAATCTCAAGCCAACTCTTGTGGTAAGCGTCTAGGTCATGTCGCCACCTGTTTCGTGGCCGGCCTCTGCGACGTCGTCTATCCTATGGTACCCACAGTGTTAATACTCTTGCCCAACGAGCCTCGTACATACGGCTGACGCTGCTCGCCCCGTTCCATTTGAGACTGGCAGCCTCTCTTCCCACGTCTTTGATGCTTTCTCTAGAACGCAGCTCGGTGTTCCGTATCCTGTCTTTAAGTTTAAGATAGAGGATGCAGCGCTCTATGGCTCTTTGGCAGACTCCTAGGCGTGACCTGTGAAGCTACCCAGGTGACCAGGTTTGAGAACCGTACGTTGGAATGGTCAGAATAAACAATCATATCCATGAGCTTGCGCTTCTAATATTTAAATTATTTTAATAGTGAAATTAGTGTTGTCTACAAATCATAATATTTATACTTTATTGTGAACTTGACAAAATTTCGCCGGTTTATGAATACCTTTACAAGGGTGAGAGAATTGATCTATATTCACCTGTATACGTCGCTTTCATTAATGTTCACTGTCTCCGGTGCATGAATATTATACGTAATGAAATCTATTACAGTTATACAGTAAATTATTCAAGACCGCAAACTAATGTCAGTATATAAGTTCTATAAAAACATTACAAAACTATGTGCAAAATAGTGGGATATTGGGTGACGGATTAAGAATATGGAATGTCACCATCCCATGGGTGTCGTGAGAGCCGACGGAGGGAGCATATTATGCAGAGAACAGCACTGTAAGAGAAGGAAAACTTGATACAAACCCTCCCATGGGTGTCGTGAGAGCCGACGGAGGGAGCATATTATGCAGAGAACAGCACTGTAAGAGAAGGAAAACTTGATACAAACCCTATACTAACCCGTTTGGCCAACGTGGTATAGTAGGCCAATTCCTCCTTTTAAAGGAAAGTCTTAGTCCAGCCGTGGACTGCTAAAGGCTGATGATGATGAGTGGGAGATTATTCATTATCTAGCAACTTTACACGCACATAGACGCTCGTGTCCGTACAGTGCAGTCGCCAAATGTCTCGCACACATACCTGTCAACGTGCCTCACTTTGATGAATGCGCTCCATCTGCCTTTTGTTCTAATAATCTGAGCAAACGCTATATTAACGCGCGTGTGTATCGATACAGAAGCGCCGGTGCGGCGCGTTGGAAAACTTGATACAAACCCTATACTAACCCGTTTGGCCAACGTGGTATAGTAGGCCAATTCCTCTTTTTAAAGGAAAGTCTTAGTCCAGCCGTGGACTGCTAAAGGCTGATGATGATGAGTGGGAGATTATTCATTATCTAGCAACTTTACACGCACATAGACGATCGTGTCCGTACAGTGCAGTCGCCAAATGTCTCGCACACATACCTGTCAACGTGCCTCACTTTGATGAATGCGCTCCATCTGCCTTTTGTTCTAATAATCTGAGCAAACGCTATATTAACGCGCGTGTGTATCGATACAGAAGCGCCGGTGCGGCGCGTTTGTATCGATACAAACGACAACAAACTGCTCTGTAGGATAAAAGCGCGCCGTCGACGACGCGTTTAAAAAACGTGGTTTGCTCAGGCCCTAAGCCCCGTTTGAGGTTTGAACAACCTTAAACTTTTAATTAGTACCCGGACGATCCATTTTCGTCCTCGAATAATATTTCTAACTAAAAATGTGGAAACTGTAATCGGATTTTATTTTTTAAATTATAACTTGTCATCATAAAACTTTTGCAAAGAATTGCTATTACTAACTTTACTAAGTTAATTTCGTGCCTCGGAAAATGTCTTTGAAACGGTTGGTCCGGAGAAGGCTAACGCGGGCAGACATTTGCTAAAGCCGTTACGTACAATGGGAAACCTCGAAAATTCTAACTAAGCGGCGAATTAGGCGGAGCTCAGTAGCAGTAACTATCAGGAATCTGCTACGTTATGCGCTTTATTATTATAGATATTAACAGAAGCACGTGATTATAATTAAGAATTTACTATTTATTTATACTGCTTCAAAAATAAAAGGAGCTACATAACCAAGAAGGAAAATGCTACAAGATAATTATTAATGATTTCAAGATCTTGTTCTAGTTTATTGTAAAAAAAAAAGGCTGTTAGGTATTATGTACATTCAAAAACATTACTTATTTGATATAGGAACATAGTAATTTATGAATTAAGTAAATTTATCAGAGTTGTGATTCACAATCATCATCTTCTTGCCCTAGTCCCAATCTATTTGGGGTCGGCGCAGTACGTCCTTCGCTTTCATTCTTTCCCGTCATCTGATCATTTACCACATTTTCTTTCATATCCATCCTCACACAGTCCATCCATCTTTTCCTTGGCCTTCCTCTCCCTTTCTATCCCTCTACCTTCATATTCATCACTTGCTTACCAACATACATATAATCTCTTCGCATAATATGTCCATACCAAGCCAAACGACTTCCTTTTACTTTCTCGTCTATAGGCGCCACTTTCAGACTACCTCTCACGTATTTATTCCTAATCTTATCCATTCTCGTAACTCCACACATCCATCGCAACATTCTCATCTCTGCCACATGTAATCGTTTTTCATCCATCTTCTTAGTAGCCCAACACTCAGCTCCATACAATACGACAGGCCTTATAACCGCCTTATATATACGCCCCTTGAATTTCAAAGGCATTTTAGGATCGCATATTGTGCCCGAGACCTGTCGCCATTTCATCCATCCTGAGTTGATCCTTTGCCGAACATCTCGGTCAATTTAGCCGTCGTGTTGCTGGAGTGAACCGAGGTAGCGAAAGTCGGAGCATACTGGTAGGGGTATACCGCCGAGTGTAACCGGGCTTGGACTAGAGAGGCCACCAAAGTCACAGAACATGTATTCAGTTTTGGTTCTGCTTATCCTAAGGCCTACGTTCTCCAGTCTCTGCCGCCACTCCTCCAGCTTGCTCTGCACCTCCTGTCCACTTTCTGCTACCAGGACGATGTCTTCGGCAAACAGCATGCACCAGGGTGCCTCTTCCTGTATGTCCGATGATATGGCATCCATAATCAACAAGAAGAGGTAAGGACTAAGAGCCGACCCTTGGTGTAAGCCTACAGCCACATCGAATCTGGCTGTGATTCCAGCTGCGGACCGGACTTGCGTGTGGCATTCAGCATACATAGCTTGGATCAATTTCAGGTACTTTTCAGGCACTCCTTTCTTCTTGAGGGCCCACCACAAGACTTTACGCGGTACCCGGTCATATGCCTTTTCGAGGTCAACGAATACCATATGCAGATTTTTATGCGCCTCCCTATATTTTTCACAAATTTGGCGAAGTGCAAAAATGGCATCCACCGTACCTCGACCAGGCATAAAACCGAATTGGTTACGTGAAATCTCACTCTCTGCTCGCAAACGTCGCTCAATTACTCTCACCCATACTTTCATACTATGAGGCATTCACTTTATTCCACGATAATTGTTGAATTCTTGGACATCTCCCTTATTAAAAAAAATGGGCTCTAGGTAACTGCTGCACCATTCCTTGGGTATTGTCTCCTCTTGCAACATCTTATTGAAGAATAAAGTCAGCCACACCCATCTATCCTCCCCTAACACCTTCCATGCTTCTACCGGTATTCCATCTGGTCCTAATGCTTTCCCATTCTTCATTCCACTCACAGCCCGTCTTACCTCATCCTTACTTATTACATTCACTAGTCCAATATTCTTCGCCTTGTTCTCAAGCATTTTGCACCAATCATTCTCTTCATTCATTAATTTTTCAAAATATGTCTCCATCTTCCTTTAATCCTATCATCAACCGTAAGAACCACTCCTGTTTCATCTTTCATACACTTGATATGGGATACATCCCTCGCCTTTCTCTCTCTAGCCTTAACCAGTCGGTATAAATACTTTTGGCCCTCCGGCTTCTCAATTAATCCGTATATATCGTTAAGGGCTTTTGCTCTAGCTAAGGCAACGGCTTTTTTGGCTCTTTTCTTACATTCATCATACTTCTTTTTCTTACTCTCTTTCAACGAGTCATTACCTTCTTTCATCAGCTGCCATTCCTTAAACCTTGCTTTCTTTTCCTTGAGCACACTCTGTACTTCCACTGTCTACCACCAAGTATCCTTATCTTTCATACGTTTTCCTTTCAATTCTCCTAAAACATCTTTTGCCGCGCACTTCATACATTTACTCATCTCCTCCCAACTCTCATTTACGCTGCAATCCTTCATATCGCCCATCTCAATCATTTTATCTACCACTCTATTTCTGAACTTTACTGCATATTCATTCTTCTCTAACATATGCCATTTTACTTTTGGGGGTAGCTGCTCCTTGGTTCTTTTCGAGCTCAGCCGAATTTTTAATTCGACCACCAGGAATCTGTGCTGTGAGACTAAGTCTTCTCCCGGTACCACCTTACAGTCTTTGATCCAGTTGATACGTTTACGCCTTAGCAGAAAATAATCGATCTGGGTCATATGGTGGCCACTGTTGTAGGTGACCAGGTGTTGCTCTTTTTTTTGGAACCAAGTGTTAGCCACTACAAGATCAAAAGCGGCAGCAGCTTGGAGAATTGCTTCTCCCTCGCTATTTCGGCTGTCGAAACCCCAGCCTCCATGTACTCCATACTCTCCATTTGTTCGTCTCACATGACCATTAAAATCTCCTACCACAATTATCTCTTCATTCTCCGGAATATCCGCCATCATGCTATCGAAATCCATCCAAAACTTCTCTTTCTCACAATCATCACATCCTACCTGAGGGGCATACACACTTATCACATTCAGAATAATATCTTGCAATATCACTTTCACAGCAATCAATCTGTCATAAATTCTATTTACACATGTCACACCATCTTTCAAATTTTCGTCTAACACAATTTCCACACCATTTCTTTTCCCATCACTTCCACAATAATAAAACTTGTATCCTTCTCCGATCTCCCTTGCTTTCGTACCTTTCCATCTTGATTCCTGCAGACATGCCACATTTATTCGTCTTCTTTTCAAAACATCAGCTAACTCTCTAGCCCTTCCAGTCATCGTACCTACATTCAAACTTGCATACCTCACCCTTACATACTTCTCGCAGGTGCCGGGTGCTGCCCCTGCGCGTCGCCTACGAGGAACGCCCTAACCCTATCGCACTTCTTAACATATGTGGCCATACTGCAAATAGGTTTTGGCATGGATTTTACTAGCGGGCCGCCTGCCTGACGCCAACCTTCCTTGGGAATGTTATCGTTATAAAGGAGGAGGGATAGGAGAAACGGGGTAAATGGATAGGATGTATAATGAGGAAGAAGGGGTTTGTAGGTGGGGATACTGTAGTCACTGGAAGGATATAGGGTAGTGACTACAGTAGATCGGAGAGCCGGGAGCGCGTACCCGAAGCCCTGTCTAATGGTCGGACAGACCAATAGACAGAAGGACCCCCTGACTAGAGTGGTGATTCACAAAATCCTCGAAAAGGATTTTTAACTGTGTAGCGACTTTCGTTGCTGACTGTAATTATAAGTATTGTTAGGCGTAACAAATATGGGTAGAACACTGCTTATACACTAAAGTCACACGAGCTAAGTATCTGTATTAGGTTTTTAGTAGGGACTGAATAAATTAATAACCGATTTGGTATTACATGGATCTCACAACTTTTTACGGTAGAAGAACTGAGAAGCGAGACTTGGTTTTTTGACAAGTATTGTTTTTTATGGGATCTCATTTCTTTTTGTAGATATTCCTACTTTTTTCATTTCCGGTACCTTCTACTTCTTGTATAACAACGACGAATTTTCTTGAAGGCCTAACTGCAAATGTAACTTTGTAATCCAATATATTTATATAGGATTACAAAGTTATTTATGCAGTTCATCTATCTCAAAAACTGGACCGAAATTGAAAAATATTTTAGTTTTCCCTTTATTCATTTACTAAACACTGGCTGAATTCTAAATTTGAAGCTTCTATGTCTGCTAGAAGTGCCTTAGACTTTTGATGATCGGTCAGTGAGTGACAAAAAACGAAACTTTCACTTGTTATAATTCTTAAACTACTGGTTAAATTTTAATGATATTTGAAAAATACCGTGTTTATACAATGCTTGCTTGGTTACTGAAAATTTAGGCTTCTAGTTTCATCTATAACGGAGTTATGGGCGGGTCGAAAATGGCCTGAATTGCTTCGAGAAAAGGATGCTACGGCCGTGCCGCTTTTTGCTCGACTTGGCGGGGGCACTGCCGTGCCCCCAGATATATTACAGTATTAATAAATAATTAAAGCACCAAAGTAAAAGTACGCTTTCCAATATTCTATTTTAAAAATGCTCATAAAGCGTTTGTTCCATTATTTCACACATGACTAAACAAATAGGCTCTTAGATCGTTCGGTATTAAAACGTCGGTGTATATTTTCCGGCCAGCATGTCGTCTCACGGGCCACCGCTCGATGACGTCATACGGGACGTTTTTTGCTCTGGCCGGGTTAAAAATCGCTTTCCTACCAAGCCTCTGTGAACTGGGCTACGCTTGCTTATGAAATGTTTGACGGGCCAGGAATTAGATTTCACCTCGATATTTTTTGTTGAATTTCTTCCTTTCCGAGAGCTGTTTTTATCGTGTTTTGGGACACAGTGAGTAGTTTTATGTGTGGGTATACTAGTAGTGCTGTTTTACTCACAAATAGGACGAGAATATTGTTATTTGTTTTTCCTGAAATATTATTAGTATTATTGATGCTTATTATAGGAAAATATATCATGAAATAAAGTCAAACGTTACGAAAAATGTTACGAAAAGGCGTAACTAAAACTGCAATGAAACCGCACATATAAACCGTTGCGAAAAACCCTATCTACTTTTCTTTCTTATTAAAAAAATCACGAAGGGACATATCGCTAGTTGCGCATGTTCATGCATAATAATGTTGTTTTTTCACGAAGAGGCGTAACATAATTTGGCGCGAGTGAAATCAAGACCTGTCGAAACTCGTTTCTGTTGTAACTGCTGGAAACCCATGGCACTGTTGACAAGAAAACCGACGCTGTGGCCAAAACGCTACAGGATGTGTCTCAAAGGGTGTTTCCCGGAAAAAGCATTAACAAGCAAAGTAAACTCTCGCTCGAGACTCTCGAACTTATGAGGCAAAGAAGAGAATGTCATATGCGCAGATGTCTTCGGCGGATGGAAGAAACCTTAACCTGAAGATCCGGAAGCCGGTGCGACGTGACCTCCGATATTTCAATACCCGCGCCATTACGGCTGCGATTGAACAGAATCGAGGTACCAAAGTCTTTGCTCGCCAGCTTGGTAGAATTCATCTGTCGAAACTCAATACTGCGGATGGCAAAACCGTAACCTCCAAGTTCAAGAGTCTCGCTGAAATTGAGAGTTTCTACAAGGACTTGTACGCATCACGGATGCCTAAACCCACGAGACGCAGCGATGATGACCACAGAGCCTAACTCACGCGCCATTACACGGAGGTCATCCCTGATGTCAACCAGGGCGATGTAAGAGTGTGTTGCGAAGAGGAGTGAGGCAGGGGGATGTAATATCCCCTAAGCTCTTCACCAACGCACTTGAAGACGTCTTTAAGACACTGGACTGGACTGGACCGGCCATAAACATTAATGGCGAGTACATATCCCACCTTCGGTTTGCCGACGATATCGTCATCGTGGCAGAGAGCCTGGAAGAGCTAAGCGAGATGCTGCATAGCCTAAATGAAGCCCCTCGATGGGTCGATCTCGGCATGAACTTGGCTAAAACCAAGATTATGTTCAACGAACACATTGTGCCGGGACCGTTTTATGTCGATGGATCGATGCTCGAAGTTGTTCAAGAGTATGTCTACCTTGGGCAAGTAGTCCAGCTTGGTAGAAACAACTTCGAGAAAGAAATCGACCGCAGGATCTAGTTGGGTTGGGCAGCGTTTGGCAAGCTAAGTTGAGTTTTCTCTTCGCCCCTACCGCAATGCCTGAAGACCCAAAGTCTTCAACCAATGCGTCCTACCTGTTATGACGTACGGTGACGAGACGTGGACACTCTCAGTGGGACTAGTCCAGAAACTAACAGTCACGCAGCAAGCTATGAAACGGGCTATGCTTGGCATCTCTTTGAAGGATAAAATCCGAAACGAAGTTATCCGACCAAAAACCAAAATTACCGACATAGCTCACGGAATCAGTAAGCTCAAATGGCAGTGGGCTAGCCATATCTGTAGAAGAACTGATGGCCGATGGAGCAAGCGTGTCCTAGAGTGGAGACCACGCCTCGGCAAGCGTAAGGTAGGGCGGCCCCCGACTAGATGAACCGACGACCTGAAAAAGGTGGCTGGGACAGACTGGATGCGGCAGGCTGAGGACCGTGTACTGTGACGCGTGTTTGGAGAGGCCTATGTCCAGCAGTGGACTGCGATAGGCTGATTGATTGATTCGTTAGGTGATCTAACTTTGCACAGAGAATATATCACTTGATTTGCTGAAAGAAAGCCGGTAGTTCGGAAAACTACTGCCACGGAATCAAATTAATTTTTAATGCATACCGATGTTTTCAATTTCACGTAAAGCAATACCTACCTGGACGTAAGTCAAACGACTGATATTAGGGGTACATCTCGAAAAGGCGCAAGTGAAACATAAAAAATAATAATAATATCCTTATAATTAACGACAGTACACTGAAACCACAATTAAAAATATGATCAGTCTTAGCTACATATTTACATAAATATCATACCACGCACATTAAATTTTAAGACATAAAGTTATGACAGTAAATAACGTGACGATTTCATAAAAATGGCTCTGCTGTAAAATTTACCAAAACACAGATACGCCTTTTCGTGATTCGATCGAAGATTTGAAGATGGGCAGAGTACCTATTGCTACTTTCATGTGACTAATTAAACAGAGTCCTTGCTCTTTTAGATCTCTATCAGTAAATGACTGTAAATTTTAAAATAAGGTTTGAATAATCCATGTTTTTTCTTTGTTATTGGGTCTTTATACTCGTAAAAGCAATTTTAACTATATCATAATCCTTATATCGCACGGGCCTTTACACAAAAACAAAATACAAACTTACTCTAACAACATACTTTACAAAATGCACAGTGACACTGAGCAGGGTTGCCGGGGTAACCAGACCCCGTGTAATATAAGACACAAAATATTGTGCTGAACCGGCGGCGCGTACCTCATTGGCCGTAATGGCTTTGTAAGTTTGTAACCAACTAAATCAATGAGCCACGCGCATCCACTTAAAATCTTCGACCGCAGTATTATAGTCGTAGTAATAAGCTATTGAGAGAGAAAATATAGTAATCCAGATGTTTTTCAGCGTTCAGTGAAAGCTGTAAAATGACAAGCGGTTCGTGTTGATCTAATGCGTAATGTGCCTGGTGAGTCTAGTATAATGGCCTGCTTAATGTTCTGGAACGCCGATCTATACTAGCTGATTCGAATTAACTTCTTATAGCTAGTCAATGTGCAATTGTTCATGTTTCAGCGGGATTTGTCATGTATTTAAATAAGATATACGTTCGATTGTTTGCAGAGTGTCAGATTGACTTTAGCTGATGAATTTTGACATTAGTTAAATAGTTATACATTAGAGATGTACGGTTTTATATACCGTCGTTGCGCTTGCCAAATCTGTTATGTGCATTTACACAACTTTTCAGGAGCGCAAAAAAACTGTTTTATACAAAAGTTTCTCTGATTATCCTAAGACAAATATACCCATGTGGTTGCAAAAAAATATGTTTTTGTAATGGTATTGTTTATTATTGCATAATAATAAATTAAACGTTTACGACATAAGTAACAAAATTGTCACATGTCAGTGACATAAACCTGATATGTGAAATTCGTTTCACATATCAGGTTTTTGAGGGTAGTTTGGAGTTCACATGTCAGACTTTTCACAGCAAGTATTACACATGAAAAGTTAGGCAAGTCCGTTTCTACATAGATTTCGCACATGATTGTTTTTACAAAGCATGCGGCTTTAATAGCTAGCGACATCTAGCGAAAAAACGAAGAATTAAAAAAATGCACATGTCAGGTTTGGCAAGCGCAACGACGATACTAACGTTTGAATATCGTGTATAACTTACGATACTAAAGGTTACATTTTACATTTAGTATCTTAAGACAAAATAAATATAGTACCTATTATGTTATTGTATTGTATCGTAATCTCTCTGATACGCTTAAACGGAAAACAACATATTATGTACGTGTCATGATTTGCAAACTAAAATAACAATGTAACAGTTATTTAACATCTAAGTAGATAAAAATGTATTCTAATACATGTCGACATTATAAGTCCAGCGAAGTTACTACTAGTTGAAATATGTCCTTTGGGACAAATACGTCTAGAAAACTAAGCCAACTCATAACTACTTGCAGATATGACTTTATCTTTTTCGCTTAAATAAAATAGTGTGGGCGTGCTTCGTGGGCTTTTCAGATGTGTCTGCCTATTTCTTACAGAGAGTTCATAACTATTGGGGAAGAGGATTTCCTCTTCCCCAATAGTATCTGTATCTGAGCATTTGCTCATAATTATTATTAGAATATCACTCTATTTAGATATTCTGAATGTGAGTATAGTGTAGTATAGTAGTAAGATTGACCAGCCAACATCAACAGCATGGTTTACTGACCTTTACGCTGAAGCTCTTATCTGTAAAGTTACGATACACATCAAGTCTAATATTCGTATATCATAATACACGCAAATGCTGTTATATAAACTAATTTGCTGATAAAGTGATAGCGTTTGAATATTTCATTGTAGTCATCATAATTCATTCGCTCTTTTAACAAACCTGAAGTTCAAAGGTTTTACAAGTATGTAGATACATGGTGTGTAGGTATACAGTTCCCTAATTGAATTTAATTTACCAATTAGCTTAGAGTCCCATAAGGGGTGTGAGCTCAGAAAACGGTTTTAATGAAGGATCATCTTTTATTAGTTGTACGCACACATAATATGAAAGTATATAAAACAAAAGGCTCTATTTTGACCCAAGAGTCCGTCTTAAAATATCACCTAAAACTAGGACGAGCTCTGCATGATAATAAAGAAACGAAAACAATGAATTTTGTAGTTTATATAAACGAAAAAATATGTGTTCACTGTTAAGAATTTCGAATCTGTTAACAATCACATAGGAATCCAAATCGACGCAACCATCAAAGCGTTCAACCATTTCACAATTCGACTGAATTCTACCGTTGTCATGGAATAATTTAGTACCAAAACCAAAATATTCAATATGGATTTAATTTAAAATAGCAAACAATACTTACATTGTTGGAAATCTTCTTTATTTTGAATTCCATTGACCCAAATATTGTTGCTTAAACAATATTACCTCGGCCTCGTAATGCAGTGCGGTCTAATTAGCTGATAATTTGGAGACAAACAGCAGCTCGTATGTTTGAGCCTTTGAGGTAGTAATGTAAACTTAATTAAATATAAAGCAAGGTGTGAGGTGACAGCTGAGCCGCTAACGCGGGACTCGTGAGGCAGCGCGCGACTCGTCTACGCCGAGCCGTTGCGGCGACAGTTAGTTAGTGGTGCCATTAGAGGCAAGCCCGCGGCATCCCGCCCCCTATCTCGCCGCCTCGTTCTCCATTAATGCTCGTTTGTGTCTAAATGGCTAAACATAAAGTAATTAAGTCGTTTTGACACTGTTTCCTTTAAACCCCACCGAAACCTTCCTCGTAAATCTGAGTCTTGCGTTTATAAATATACTTCGTGTTACTGCAAATCTTTCCATCGACTCCCGCTTTAAAACTTATTTAGGCTATGGTCAATTGAGTGTGAAAGAAAGATTAGCTGCTTTATTCATACTTGTATACGTGAACTTTTGTTTTATAAATACAGTGGTGCGGCAATTTTCTGATCACGGCCGACTCAGTGCCAGGCATAGAACAACAAAAGTGTATTTTACATTATAGGAGAAACTCATCGTGAGAAGAGTTGTTGTTAGTTTTCCAGTTTGATTGTTAACGTCCACTTGACCCACGTGTGACTTTCGACGCCGTTTATTGCTCCCCGCGATCATAAAATACACTTTATAGTGCGCAAGAGAAGAAAACGCGTTTTAATAGAGCGTTAATGGTTACGGTACTCTTGTGACATTGGTCAACATTCTCTAAGCCCTTCAATACATTTTAATTTACTTAATACCTACTGCTTCAAAGCGGACAATTTTCTTGGCGATTCCTTTTGTTCTCCAAACATTATCTTTTATTAGGAAAAATTAAATGGCTGACTATAAAGCTTGCCGGCAATAATTGAATTTTATGTTGAGCAATTTAAAAGTCTCGTAATAAAAGTTGGCTAGGTAATGTATGTCCTTAATTAACTTCGTATCTTAAAAGGCTTACTTTTTCAAGTGCTGTACATGTAACAGCCAAACGCTACAGTTGGGAAGGCACAAGATACCATTAGTACCGAAAATAAAAACAGTCAAGTCTGGCAGCGTTTCCGAGTTGCCCTCAATTTACGCAGACAGTGGACACATAATTGCTTCTATCTTTAGTTATTCACGCCTAGATATTGGTATGGAAATGTCATTACAGAGACATCTTGCTTGTAGTAATTTTGCCAATTACTGTTTTCTAGTTTTGAGTAAGTAGATCTTAAATGTATTATTAGAACTTAAACGTCAACGCAAGCCTTACTTAAAAGTAATTAAGTGTGTCAGGTACAACCGCAGACACACCCTCCCACCCTTGAAAGTTTGTAAGTACGCTGAGATAATTGCTGAAAGCTACGCCCACAGGCCTACAATGTGGCAACTCGGTGATGAAATTTAGAATAATATAAAGATTTGGTTAATTTTTCAGTTTTCTGGCAAACCGTAGCGCAGTTATACCGGCCTCTTTACAATAACTGGTGTTATCCTTAGGGGCGGCAGGTCACCGAGGTTGCACGCCGTGACATTGCTCCCCTTTATTGAACTCACTCGCGCTCCCTTATCACGAATTAACCCTCGTCGCATTCGGTTCACGGACAAAGTAGGCCGTTTCGCGTGCTCTAATTTAAACTGAGCGCTCTCTCGTTTTAATGTCAGGACACTAATTAAGGTAATTAGAAACATGTTAGCGCAAGCTAAATAGTGACGCAGTGCTCACGTTCGCCGCTTCGTCCCTGCAGCTTTATGACAGTCCAAGTTTACACAAGCGTGTACGTTATAAAATGCGCCTAAAAATAGCAAAGTTTCGTATCGGACCGTTTACTGAGCAAATGTACGAGTAGCTGTACAAAGTTGCCAACGAGTGCACCTTACATTAAATGGAAAGACGGGCCGGCTCGGGTAGGTAAATGCTGTTTGCAAGTTGCCATTCGCCCTCGACTTGATCTCAAGTGCTCTCGGTCTGCCAAATTGAAACGAGTCTTAACTGGTGCAAAATGAACGCCGTCTCTTGATACCTGCATGCTACTCACTACTTTTGCCTGTGGTTGATGCCAATATTGCTGGTCCATTGTTATGTTGATCTGCGTTGAACACTGAGACCTGTCAGATTTTCCTAATATCGGTAAAATGGGTGCTTTTGATTGAAAATTGAAAAATATCCTAAAAGCGAATGTTTGGACAATTCATTTTCAATATTGCCAGTCAACTTCGGCGGCTTGTTCAGTGTTTGACAAGGGGACGCCATTGCCCCCTTCTATTTAAATTGTACAATTTTATGACACCGGGCCAAACCACCATTGCTTTAATTAATAGGTAGGCGCTCTTTAAATTATAGTATTGAATTTCAAATGTTTCTGCCACAGTTACATAATAATAATGTCTGGCTGGCTGACGAGATTGAATATTAAAGTAGAGCACGGTTCGCTTTATCGAAGAGAATTCGACTGGGCGGCAATGCAAGCCTACTATCCTAACACAGAAATTGGATTCTGCCCAGATCTATGAAGTAGGTTGTATCACAACCCAGATAGGCACTATACTTACCTTCAAATAATTAAAAGTATATTGTACAGAGTAGTGGCCGGCTTTCTACAGGTAGCGCAGACTGCCACTTTACCTTCGCGGTATTGATCTTATAGAAAAGAAGCATGCAGTGAACCAGACTGCAATTTAAAGTGACAATTTGCTGTATGAAAACAAATTAAAATGTGATTTTCAATGTATTTATTAGTTTATTTGTTTATAACAAACATATTGCCTAGTTTGCAAAGGTATATGTTCCACATATAGCTACCACTGTGAAAGACAGTACCTAAGCCAACACGGTTTTAGACGCTGCTACGTTTCACGTAAATCCTATTGGCATACGAAAAGCGTATAGTACGCTGTTCTCTATACTCGTACTCATACATATGTATGTTCGAGATCATAAATTCTCACTTGGTTAGAGACCGTACTCAGTGCCCGAGTATTTTGCTGACACTATTCTAATTTTGACTGCCTCATTGGTCTCGCGGCATAAATGTGCGCGTGGGATTGAGAGGTCTCGGGTTCGATTCCCGGGCTGCGCAAAGTGTTATTGGGTTTTTCCGTTAGGAAATTCTCAGTAGCAGCACGGAGTCTGGTAATGTGCCCGGTACGGCAATAGCCTCGCCCCCTATTACGTGGGACCTAAAAATTCATGGCGAAATGTGGGTGTAATATTACACCTCTGCCTATCCCTTCGGGGATACAGGCGTGAGTCTATAAAAAAAATATCTAATTTTGTGGCCTAGAAGGAGTTTGAACAAAATTGACTGGACGTATTTTGTATCAGAAAACGAGCGTTGCTTAAAATATTGGAAATGTTGGCGATTTGAATACAAAATAATTTTATTCGTGTGAATCGTTGACATTTATTAGAATAGACAAATTACTTATGTGGCAAATTCGTGTAGCCACTATATTGTGTTTAAAATATTGTCGTTGTCTCTGGAAATCGTAACTTACGCACCATAAAACACTTATGGTATTGGATGCCAAACAAAGTTTTCTTATCAGCATGCGTGTATTATTCTGAATGAAGCCGCAAAGTAAAAATAAAAACACGAATTTATTGCGACTTATCCTAAGAGGATTTATGTAAAGCCTCAAACACTAATCAGTTAGATAAAATAAAGTTTTTTTTTGTCAACAGGTACAAAGTGGAAGTGGCGGGCAAGAGTCTGCCTGTTCTTACCACTTTCGCAACGCCGGGAGAAGAAACTCTTGTAGGTGCCCAGCTGAAAGGATTCCCGCTGTTCATGCATACTAATTTGAGACTAAAGGTGAGCAACTATAATTTAATTTCAAAAGTTTACTCTCGATATTTCAACCACTTAAGGTTGCACTTACTAGATGCATCACTTGCAGTCTCTTTTGTTCGCACTTAATCTAGGATATAGTGCCCTGCAATTAATAAAATATCGATCTGTGATTTTTACTCTAGAAATTGAAGTCAAAGTCACGTAGGTGTTCTATGTTGAATACATTACTTGTCGCTGAAATAGCTTTCTTTTGTCTAGAGGCCTACTTGTAACTGCCAAAATGTGTCGTACACCATCGAAACATATTCGGACATGCAAGCGTAACGTTACGTCATAAAAAACCTTTAAGAAAGCGCCAGGTTTTATGGGATATGATTTATGATCCAACAACACATACTGCGAATATAAAAACGCTCTGACGTAAACCCTTCAAACCTTCAGTATATTTCGATATCGTGTTCAAAACTCGACATAAAAGTTACATATTGGAGTCATTTGGATCTTTCTTGCTTTTATGTTACATCTCTATTGGTAATTTTACTCTAGCATTTAGATATCCTTTTAGTAATAGCGCTTGGGGTAAACTTGAAAGTGCTAATTAAGTTTGTAATTGCCATGTAATGAAACATGACTATTAAATTGTTAGTTATCGTTTACTAAACGGCGAAGAAAAATTGTCAAGAGGAAACCTGCAATTCTGACAGTTCGGCCTAATTGTCTAAAAAAAAAAGTGAAGTGTGGACTTTAGCTCTAACTCCTCTCTTAGTAAGACGAGCTCCGCGCCCAGCTGTGGGACATGGTCAGGGCTAATATTAATCACTAGAGGACGCCAGCAGCTACGCCTCCATTTTTTTTTAAATTTACCGGTTTTGGCCGATCCCGTGGGAATTTCGGGAAATCCCTTCTTAGTGCACCCCTACGGCCCCCAAGGAACATATGTACATGCCAAATTTCAGCTTCCTGCGCTCAATAGTTTCGGCTGTAGCATGTCTGTCAATCAGTAAGTGACGCAAGGATTTTATATATTCAGATTGTTGTTATAACGTCAGCGTCGACACTACATTGCGTTTGGCGACTTTCTGCTTTCGGTACCTGCATCTAATTTGCGCAGTCTAACAATGTACCCACAATACATTATTTCGTCTTTGGAAGCTGTTTGCGTTAGATTACTTCATCGCAGTTGACGTCACTCCCAAAAAAGGTTACGACTACGACACATTTGGCATTTGCATGAGTGGGTTGAATTGGACGCTTAACCGTGTTCCGAAAAGCGACAAAATGGCCATCAATGATAAAAGTAGCGTGTGCACTTTGAACCTAATGTTCCATACCAATTAAAGCGGTTATGAGATCCTAGCACGATAATTGTATGCACATACACGATGAAATGTGATAAAACTTCAGTGTAATGTCGCTAATTGATACCTGGAATGTTTGCATATAAAAGTTGAATGTCAGTAATAACATATGCATACGTATTCGTGTACAGTACTAGGTTGCATGTGTAAAGCTTATACTTACTAGAACACCTAGGTACAGTCAGCAACATGAGTCAATATACATGTACGTGATTTTTGATGACTATAACCCCAAATGATTATCATTCTCAATATCTTTTCCTATTTCTAGTCGAAGAATCGTTTCTGTTGTGTATCTTAAAAGGTGTATTTAATATCAAAATATAGGACATCATATTATTATTGTTAGTTTGTCAATATTAAATGTAACATATAACACTACATTAAAGTCCGTGCCACGAGAATATAGACTTTTTGTAAACAAAGAATGTCTACTAAGTAACTAAGAGACAGTTCTTTCAAAATCGAATAATGTCAAATCCAATGAGCGCAACGGTACCATAGAGCATATATATCTGTATTCATTGACGGTACATAGATATGTGTCATTGCAAATTAATATGTCAATTGATCGGGTTATCGATATATGCGCTGTCAACAGTGTATTGTGGTACTGTAACATGTCAGACGCTGGAACGTCAAAATTGCAGATGGCAAACTATTAGTCGCACAGAATATTCTTTACACCTAATAAAAAAAATTAAAATAGCTTCTTCTGACCAAGGTAACCCCAAATGTTATTTTATCGTAACTTTTAATGGCTTTTGTTTTAGTTCATCTTGACGTTTTCATTCATACAACGTGAAATCACCATGCCTAGAAATTTTAACGCAATGTATTAGCTAATGGTCTGTAATATTATTCATTTGTGGTATTTTTTAAATATTTTAGGATAGCTTAGCTATTTTTATTGCCTATGATTAGAAAAATCAATAATAGAGTACCATGTTTGTACTCTATCATTGATATACATGGTCCTCTATTATTGTCGTACATTTACTGAATTACTTAGGTACGTGTAAATAACTACAAAAAAATCGACAAATTGAAATGAAATGAATGAAAATACTTCCGGAATATTTGACCACTCAAACACAAAATCAAATGTGTTTATTTTTGTAAAAATTTAAAAATTTTGTTCACTACAGGAAGTCTAAGGTAATAAAATATAAATTCGAAGATATAGTTGCATAACTGAGCATTGAAAAAAAACGACAGTTCAAACGTATAAGAGTTCACTAAAGCATAAAATGTCAAACAAAACTGTTTGAAACAAAGGTTGTGAAGCCCTGAACGTGTGTTCTTAAAAGTCTATCTTCTCGTGGCACCAATTGTAATTAGTTATAGTGCCAGCTAGTAATGAATTTATTGAATGTCTATGTATAGGCAAACTTTCTGAGGCTTAAATGTTATTGAAATCGAGAACAAATTGTTGAACTATCGACCTTTGTATGTGCTATATCTTAATATATATATTTCTTGTGTGCGTGTGTATGTCACTGAACCGAACTAAATGACTGGACCGATCTTGATGAAATTTTTTGTGTGTGTTCAAGGGGACTTGAGAATGGTTTAGATTCACAATTTAGTCCACTGTAAAATGTTTTTTTACTTAATTTTTAATTTGTAAGTAGTTATGGATTTTGGATTGTTTCACATTAGAACCGACGGACTGCGCTGCTATCGCAGTGTCAAATCTTATATTAATAATTTTGTCAAGGAGTACATCGAAACCTTACCTGAATAATAAAACATTAAAAAAATAAAGATTTCGAGTCGACAACATATATCCACAAAATTCAGATTGTCGAGTATTTTGTGAAATTCTAATGGCTCTGACAGACAAATCACAGTCGCCATATTGGCTACTCTAGCGACAAGTCACTTGACGTCACAGATACCAGATAACATTTTGAGTACTACCAAGTCTTAGTACCTACTTAGTAGTTTGTATGTGTAAATACTTTTTGCAGTTATATTTCTTAACACGTTAACTGCCATAGCATAATTTTAAAGTCGGCAATTTCTTTTTTTTGTTTTTTGGTGTTATATCGACATAAATAACATTATATGAATAATTTTTACTTTTTTCGATAATTATAACATAAAATAGGACAACAATAAATATTGACCGGTATATTTATTTTATTTTATTTTATTTCTTTATGCACAAAAGAATAGTACATAGGCGGACTTAATGCCTTATGGCATTATCTACCAGTCAACCTGGGTGGTGGAGAGATAAGTGTGGTAGGTGCATGTAACATAGTGTAGAAATACTTTAAAGTAAAAGGGTATTATACAATAATATAAGAGTACCTAAGTACGTAAAAACGAATAAATTGATATAGAAGTGAGCGAAACAATTGTATAAATAAAGTAAATACATAATTATATTGTTGATTGAATCAGGCGTTACTTGGCGGAACTCCATTGTAACCTAATGGAAGGAAAGAGGAACCCACCACGCACCCTCGAATTGACCACCCCAACTATTGCAATAGAAAAAGGTTGACAATATCGAACTCCTCTAAAAGGATAAGGGATATAGGAATGGTATGGGTTCCAGGAAGATACCTGACTTGCAGTATCCCGCTGTATGCGCCGACTATTCTTCGACACGTGTTTCGCCTCTGCACGAGGCATCCTCAGGAACGATGGGCAACGACTGAGCGCTTTCCAACCGTGGACATGTCTTATAAACGATTGTACTTTCTAATCCCCTCCCTCCGTTGCTCGACTGATGTGAGTCATTATGACGGTGTGCGAATATATTCAGCAATGGGGACCCGTTAAAGTTGGTTTGATCGTTCAGTAATGTATGCTTGTCCCGCTTTAAAATCTCTAATTGTTCCAATACGCACATTCTAATACCCTTTTGACAAGTGTGTATGACGTCAAATGAATGTCCGCTATTTAAGGTATGACCCGATTCAAGTAAATGTTCGGCAAAATGAGACTTTTCCGGCTGGTTGTTTCTAAACGCCGCTAAATGTTCTTTATATCTCAGCTCAAAACTTCGACCCGTCTGTCCTATGTACTTATTTTGGCATTGGTCGCATGCTAAGCAGTAAATACCGGACTTTTTGTTCTTGCATACTTTATCTTTACCATTGCAAAGAAATTTTAACGTTTTGTATGGTTTATAGGCTGATCTGATACCGTACCTCCTCAGTATACGCGCCATATGGTCAGTTATGCTTCCAAAATAGGTAAGAACAGCGGTATTAATTATAGGTTCTTTTATAGAGGGATATAAAAGTGACTTGGCCATTCTAAGTTGTTTTCCTCTAATCATCTTGTCAATTAGGCATTTACTATACCCGTTGGATTGAGCTATATGATAAATAATATTTAATTCTCTGTTATATGATTCTATATTCAGTGGTACATTTAATAATCTATGAATCATACTGTGAAATGCTGCCATTTTGTGTTGCGATGGATGACAGGACGATGCTGGTATTGTACTATCTGTATACGTCGGTTTACGATAAATTTCAAATGAGTGTGAGGTACCCTCCCTTTTGATAGTCAAATCTAAGAAGTTTATTGAGCTGTTTTGTTCTATCTCCAATTCGAACTTAATTTTGGGGTGTAAACTATTAATTCTTGTAAGAAAACAGTGAAGCTGACGTTCTGTGCCCTTCCAAGCCAGCAAAATATCGTCCACGAATCTATAATAATATAAGATGTTCGGTTCTTTTACCAAATGCTCGTGTTCTTAGTTATTCATAAAGATATCTACTAACAACGGACTAAGCGGTGAACCCATGGCCAAACCCTCCTTCTGTAAGTAGTACTCGTTGTTGAATTGAAAATAATTTTGTTTACTGCATAACTCGGTTAATTTCAAAATATTCTGAATCTGTTCTGGGTGTATTCTATTTCTTCCCAGCAGATTTTTAATTATAACTAAACATTCTTTATACGGGACATTTGTAAATAAGCTTTTTACATCCAAAGACACGAGTTTTGTGTTTCTAGGTAGACAGATGTGTTTTATTTTGCTAATCAAATCATAACTATTTTTCAGACTGTATTTTGCGGTGAATGACGTCTTCTCTTTAATCAATCCGTTTAAATATTTCGCTAATTTATAAGCTGGAGCGTTGACATATGAGACGACTGGACGGATGGGCACCTGATCTTTATGTATTTTTGGTAAACCATACAACAGCGGACACTGAGGGTTCATCGGTATAAGACTTTTCGCTAAATAGCAGTTTTGTGGAAAAAGGTAAGTACTTGACTTGATACTGAGTTTTAATTCTGCATGAAATCGTTTGGTAGGATCGTAGGGCAGACGCTGGAAATCTTCGGTGTGTATTACATCTTGTACTTTGCTATTATACTGCGATCTAGACATAATTACTACGGTGTTGCCTTTATCCGCCTTATTTACCACCAAATCATTTTGTTGAATTTTATTTTGGATGGATTTATATATTTTTAATTCGCAGTTAATGAAATTAGTCGATTTGTATGTTTTTAACTGATGGGCAGCTAAACTCTTGACTATGTTATCTTTTTTATTTCTGGTAATAGCTATTTCTGCAT